>CM056392.1:24628190-25076826 GCA_029718625.1 Synaphobranchus kaupii | reverse complement strand
CCAAATATTAATGCAACTCTGGATGGAAATAAATGTTGTGACGTTGCATAAGGTTGTCGAAACAATGCCACAACAAATGCGCACTGTAATCAAAGCTAAAGGCGGTCCAACTAAATATTAGAGTGTGCAACTTTTTTTTTGGCCAGGCAGTGTACATTAGGTGCTATTGTCAATTGAATTTCCCCACAGCTTTTATAGCCACTTTAGTTGAACACGTATTAAGGTAATTAGTTACAATTAAGCAGTGAGTCATTAGATAAAGAGGCCAATCATAATGCAAATGTTTTTATCCAGAAAAGGATTCCATTAACTGAATGGATTAGATTAGAGAATTCTAAACAAAGATAAAGCAATGTACTTTTCTTTGGAAATAAAATGAATGCAGCAGTATTCACCAAGATTAATTCATGGAATTTGCTCAAATTTAGGCAAAGATCAAAAATGTATTTTGAACCTGTTGCCTGGCATTGCCAGAAACCTTTCTACCATGAACCGTGCTCCTGTTAAATGGCTGAAGCTAATCAAGCTAAGGTGTGAACTTGGTTAGGAATTGGTTGGGAGACCTCCTTGGGAAACTAAATTCCTGCTGGATTTGGTGTCACTAGGCCCGGAGGGGACAAAGCACCAAACTGTGGTTGATTATGTCGCAGACGCTCCCTTTCTGATGAAGCATTAAGAGGTCCTGAATCAGTGTTTTTATTATCCAAGATCCCATGGCACTTATCCCTAAGAGGAGAGTACCTGCCTGTCTCCTGGCAAAATTCATAATGTGGCCACCAAATAATCCCCCCAGTTTATATGTTCAGGCATAAGCAGGCCTCCATGCATCACACAGATAGGTGCAACACATTGGTGGTAGTTCACATGAGTTTCTCTCAGTTATTATTATTCACTCAATGTTTTTCTGTGTGTGAAAAGGAAATAAATGTATTGTCATTCAGTGGTGTTTTCATGTAAGGTGATAGCTGTACCTTTATTCCTGGAATAGCTGCCTTTATTTTATTGGAGAAAAAAAAACATGACATTAAATCTTTTCAGTTAAAATTGCTAATGTTTTTAATAAATGTACTACCAAAAAAAATCTGCTCAACGGTATTTGCGATATATGCGGTAAGTGAATGCAATACATTAATTCATGGAGTGTACAGTATAGACCCAATTGGGAACATTAGATATGAATACATTGTATAGTACACTGTAAGTGTTCTGGCATACAAAGTCATGTTTTGGAGATACAAACTTTGCTTTAGCCAACAACTTTAATTTAAAAGGAAACAGCTAAACTGGGTACAAAAGTGCAATTTATAGGTCCACGAGACATGTTCTTTCTGAAGACAGGGGCCTGTATGTTTGGTGACTGCTGCTGCTGGCAAAAAATATATTATATACAGTATATTGCATTCCGAAGGTTTTAACATCAAAACCATCTATAGCACCACCATGAGTTCACTGAATGCTATACTTCCAGATCCCCATGTAAACCTCATTTTAAGTATACCATCTGAGGTGTATGGTTGCTGTTGACTTTTTTTCCCCAACGTGGCTTAAAAGTAAATAATTTGATAAAAAACAACAGGGTGTCTATGCACCTATGGTGCTAGGACCCCTAATAATCAAAAACAAAAACAGTAGGGTGCCTACACATCTTTGAATCCACCCCATGCACCATTGGATTTGGTCCTGAGAGGAAAAATAAATAAAAATAAAATAAATAAATAAACATCTGAACAAAAAGAAAAAATATAGGGTGCCCTTGTATCTATGGTGCTTGGCCACCTAATACTAAAGAAAAAAAAAAAACCAGCAAGAGCAGTTGTCTTTCTGAACTTTGGGTTTGAAACGTAAATTATTCTATGAGTTTATGAGTCTTAAAGTGTCACTATAGACTACACGTACACACCCTTGGTTTTGTCATTGATTATTTTGCCTATGATTATTGCCAACTATCTCCAGCAGGTAAGGGGTGACATGGTCTTAGTGAACAATACCGCTGTCTGCTTATACGTTTCTTTACAGCGTGACACTGGAAGAACAAGATTTTTTGAGTGGCTGGGTGATTGCATGATTTACGTTTATGCATAAAATTCTGAAATAACCAAAATTATGTTACTGCCCCAGGTCCTTCGTCACTATAAAAACATACGTTTAATAAATATAATGAAATGAACGAAAGCTAGGTATTAACCTATTCTAGTGAGGGAAAAACCCATCAGAATTGGCAAACTGTCAAGACTGCCTTAACAGGAACTGGTGAGAAGCGTCACAATATAACACATTGCTACTGCTGTTAAGTAGCCTAAGGTCTTTTGTATTATTAAAATGCGAGATTAAGAAAAAAAAGTTATCCTTAAAACCCTAGGTGTTGAGATCTCTTTTCTGCCTTTAGCGTCGCCAGACACCCTCGGACGGTGTGTTCCGTTTCGGACTGGGACGCTGCCTTTCCCATGGTCGTCTGAAAAACTGGCACATTGGCTGCGTGTTTCGGTGGAGGCAGGACTGTAGTAGGTGTGTCTGAGGATAACATGCAGAATATATTTAAATATGCTTGGTAGCAGGATGGCGTGAAAGAGCTGCACTGAAAGAAAGACAGCAGAGACACGCACGTTCCACAACTGTGAGAGAGGGAAGGGACACTTCTCACGGCATTTCGCAATATGGATTTTGGTATTAAAACGCATACCGGAATGTTGGCATTGATGACAACGCTCCTTTGTTGCCTGAGTGGTGCACTTGGTAAAGGTGGGTATAGGACCTTTTGTGCAAATTATTATTTAATGACAACTTGAAATGTGCTGCTTAAGGAACCGATTCTGTGGAACCACGCATGCGATATTATTGCCATAATGTAGAATAAGTTTTGTATTGGTAACTTCTGTTGTAGCTATACATAATTATGTCTGTGGCTTATACGTTTACATTGCACGACTATGTTATTTGTTCATTACTTTGAGTGAAATTCGTGCACATTTATAGGCTAAATGTAAACAAAATACATATCAGAATAAACTTAATTCGTGTAGGTAAACACTTTCCCCAGTTTTAATCCGTTGCTGTAAGGATTTATATCATCTGATTCTTTTAGAGGGTGTCAGAAACATTCTCAGACAAAAGTGATATTTTGGAATGTGCTGGATTATTCCTCACGTTTTATAGGCTAATCTTTGGGCTATTAGTTGATCGTGTCCTTGACGCGGTGGTACAGACGATTGGAGAGTTTTGACCAAAATATTTCAAATATCAAATGATGGGGCTATAGTATTGTCGCAGCTGATTATGTTTGGTACTTTCTTCTGTGAGCTGTCTGTATGAAGTATGAAGCTACTGTAGCCTACTACATAGTGTAGCCGATTCTCGCGGTGTATTGAAAACTGATTACAATTGTATTCATAGAATATAGGCTACGCATTCAATAAAACAGCCTATGTATTCGCAAGTACGCTACATCTTGCTCAAAGCAAGAACAGATTATGCTTTTGGATTAGCAAATCATCATGCGTGTATCATGTATATTTACCTTGTTTCATCATTCGGTATAGGCTACTATATGATCCGTATGAGTATACTTTTGGGGCAATAATAGATTCGTCATCTAGCTACGTTGCGCAAAGCGATACCATAGTTACATGTAGGCTAGGCTACCATTAAGTAGTTTATGAGTTAAAATTGGTATTTTTGGCTTTTAAATCGCACTTTGTTTTACTCTTTCAAAGAAAAGGTAAGTGCAGTTTCAAAAGGCGCCATCAACCTCCGAACTACATTTCAGCCGCATACGCGACAGTGCTATAGATATCCACCCCTCCTGCCTGACGTTAAAGCACGAATGATGAGCAAGTGGACAAAGTAGGAGGGAAATGGTCAGCTATGGGTAAAATTAGGATATAAGATTCATTACCCATTACGTTTAATTGCACAAAGACGTTTTTTAACAGAAGGTTAATTTAAAGAGCCAGAGTGCAGGCTACTACAATACACACATAAATAAAGTGACAACCAAAGCTGTTCCTGAAATGGAATAGGCTATATTTAGACTTTAATTTATACTTTAATCTGTATATTTGTATATCTGTAAATCTGTATATTTAAAAAAACAAATTAAATTGCATTTTCCAGGGAATAAATACTGGTCTCATATTGATTTATTTACATGGTCTATTAAACAAAAAGGTTATCTGGATACCTTGTAGTGGTAGCTACAGAATTTAATTGAACAATGATGAAGTGATTCAGTATCATTATCAAACCCATTTTCAATAACCTTTTGCAGATACTATTTAGTAGACACACTTTTGAGTGGACAAAGAAAAAACATTACATGTTGTCTTTTGGCTAGTGCATGTTAAGGGATCAACTGTAATCATTAGTGATATACTAGTGATTAGCTGAACCCATCCCTGACTACAGGAGATAAAATAATGCCCTCTCATGTAAAATGTCTATATTAATACTCTATTTGTCAGTTCAGATTTAGGCCACTCATTCAATAATGGTAATGAATGCTATGAGAATGAAGATTGGTGAAGGTGAAAAAGAGATGCCTCAGCATTGTAATTTAACTATTTTAAACCCTGGTTATCAGTACATTTATAGTAGAGATGCCAGACCATCACTAAACTAGATGAGCAAGAAATCTTTTTAAATGCATGTATTCCAGGGTGGGGTCAGACAATGGTAAATCGTTTCATAAGGTCAATCTTTCATGTTTTGTACAACTGACCTTCAACTATCCTCAGATCTCAGTGACAGTTAATTTAATGTACTCCTAGAAAACACCTGTGCATATACAAATATAAAGGTCTGTTCACAAGAAATTAATTCAGCTCCAACAACAGTTGTATCAAACAGCACTCGGATGTTCACGCTCA
This sequence comes from Synaphobranchus kaupii, assembly GCA_029718625.1. Taxonomy (NCBI): domain Eukaryota; kingdom Metazoa; phylum Chordata; class Actinopteri; order Anguilliformes; family Synaphobranchidae; genus Synaphobranchus; species Synaphobranchus kaupii. The sequence goes on along the minus strand of CM056392.1, from coordinate 25,071,964 downwards.
TGACATTTAGAAAAGTCATGCCCTACGTGTCCAAATAACTGAACTGACCAGCATTTCAGATAACCAAGAGATTTTTAGATGAAGCCACAGATGTACAAATGCATGATCAATTTCAGCTTTTTTTCTTTCTCACTGATGATGAATGTGCTCATGAAGGAGGGGAACTGCAGCTTAATTAAAAAATTTCATACCTTACCTTTATTCAAAATATATTGACATCAAAGAAGCTTCATTCTAACAATATATTTTCTTGTAGACCTTGTTGTAAAGAAATTGACTTTTTTATTTATTTTAGCCCTGAACCAAATAAAATTATTATTTATTGCTAGCTGGCAATCTAGTTATATAATCAGCTGTATAGTTGCTATAGTGTTATTCTATTAATAAGCTTTTCACTACTTGCTTTTAGTGGAACTGATAAAGATGTTTATAACCTTGGTAAGTGCAAATTAATGCAAAGTTATGCATTAATAAAATGCATAAAGTTTTACAGGATCTTCATCAATGCATATCACATGACTGACATGGTAATGTGATTATCTTGACATCTAAGTATCAGAGCAATCATATCAATAAAGTTTCCCTGGCAAGGAGTGTATGTTCCATATCCTAAAATGTTGGTTTTATATAAACATCAACAATCCTTACCTGCAATTTTGCCCCAAAGGGTGGGCGTTGTAAACATAGATTCACCAGTATGAACTCTCTGTAACTCGCAATACATAGTGACAAAAGCTCCAAGTTAGAGTTTGTGCGATTGGTTCCACAAAACATCCTGCAACCTGATTGGTGCTGCTGTCTGCAATTCCTGCCGATTGTCGTTCAGTAGTTTTGATCTCCCCCCCAAACTTGTCACTGATGAATTTAAAAACAAAAATAGCATTTATTACATCCTTTCATCAAAGGCTTTGCAATCAATACCTTATTCTGAATTGAGATACTTCATCTGAGATGAGACTGGTACTGGAGTCTACCAATAAAATATGTGAAAAGTTTGATACGTTAAGCCTATTCTCCATTATACATATTGGACTACTGATCATATTTTACTACCTAAATTGTGAAAATTGTGTTTCGCAATTTTGTTTTGGTTAGGTTAGCTAGCTAGAACCTGACCTGTTGACACAAGACGTTTTGTCTGTTTGACAGATGGCCCCATATTAAATGTTTTTTTCTTATCTTATTTATTTAACAAAATCTCAGAAATGTAATTGGTCAGCACATTGTGTATGAAGCATACAACCTGATCTCATGTGAATTCGGCAATATGTACCGATTGTACCGTTTTTTGAGACACTAACAATCGGTACATATTGCCGAATTCACATGAGATCAGGTTGAAGCATATCAGAGTCAGATTCAATGGGCCTCATTTACAAAACCTTTGAGTTGGCATGAATATTAAATCATTCCAAATAGAAACCACATCTGCATATACATTTCCAAAAAATTAGAATATCATGGAAAAGTTTTTTTTTTTCCATAATTCCATTCAAAAAGTTAAACTTTCATAGATTATAGATTCATTACACACAAAGTGAAATATTTCTAGCCTTTATTTGTTTCATTTTTCATAATTTTGGCTTACAGCTCCAGAGAACCCCCAAAACAGTATTTCAAGAAATTATAATAGTGTGTCGAAAATCAGCATTTACTTCAGTTATTTCAGAGAATGAATGTTTTAGACTGAGTGTCACACTATCATCTAATTTACTCAAAACACCTGCAAAGTTTATCTCAGTTTGGTTCAGTATGGGGAAGACTGCAGACTTGACAATTGGCCAGAAGACCATCATTGACACCCTCCAGAAGATGGGTAAGCCACAAAAGGTCATCGCTAAGGAGGCTGGCTGTTCACAGAGTGCAGTGTCCAAGCATATCAATAGAAAGTTTAGTGGAAGGGAAAAATGTGGCAGGAGAAGGTGCACAAGCAAAAGAGATGACCGTAGGCTTCGGATTGTCAAGCAAAGACGATTCCAAAATTTGGCGGAGATGCAGAGGGAGTGGACTGAGGCTGGAGTCAGTGCTTCAAAAACCACCACGTACAGACGTATCCGGGACATGGGCTACAACTGTCGGATTCCTCAAGTCAAGCCACTCCACTCCATTCATTCTCTGAAATAACAAAATTATGAAAAATTAAACAAATAAAGGCTAGAAATATTTCACTTTGTGTGTAATGAATCTATAATCTATGAAAGTTTTACTTTTTGAATGGAATTATGGAAAAAAAAAAAACTTTTCCATGATATTCAAATTTTTTGGAAAGGATCTGTATGCCTTTATGCTTGTTTCCAAACACACATATATTTTGATCGTACCAAAGAAATAATTCAAGTAAGAAAAAAATTATGAATGCCAAAATGTTTGTGGAAATGTTCTCTTGCACTGGTTACGATCAAATCTGATCGTACGCATGTTTGGTCAATGAGTATCTAGTTAATAAAAACAGTGAATAATTATAAAACATTTCAGAATTGCATAAGATGTAATAATTATTATCGCATGAAACGACCAGGTGTAAATGGGGACAAATAGATTCTGCTTCAGTGGTGTACACACACATCAGCTGTAGTGGTCCTTGTGATGTGTGGGTGGCACAACAAGGGCTTAAGAGGCACAAATGTCAATTCTAAATTGGAGGGAAAAAATGGCTTTCTGGTCACTGGTATGCAGCTTTCCTATAGAGGCGCAGTGACATAAAACACAAATTGAACAATCAAAATGACAGGAACATACAGGGATGAGGCAGATTTTTAAACAGGAAACATATAGTATTACACTAGATAGGTAAAATCCATCCAAGTTAAATCACCATTTGAAAGTACTAATAAACCTGAACTCATACATAAATTAAACAATTTGTTGTTCAGATCTTACAACGAACTACATATCTGAAAATGCTTTGTTTTGATTCAATTACAGTTACATCCATTTTTGTTAGGCAGCTTAACTTGCATTGCATTGTGAAAGACACAATTCTGCATTATTTCATACATAGCAGTGTGATTAAATAACACAACTTATAACTTACTTATAGCATAACAGTTTTTGCATTTAATATTGATATGGACCTGCATTAAAATGTAGATATAAACTGCATTTTGCAGGTGTTAGTGGTATACATGTCTAATTTTAATTATGGTTCAAGTTTCAACAAGCATCAGTATGTAAGTTTCTTCAACACAGTGTGGTGTTGGTGTATCAGAATTTGTGGATGCATAAACATGATTTCTGGATCTCTGTACAACTGGAAAAAGCAATGTTAAGGGAATTAGGTCAATTGATCCCTTGCTAAAACTAGCTCATCTGCTTGTGTTTATTGCATTTATAGTAATTAAAGACTGATCAGTTGGCCATAGCAAGGGAAGAGAGAACATAACACAATATATGTCAGGTCCCACTTGTAAAACAGATTTCCATCTCAATGGTTTTTGTTTCCTGCTAAAATAAAGGATATATAAAAGAAAAATAATAAAATTTTACAAAATATTTTCACTACTCCAAGGGAATTTCAGCACTCTATTTTAATCAGTCAAGCATTCAGCAGCTTCCGAGTTTTGATGACACAAATATCATGGCCTATTAAGAGATTTAATTGGGGCAATTAACAGTTGGGAATTTTGTATTGATCATGATAACATCATGTAGCCTTTGCAATAAAATACAACATAACACATTCATGTTCTTCCATCCTCAAACACTTTGCATTGGATTACACTTCTGTGAATCATTCTTCATAAAGCGGTGATGGGGCAGTTGACATAATGGATGTTAGAAAAAAGTGTGCATTATTATAATATTTTTTCCATGTTGTACAATGATGAAGATACAAAGGTACCTGGGCTGTCCCCACAGACAGTCTTTTCCTATATGATTAATCAGAATATAGAACAAAACATGTTTTTACTGGACAGATATAGAATATTTGCCGACAGAAAGAACCACAAAACCATAAAATAAGTTGTTTAAAATTTACAGGAAATATTGAACCCTTGTCTCTTTTGCTGCAAATATAATTTAATGATATATAGTGACATGTAAAAATAGCCTATGTACTGTATATAAGGTGAGGATATCGCCACAGTTTCCACAGTGTTGTCATAATGGAACTGGCGCTACAATATTTCATGCAGCATTTATCCCCCACATAACCAAATAGCTTCCTGCAATTATTTGACACAGTAGAAGTCAATCTGGGTATTTCTTCCAAAAATATGGATTTAGAGTATACTACATTTCTTTCCATTTCTGTATTTTTGTTATGTGGAATCATTTTACACAGTTTATATCTGTTGATGTTGCATATATATATATATATATAGCTTGCCAGTGTAGCACAATAAAAATCTAACAATTTTATTCCGCTATTCTATAAATAGTTCAGTGACTGTACTAATTTATCATTTGAGTTATGTGAGTTTGAAATCAAGGTGTCAATAACATTCATTTAAACAACCTACTCCCCTGGTATTGTTCACTGTTGTATTTCAGTAGGATTGTCAATCAACAGTATTATGTACTGTTATGTCATTTTGTCCAATTTTGGCTAAGTGGAATCACCTTTGTGCACATCACAGTAAAATTAAAGCAGAACAGTGTAATGCAATTGCAGGGGGAGTGTTGTATTTGTATATATACTCAATAAATCAAGTCACCAGTGTGAAATTCCAGTGGGTTGACAACAAGTGTCTGGTTTAAAATCCCGTCCTTTTCATTTATACCCTGTGTGTCCTACAATGTACAACCTTAACAAAACTAGTGAAGTAAAATGTTAATACAAAAGTGGACTGTAATGTGATTTTAAATGTTTTATGGAATAGCGACACTTTAAATGCATACATTACATTGTAGTGGTGCACCTTTTTTTTCAATTTTGGATGCAACTTGAATTGAAGGTTGGCACAGCACCTCTGTTTTTGAGTTTCAAGTAAATGTGATAAAAAGATAAACAAGGAACTTGTTCACTTAGTTTCACAATGTCACAGAATATAGAGCCACTGTATATTTAGGTATGAATATAATATTTAGTTCTCATGATCTATGAAAATCTTATCAGAAATATCATATAAGTTGTTAATTGCTGACTTTACCACTACTGAAAAAAAGAAAAAAATTATTTGAATCTGAGTTTAATCAAATATTCCTATGCAGTGATATTGGCTTCTTACCCTACAAAGTAAAGTTTTGTTAGAATGTTAGTACTTTTAAACTTAGCAAGGCCAGACATCCCACTTTACATTAATGGACAAAATTAGCTCAGCTGCAAAAAAGTATATATTTTTTGTTGAAACTAATAATGTAAGGATACATTGCATATACTATGTACTGCCAAAATGTTTGAATGTGTTAAAACTCACAATTCTATCTCTATAAACTACTACACGATCCCAATGTTATAGCGAGAACAGTTCCTTGTTTTGTAGCAGGACACAAAACAGGCTCAAGCAAAGCGATGACTCTGTACGTTCTGTGTTCTGAAATGCACAGACAACACAAATCAAGTCGGTATCATCCTGGCAAAAAATTAAAAAAAATATTTTAGAGAAAAATACTTCCAGTGTTTGAGCTTCTGTTACTTTGTTTCAATATACTTAGAGTAAAGAAAACAAACTCCTAAGGGTTACCTTACAGAAGAGACCAGGATTATGCTTGTAGTCAAAGGGGTTCAAGAACAGTAACCATTCTATTTTTGTCTTCAAAAAAGTTGGTGCTTCAGAGGGGGCTAAATATTTAGATTGAGTTATACGTTGAAATATCAATGTATAATAGTTGATGGACCAAAGTAGTAATATGAGGTACAATCTATAACATTAATTTTATTCTCCATTTTTGCTTTAAAACTAGTGACAATGAAATAGAGGACGTACCGATTTAAAGGAAGTTCTTCCATTGGGCTGAATTAGCAGCCTTGGCTGGATTAACAGAAAGAAACCCTGTTATATTGAAGCACTGTTTTTTGCAGATTAAAACGAAGAGGGGAACAGTTAGCGCCAGAAGGCTTTAATTCCGCCTTTTAAATTGGGACAACCTTCATGATAGCGAAGATTTTTAATTCTGGCTCTCAGAACAAGTGGGAAGTGTCAGCTGAGTTAAGTGAGGGAACATTAATGGAATAGGATGTTGATCATGTTTTTCTGTTACAATTAAATAATTGCATCATTCAATTTTGCATGCAAGTACATTGTGCACTTGTGATATTGTGATTGAAAATAAATTCTCAACAGCAAGGAAGGCCCAGCCACTATATGATTTGCGATTCTAGTTTGCAATTTAAACAGGATATATTGCATGCCAGGGCAAGCAAATGATTTTGTTCTCATTTGGAATTAGAATTTTATTTAAATTAGGTGCTGTCCATTAAACAATTTTAAGCCAGCATACTTCCACAAAACTCTCTCCTTTTCTAAAAGCTAATCGAATATTAAGGTCATGTGCAGTAATGATGGAAGGGCTGAGAGTTGAAATGAGAGTAAAATTATGAAATATGATTGAATGGTCATTTATAGTAATGAATGTGTGTGTGTATCATGCATTTGTGATATTGTTATTGTCACTGATATTTCAGTTCAGACTGACACGGAAACCAACATGCTGTTGATAGTGATACCATACATTTTGACAGTTCTGTTGAAATCTCAGAGGACTTCATTGAGTTGTTTCTTTGTCATTGATTTTGAAATCAATGTCACACAGTCCTTTCTCTTCACACCAGTTAGTGAAGTACTGTAGTCCCCACCTGGTTTGTTATGCTGTATTTTTGTCATTAGTTTCACTCAAATGTATCAATATTGGTTTGAAGATTAGATCATGATGGCCCCAATTCCAGTTCCTATTAAAACTGTCATTAATACCATTGGTTGCTTACCATGCCACAGTTTTGGGAATAGAGATCTCATTAAAGGTGTGTAGTGATATCTTACATTGCAAGGTGAACATGTGTATAGAATCATGCATCATGACTGTTACTGTATATGCAATTTTAGCATGGCATCAAACAGTGCTTGACCAATCAGCATCCAGGACCAGAACTATCAGTTTTATAACATAGCACAATCATCTGCAGAAATGTTGCCGTTATTTACTAAAGTATTATGAATACACAATAATTCTCTGTTCTCTTCATTTCATCGAAACACAACATTGTGAGTGAGAAACAAATACTATCTCAAATGTCTTATTTAAAGTTCATGACAAAGCACAGATTAAGTCTTGAGTCTTGTTTACGACATACTGTTATGTAAAGTGCAGTCAGGAAATATTTGGACAGTGACACAATTTTTATTGTTTTGGCTCTGTACTCCAGCACATTGAATTTGAAATTAAACAATGAATATGTGGGCAAAGTGCTTTAATTTGCCGGTATTTACATCCATATTCGGTGAACTATGTAGGAATCGCAGCCCTTTTTATACATAATCCCCCCATTTTGGGGAACCAGCTGTGTGTTATTGCAATGTTCGCTCATGCACAAGAAAGCTAACAAAAGGTCTACAGTTGATTCTAGGTGTGGCATTTTCATTTGGAATATGTTGCTGTTGTCTCTCAACAAGAGGACCAAAGAAGTTTAATTGCCAGTAAAAAAAGCCTGTCATATTGTGGGAAAATATGTATAAATTGATTGGGTGTGTTAACATCAACTGTTTGGTACTTTGTTAAGAAGCAAAAATGCACTGGTGAGCACTGTAATAGCAAACAATCTGGTAGACCACAGAAGACCACTGTAGTGGATGACTGAAGAATACTTTCAATTATGAAGAAAAACCCATTTTCACCTATCAAACAGATCAAAATAACTCTCTGGGGTGTAGGCGTAGATGTGTCAAAGATGAAGATTAAGAGAAGACTACACCAGCATAACCTCAGAGGGTTCACTGCAAGATGCAAACCACTGGTACGCCTCAAGAACAGAACGGCCAGGTTAGAGTTTGCTAAAAAAAAGTACATTTAAAAAAACTGTAGAGTTCTGGAACAAACTCTTATGGGCAGATGAGTATTAACTTGTACGTGATGGAAAGAGGTTATGTTCTTTTGTCCAAAATGGTTTCACTGTCCAAATACTTATGGACTGCCTTATATGCGCAGGATTAGTATTGCATAGTGGTTAGGGGACAAGGCATGTGGCTGGCATGTAAATCAAGTTAAAATCCATTGGTTTTATAATGTACAATATAAATCAGACCACATATATTGAAGCAGAAACTCTCCACACTGTGTTTCAGGAGATTTAATTGGACTTTCAGTCAGTGGAATAATGGGGCTATCAGTATTTCTTGTTTGAACACACAAAAGCTTGTGACATTGGGAAATTTTACATGGTTGACCTTTCTGTGAATACGTACAGTATTGCACCATATATTGTGTGTACAGTAGCTCTCACCTCCTTTACAAATGTGTGGCCCCAATATCAAGCAGCTGTGCTGAATCACGTTGGTGACAGAATCAATTTCAGCATATAGCAGCAGTAGAAAAAATCATGGAAAGCACCATTCAGTGTTTTCGTGTTAGTAGATTGGGAAATAGGGGACAGCTGATAAAAATCTTTGTATCTGGTCTTGTGTTGAGATATTTAATGCATATATTTGTTTAATGTACAACCCTGTGTATGATAAAAAAGGGGAGTGATGCAAGTATAAAATATGCTCAGAGTAAAAATGATATATTTCACAACGCTCTGTATTTATGCAGCATACCTCTGTCCCATCAGAATTTATTAGTTTTCAATGAGGTGGTTGTTTGTATTGCAAAGAACATAAACCCACTGAAGAAAATCAATTTGTTGTAAACGTATTGTATATTTTCAGCAAACCCCACTGTCTATTATGATTCATGAGCTGGTACTGTCTCAAAGAGCTGGAGTGAAGGAAGGGGAAAACGAGGAATAAATCACCCTTATAATTCTTCTTTACTGCCATTTATAAAAATTCATGTCAGAGAAGGCCAGCCATGAATGGGAGTCTTATGAAGTCAAGGTTATATAAAGGTATGAGTTCAGATTTCCCACAAACTTGAATCCAAATATTATGAGTCAAGATTTATTCATGTGGAGTGCAATATTTAAACACAGAATTGACAGGAAATTATACTCCACTAACATATAACTCACCCAGCTGTGTGTCTCAAGGCTGATTTCTTCAAAATCCTTCAAAACCATCAAACGGACACATTTATCTTACAGAAGAATCACCATAGATAAACTGTTGTTATTATTTGGAGAACAACTCACCAGATTAACATGTATTATGCCTATGCCCACAAACAAACTGTGTGGTTCTTCTGTAGGGGTAATACATTTTATGTAGCCTACATTATTAACCCTCAGATTATGTTCAGGGTCAATTTTAACCGATGCAATGTTTGACGTCTCTTAAAAACCAGTTAACCTTATTTTTTCATCTTCACACTATATGACTTTTCCTAATTTGGTTGCAAGGGATTAGTAAACTCGCTATAAACATAATGCTATACTTTCAAAAGTCCTGTACCAATTCTGTATACAAGTGTGTTGTGTGGGGTAGCAGTATAAAATGTAAGAAAATATACAACCTTTTTTATTTTTTATCTATGATTTTTGTGGTGATGAAACTTTCCCATACAGGTGTTAAACTTCACAAACTTTCACTTACCCCAGCCTCTAAATTGAGATGTTTCATCACAGATTTTTAATATTTAGAGATAAAAGGGTAGTTAATTTGAAGACACACAAAAGGTGATGCAGAAAGTGTCAAATATTTCTATGACAATACTTTCGTGTCAGTTTAAACCTTTGGGGTCAATTTGACCCCACACATAAAAGGTGTCATAAAATGTCAACATAATATGAGGGTAAACCGCTTCCCTAGCACCACCTTTTTTGAACACAAGCCCGAAAATAAAATGGTTTCTCTTCTTGAACCCCTTTACAGGCATAATCCTGGTCTCTTCTGTAAGGCACACAAAAATGCTATTATAGCACCAGACTATACTTCTTGAGACTAGGCTACTCTGTATTTGTTCAGTGCAATGACAAGGGAAATGGCTTTCGCCTACTTCTTTACACACATTACTCGTTTTGAATTTATACGAATGATTTCTCATTCAGTCCCGTCTTTACAACCAGCTGTGTTCTACCCTCGGCTTTGTTGGTATGCTATTTGTTTGCATTAACCCCAATAATAGATCTTACTCAATAAATAGTCTGTGAAAAAGTGGCTCTTAAAATGGTGATGTAAGTATTTGGTGATATTTATGGTCCACCTGATTCCGGAAAATTCACGTAGCGTTGTCATGCAGTAGAATTGCTTGTTGATCACCACAGTTTACTGAATACAAACAATTCACTGTGTTTCTAAGCCTTTCATGTAGAGCTTATGTTGAATCATTACAAATGAATGATCATGAAATATTTGGATTTGTGGTGTCACATTCAACCCTTGAGTAGCTGCTGCTGTTATTAATTTGTTAATTTTGGTTTTTATCTTTGGCTGGCCCCAAAAGAGAATTTTGCCCTCTGGAGGTGTAATAAATGTAAGATGATAGCAGGGTCAGATGTTTCAATGTACTGTGTACACTGTGCGTAGCAAAGGCCCACACACTAACCTGCCTTAATGTGTGAAATTCTGTTGTGACCTCGTAATGTACCTACTGTATCTATAACTACAATAGTGAAACAACTACCTATCTAGCTAAAAAAGTATTTAGCTATCATTTCAAAGCTAGCTAACAACCTTGCTAACTAGCAAACATTGTTTTGTCATTTTAAAGTTATATACTAGTACAGGTGTTCCTATGAAGCACCAGACATTTATTATTTGACTCTTCAGTTCACCAGCTGAGCACCGCAGTCGTTGCATTGTAGCAACACAGCTGCACTGCCTCCTTCCTTTGGTGACTCTTTGGCTCGTGTGTGTCACTCTGTAGGACGTATAGGACAGTTGGCCCTGGCATTGTAAAAATTACATTCCATATTGTGGGCACTACATTGTAGCAAGTTTCTATCGTTAGACATTCCCCGGTAAACTATATTTGGGACTTGAAATATATTCTGGATAAACTATTAAATGTATCATGCAACAATGGCTTGACATACGGTCACAAATTGCTTATGGAATACCCTTACCTTTAAATACTCATGTACTTTAAATACTCATGTACTTAAAAATACATGTTTTATGTGACCAGTTTACTACACCTACTTCCTGTTTGTACTTCTTAGCTATTCCAATGAAGCTGGGTCAAAATTATTTCTATAGGTGGATTAGTTTTTTTATTTACCCCTGGTGTACCTCTGACTGGTGTACCATAATTAACAAATGCAATTATGAGACAAACACAGCCAGCTATCTCATTGTGATAATGGCTCTTCTTCATTCACTCAAGCTATGAATAATAGACGTTCAAAGCACTGATGACAAATTCCAGGGTTTGACAGACACTATTTGGCAACACACAATGCTGTCTCTGTCCTGTAGATGATTGTCCCTCATCATAGACTGGGCCTTACTTTAACCTCCTTCCTTCCTGCTATAGTTAACAAGGTTTGGATGTCAATTCATTTAAAATGAGCAATTTAAAATGGTGCACGCACGCACGCGCACGCACGCACGCACGCACGCACGCACGCACGCACACACACACACACACACACACATATACTGTATATATTATATACAGGGGGGGTAGATTCAGCTGTAAATTACACCAGTACCATATTGAACACATGGTTGGCTAAAGGGCTGTAAGTCATCACAAACCATACTCTGCTGCCAGATATGCAGTAGATGTGGGTGGATCACTTTAAGGGTTTCTTCTACTGACTTATTTTTCCATAGAGTTCAATAGGAAAATTAGTCAGGAGAAACCATGGGGCAATACTTGGTCAGTATCTGGATGTGAGACAGTGAGGGGAATCAAGGTCATCAGAAAATGATGTGAGTGGGCTAGGGGGAGGCACTCTTCCCTCTCAAGTGTTTACCTAAATTGACTTTGTAATGTTATCTTCTGGCAATGTTGGAAATGAAATGTGCATCAATCCAGCATTTATTGTCTCCTACTCAACAGCTGAGAGTTAAATGCAGTTGTTCAGATTTCACACGGATGGAAAACAATTACTGTAATGGGGGTAGCGATAAGTATCCCTCGATCTTTCTGATATCCTCAGTCAGAAACTCCTCCCTGCTGGCTAGCTACACTGAGGCCAATAGCCTAAGGGCTTGATTTACTATGGCCTTTAGCTTGTGCAAAACCTTTTACTAATAACACAACCAATGATTGGTGCAAAATAAATACCATGACCAATCATTGGTCATTACATTACATTACTGACATTTAGCAGATGCTCTTATCCAGAGCGACTTACACAATTTTATTGCATTTTTTAGTTTAGTTTATTTTATTTTTTATTTTTTTACATAGTATCCATTTAAACAGCTGGATATATACTGAAGCAATTCACAAGCCCAGTTCCCAACCATTATACTATACTGCCGTCATGTTATTGGTTTAGTGTGTGGTAAAAGGTTTTGCACACGCAAAACCATTAACATGACCAATGATTGGTCATGGTATTTGTTTTGCACCAATCATTGGTTGTGTTATTAGTTTTGCGTGTGCATTGTGATGGGCATTCCGGCTCTTTTCAGTGAGTCAGATCATTTTGCTCAGCTCACCTCCCAAACGGCTCTTCATTCAGTAGCATTTCCGGTTTTTCAAAATCGGCCAAAGTTAGCGATATTTTGACCTATGATTGGTGTTTGTGCACATCTATCACTTAAATTGTTCAAATGAATCTTACTCTACCTTCTAATTACCAAAATAACATTATTTTGCATTTTGTTTGTTATAAAAACTATTTAAATAAATGTAAAAACAGTAAGACGCTATTATACATGTGCATTGAAAGTAGAGCATTTTTATGTCTTGAAATAAATTGCACAATAAACAGTGCATAGTTGAACATTTCAAAACAAAATAGACACTCATAAAATGGAACATAATATTGTGTCATAAAGAAAAATTAATAAATGCATAAAAAAATAAATGTGCAAAACTGCAGCATCAGAACAATTAAACTGGTTTTTAAATAATTATTAATGTTATTTTCTTATTCTCTTTGATTACAGATAGAACTTGAAGAAAAAAAACGAATAAAAGTTCCACCAAGACCACAAGCACTTGTCTTGTGTTCATTTATAAAACAAATCGGCTCTTCAGATGTGCGAGTCGGCTCCCAACGTTCACCTAAAAGAGCCGGCTCAAAGAGCCGACTCGTTCGCGAACGACACACCACTAGTGTGCTAAAAGGTTTTGCACAGGGTAAAAGGTCTTAGCAAATCAGGCCCTAATGTTTTCAGAGTTTGGTATATGGATGCTATATATGCACACTGTCTTATAATAGAAGCTTCTCTTTGAGGTCAATAAATCACACTGTGCTCATTTAGACTTACCACCTGCCTGCCAGCAGTGCTTGGGTTATAAAGTATTTTATAACAGGCCAATTACTATTTAAAATGATTGTTTAATATGTGCAAATACGTATTTAATGTGTATCATTTAGCTGGGCATCTCAAGTAAAGGTGTGCATACATTGGGAAGCTAGTATTCCAATGCTATTTATTTGTCTCTTTGGGCAAGGTATGTGTTTTTATCACCTCAATATGGGTTGCAAGGTTGCATTTTGTCATCATTGAAGATAGTCGAATCTCATGAGTTCGAAATCAATATTCATTGATAAACAGTGTTTGGATCATAATCGCTTTGACAGAGAGACGATTTTGTAGCCTACGTGTGAGCACAGCTGCTCCAAAATGTTAGGTGTCGGTGGGGGAAGGACCCAAACGCAGGCAGGATTATAAAAAACCGAAGTTTAATAAAGGGCAAGGCAGCAATCCGAGGTAAACAGGCTGGGTCAAAAACCGGGGAGACAGGGCAACGGTACAATGCACAGTCCAAAGAGTGGTCAAGGAACAGGCAGGGGTCAAACCGGGAAGGCACAGCAAAGGTACAAAAGCAGGATCCAAAACCAGGGTCGCGAGAACACAGGCAGGGGTCAAACCCGGTAAGGCAGAGGAGGAACAAAAAGAAAACAAAACAGAAATAAAACAACAACAGGTAACGGACGAGGGAAACAAAAAAAACTAGAAAACAGATAAACAAACAGCTCGGGCAGAATCTCAGAAAAAACAGGCAACACAGAAGCAAAATATCTAGTACAAGGAAACACTGAAATGACAAGGTATATATACACAGAGGGAGACAGACATAATGGGAATCAGGTGTGTAGAAGCAGGGAGGGGAGATTGCTCACAGGTGAGAACAGTGAGGGTTAACAGGGACCAATAAAACAATGACAGGGGAAACGTAAGACAAGGACTGGAATACACAGAGACACAATGATAACAAACGGCCTGGAGTTAGCAGGTAAACAAGTGCACAGCTCAAAGGGGATCAAAATCTTCCATAGGTGTTCAATTGGGTTGAGATCTGGTGACTGCGAAGGCCATAGCATATGATTCACATCATTTTCATAATCATCAAACCATTCAGTGACCCCTCGTGCCCTGTGGATGGGGGCATTATCATCCTGGAAAAGAGCACTCCCATCAGGATAGAAACATTTCATCATAGGATAGAGGTGATCATTCAAAATAACTTTGTATTGATTTGCAGTGACCCTTCCCTCTAAGGGGATAAGTGGCAAACCATGCCAGAAAAATACCCCCCGCACCATAACAGAGCCACCGGACCCCCTCACTGTAGGGGTTTTTCCTTTAATTCGTCACCCGTCTGTATAACGTAATATCTTTCAATCTGCATGCATTACTATTCTAGATCATCCTATAAGGCATTCTGAGATTTTGGGATGCATTCCCTTCATGCTTTATTTGTGTCATGTCTTGGATCATTAATTCTGTGTACCTTTCCTCTTGATTTTTCAGCCAGTGTCCATTAGGTTGGCTTAGTTTGTGATCGACATTTATAGTGTCCTGAATTGCCTGCCATTTCCTGTGCCTCTTAGTATCATCATCGTTATTTGTGCTTTAGGAGTCATATTTTGGGCCTTTATTGTTGTAAAGATTCAAAACCCATCTTTAAGTCAATTCCCAAAACTGGAACATCTTGACCGTCTAAACTTTAACGTGAGACCTGGTTGTTATAAACCTGAAATTGGTCCCCTAGCCTGTTTAACTTCGTGGGGTAAAGCTGTCCAGAGGAGAAGTTCAATGCCATAAGAGTATACAGGCAGATAGTAGTACCGTAGCTCCCTATGTCAACAATGGCGATTATGTTCCAATATCTTCTGCTCTGACCCACTAGTGGTGTAGCTACAATATATCCACTCCAATTCTGAGAATTGGATTCATATAGTTCTGGGAGCAGAACTGAGACTGTTTGAGGCTGGTAGTTGTAAGGTTTGTGAATTACATTTGGCATTTAGCAGATGCTCTTATTCAAAGAAACTTACACAGATTACATTTTATGTACAATCCATTTATACAGTTGGATATTTACTGAAGCATTACAAATTAAGTACCTTGCTTAAGGGTACAACCGAACCCACAACCTTTGAGTTACAAGCCCTATTTCCTCTCTATTATTTGAGGCTACTATACTGTTTTATGTCTGGACCAATTGATCTATTTGGAAATCAAACTCAGCTTACAAAAAGGTCTTGACCCAGTCTAATTGTCTCAGTTGAAAGAGGCAGTGGAACTACAAACATAACCGCAAACACCCAACCGTATTCCCACTTCTCAGTTTAAGTCAGGTAGTCTGTAAAATGTGTAGTTCTTTATCGCTAACTGTCAAAAAGATTGATTTCCTTCACGCCAGCAAGGACATATTTTAAAGATGTGTCACTGTGCTGTTCGCCGATATTACTGAGGGACTTTGCCCAGGGATCAATGTCAGTGGGTGGTACCACAGTGATGGGGCTTGTGGTCTAGGCCCTTTCCCATTATCAGGTTTTATTCCTGCACTCTTGTATTGGCAGTTCATTTATTTATTTTCCCCTGATTTACAGGGTTCGGCAAGCTGCTTTGCGTCTCCACCAGAATGCACTCAAGGGTGAGGGTTAGACTGTTGGTTGAGCGTCTCAGCTGCAAAAGGAAAGATATAACCCAAAGCTACCTCTTTGGTTTTTGAATCGATGGTCTCTGAGCTGACGCTGAGCACTCCCTAATAATTCTTTAGGTGCTCTGAACAGCATGGGTAAAATTTCTAGCTAATGACTGAGTTTCCCAGTAAATGTAAATCTGCTGGTTAAATTAAAACAAATTGCTGTTATTTATTAAACGTATTAAATGTTAAAGTCAATGAAACAAGGTTTTGATTCGTGGCAAACCTGCTACAAACTGCTGCATTAAACATAACTGTAGAAAGTAGACAAAATAATTATTCTAACTTTATAGACACACATATACTGCAATGTACTGTTCAGTAATCATGGAAATGACTGATTACCTTATACAGATCAATTTAATATGCACACCACGATCAATGGGGTCAAACGTCCATGAGATTCCTTATTGGCATGGAATATAGGTGAGCAGGTGATATTTTCTTAGATTTTTGTTACCTTGTTCAAGTTCAAGGGGAAGAGGGATGCCATTAATATCAGAAGCATGTTTGAGCATGGGTAAGAAAAAGGGGCTACTTTGGGGCGTTTTCAGGTATACGTCATAGCAGGCTTTGTGATTATTTATGGTCACCAGCAGTTTTATATTTACTACTGATTTTAAATTTACAACTTGTACAGTGTGTCCAATTATGAGGACAATGTTGCCCAATAATAACTACCTGTGACCAAATCTGGTTGGCTAAATGTAAGGATTAACAAATTAATTGGCTCAAATGAACTGAGAAAACAGATGTTTGCCTGTTTATAGGCAAAATCTTTTAGTAACCCCAGCGTCCTTGCTGCCAACTAGCTAATTATATTTAACATAGATCAGTGTAAAGAAATTTAAAGCCTGTTCATGTGTTGCTCTACTGCGTTCACAACTGCTAATAATAGCTGCTAACTGTATTTATCTTAGAGTTGATAATCACATAGGGCAGAGAACTCGGGCCTGGTTTATGTGCTAAACAGTTTTGTTTTGTGTTAATTTTGTAGAATCGACATTGTGGTTGCATTCTCAAATGGATGCCTCATATGAACTAACTACAGTATCTAGTTGGTAAGCAAGGATAAACAGCTTTGTTTATGGTTATTCTGTAGTAACCAAGTTAGTGGTTTTCTATCACATCGCTGTTAATTCAGCTGTTTAATCAGTGCTCCTCACTTATACAAATATTACAAATATATTGCACAGTGTGCACACATTTCATGGTCAAACAATGCATTTGGTGATCAATGTCATTATATGTGCTCCATTTGTGTGTGTGTTTGTGTGTGTGTGTGTGTGTGTGTGTGTGTGTGTGTGTGTGTGTGTGTGTGTGTGTGTGTGTGTGTGTGTGCGCGTGTATTCAAAAAGTGCATTCTAGAAAAATGTCTAGAGTAGACACTCTAAGATGCTCAAGGTAAAACCACGATGATTTTAAAATCATAATGATCTTGTAATATTTACTGCCAGTTTTATATATACCAGCATTTCCCCCCAGTTATGACTGAAAATGGATTTTCAAATTTATGGACATATTTTTAAGCAAGTATGGCTAAGCAAAATTTATCATTTTTCAGAAATAGTTGCTTATGAGAACTACTGCACTTACCATATACTTTATGTGCATTGTTTATTTGACATGTAGCTACTGGTTGTACTCTCAACCTATCTAGGGCAGATAGAAGGCTTGGAGGACTATGATCTAGCACAATAAAATGAATCTCATAATATGTTCAACTAAATGTTCCTCCGACTAAGCCCCTACATTCTTACAGGCAGCTAGGCCCCGTCAATTCACTAAATGGATGGTCCTGGTTTTTGGGGCTTGGTCGGACACCTCTAAAAGGTGTCAAACCAAGTGGGTGCAGACATGACAGGGCAGAAGTGGGGCTTCTCCTGGAAGTGGTATTCCACAGGGAATATCCACGGCTTGTGGCCATAAGGAGGGAACTTTTTATTTTTATTTTGTAGGGTTATACTCTTTAATTGGCTGGTTATCTTTCAGCCCGGACGCCAGACTGGCTTTTCCCGACTGGTTCGCTGCCGAGGTGGGTTTGCAATATGAACAGCTGCTCTCTCAGTGGGTGACTTCTTCTAATCTTCATAGCTATCTCTCTTCAGAAGTTGTGGATATGTGATGAGCTCGCCTTAAGCCTGGCATAACAGGGTCGACCACTGTTTGTATCTTCTATGCCAGAACCCCTCATTAGATGCTGTTGCCTTTTCTGTGATTTTCTGTCAGAATTGCAGACCGCATTCACACTGATTTCTGCCATTATAAACTGCAGGAAACAGCTCATCATTTGACCCTGTCTTGTCACTGAACCTCGCAATATAATGGAACCGAGAAACTTCAGTCTGCCGCCACCTCAAATCCCTTCGGCTTTTATATGGCGTGCTGCATTCAGATATTAATGTTAAGTGTTATAATAAGACTCTTATGTGACCTGTACAATGTCATAACAATGATCTTTGAAGGTTGCATGAAAGCAGTGACACAGAAGGCCCTATCTTACTTCCGGCGCAAGTGTCTTTGCTATCTTACACCCGGCGCAGGGTTCATTATAGCCCCTAGCGCTTACGTCGGTTAAATACCAAGTGATGTTGCGCCCCTAGCAAGTGAACTGGGCCTGTTGGTCTTAAGATGAGGTGTGACCAGGATTATTTTTGGCGTATTGCTATCTTGAGCCAGCAGGAAGCGCTTGCGCTAAAACCACCACAAACCTGGAGGTTTAACGCTGCAAAGTAATGGGACAAGCACAAAGGGCACAAAACGATCTGGCACAGACAGAGAAACAGGGGAGACTAAACACATAAGGAAACACAATTCAGGTGCGGGGAGTGGAGACATGGAACGGACTACCAATACTGAAAATACATATAAACGGAAAAACCAGACAAAACAGACTTAAATGTGGAGGCACAGGACGTGACAGACAATACTCCAATGTGGCCAAGTGAACTATTATGTTTCATTCTACCTGCCTACTGCTCTTGTGTATGACATATGTTGCAGCACTTTCTCCCATTCTTTGTCAAAACTTTTCTCCCATTCTTTAGTGAAAGTATGACACGTTGACTAGCCTTCTAGAAGAAAACACATCTTTGAAATGTAAAGCATTTTTAAATGCTACCCTGGTGTGGTCTGCCCTTTTGTCTAGAGCACTCAGACATTACATTAATGTGAGTGTAGGCTTGCACTCATTGTTATGTTGCCATCTTAGAAACAAACAAGGAGGCTGATTTGTTTTCCATTCAGGGGCAGGCAGATGACATTTCAGAATAGCCCATTTTGTGGCATATAAGACTTACAGCTTAATTTACAGCTTCATCCATTTCATTAGCATTGAGTAATTGCGGTTGTTTTGCATTATTTTCATGTTTTTTAGATGGTTGAACTGTGAGATGTCGAGAGGGTTTCAGGTTCTCTCATCTAAAGATGGAGGGTAAGTCCAGGAAGATCAAATACAGTACAGAATTATGTAGAATGTAGACATTGACTGCACAATAGAGCAGCATTATCACCATTAATTAAAAAATACTACCTTCGTACTGATCTCCTATATTCAACAGTGAGAATGGCTGTCTGTATGTCTTTTAGCTGTGCTTCAACTGTGCAGGCAGGTGCAGAGCCTTCAACTTCATGGCCAGGAAAATAATTCAGCTGTTGTCTATGTTTTTAACTCAACAATTAAGTGCAAGTATTCCGCAAATTAGCTCACTAAATTGGTATAACAAATTTCTTGGTGTAAGATTTATTAGAATGTGTAGACTGTGTGCAATTTTAATTGTCCTAATATAAGAACCACATATAACCAATATATGGATGTAACCATATAGAAAGAGAGAGGCTTTTACTCAGAAGTCCAAGGTGAGATTTGAACCCCGCTCCTCTCACTCGTAAGCGAACGCGTTACCAATCAGCTAAAGACGACATCGCCGATAGCTAAGGGTAACATCGTTATTTTGATCCTGAGGGTTGCGTCGCCAGAGAGTGTTGTCACGGTAACCTGCTACAAGGCCTTCGCTTTACTGCACCTCACTGTGCTTACTAGCGAACTAGCCAAGCTACACCCGCTACACTCACCCCCCTTTGACTCCCCCTCCATTTGAAACTCCGCAGCAACCACTTTTTTATTCGATCCTGATCCGGGTCACAGGCATCAATGTAACCGTATAGAAAGAGAGAAGCTTACTTTACTCAGAAGTCCAAGGTGAGATTTGAACCCCGCTCCTCTCACTCGTAAGCGAACGCGTTACCAATCAGCTAAAGACGACATCGCCGTTATTTTGATACTGAGGGTTGCGTCGCCAGAGAGTGTTGTCACAGTAACCTGCTACAAGGCCTTCGCTTTACTGCACCTCACTGTGCTTACTAGCGAACTAGCCAAGCTACACCCGCTACATGGACATGCTACTATCTCAGGTTAAATGTTAAATATGAGGTTTAAGTGTAGTCCTTGTCCACATGTAATGTGGGGGATCATATTTTTCAGTCAGATAAAGTCAGATTTCTGTACCTGCAGTATGTAGAGGAGTAGGCTACTCATTGACTGGTTGATTTGAAGTATTATTAATTCTTACACATACCAAAATTTGACCTAGTAATAAAAATGTAATTACATCTGTAAACCTATACAGACCAAAATTGGTTAAAACTGCCAGCAAAATATCCAGTGCAAATTAAAAAACTTTAGTGGAATTTAAAATGGTTCTCCACTGTCTTAAAACATATCAACATCAAGCAAGTGTTGTACTGTTTTAAAGGCCATATCACTGCAGATATATGTAGCATCTGGTAAGAACAAAGTCTGAGTATGTGCATGGCAATCCGTAATACTGGTTTATAAGCCTAGTACATACATCATTACATGTTGATGTTCCCAACCAGGGCCGTCTTTTTTTTTCTTCATTTTTATAAAACAATATTTATATAAAATAGCCTATATATCTTCGTGAAGCACACCCAGACAGACGGAAATACATTTAGTCTAAATGGCGTTTTGGAAAGTTGACGTTATGTGGGAAGTAGCTATAGGCTTACGTCCCTACGCTGCATAGCTATGTGCAGCTATGAATTTTTCAAGTTCGCTTGAAGTTGGCAAGCTCAAACAGCAGAGACCGAGACAAATTCAGAAAGTAGGCTACAGCTCAGGAGCGTAAAAAAAGAAACAAGAAAAAGAGATTAATTAAATGTAAAATTGAAAGGTTCCTTGGATAGATTCATAAAGAAAAACGTGGAGGAGGAGGAGCAGTATGTATAAACTATTATTAATATGTCACCCTCTGCCTGCTTTTTACCTCTCTTTACAATGAAAAAGCTAGCGTCCAACATTGTGAACTTTTGCAATTATTTTATGGTTCACCACAATGTAATCAATAGAACAATCTACAATTCATGGTTCATAGTTATGATCATACCACAACCCACAGTATTATTGTTTTAATTTTAATTGGAGAAATTAAGTAAAAGTGTGGCGCATTGTTATTGTTAATTACAATATTTTAATTCAAGGGAAAAATAATGGCATATCCTACTAATTGTTCAATTGGTTGGTTGTATATGGTTTGTGTGATGTCGTAGCCTGTAAATCCTTCGTTCATAGTTATGTAATAGATACTATTTAAGCCTATGACGGGTTAGCTATGATGTCATCGCGTTAACAGCTGGGCCCCGCGTAGGTTGACTCGCCCCGGGCCCCGCCCACCTTTGAGACGGCCCTGTTCCCCACAATGCTGGTGGCATTTTCAATGTAATGGATTTCTCAGCATTAGTATTCTTGATCTTATTCTGACGACTGAAACACAGGTTAGTTAGTTATACCAGCATAATGTGAAATGAGGACGCTGGGGAAAGATGGTCAAGGCCTGCAAGTCTTTTTAAATTAGTTAATAATTCATCATTATTTAAGCGTTATAATCAAGACAGTAGGCACTTAATGAAAGTCAGTATTCACGTATGGGAGGAAGGTCTTTGGCTTAAGATTTTTGTACAGACACAGTGAATGAACTAACCTTATTTCTACGGAACTTCGAATTGCAGAGCAAGCATTGGTACAAAGGATGGATTTATGCTTCATTTTCAATTTCTACATTTAAGGCTTCCCCCTATGGTTCATATGCTGTTCACTCTTCTGGGTTTTTTTTTGAGCATGACTGATCTTCTGTTCTGTCTGCACAGAAGACACTTAAATGCCAAATGCCATAGAGAAAATTGCTCTTTATGTAAGTAACAGCAAGCCATTTCTCATAAGACTTTTACAGAAATGTTCACTCATGTCATTCACCTGGAATGGAGATATGGCGCTTCATTGTTAAATGCTTTTTTAAGGTGATTGTTCTCAAACGTAACTGCTTATCAAACTGAATAAACAAATGAGTGTCCCAGTTTACCTAAAAGTCAAATGGATACAGACATTCCATGTACACATAACATTTAGTAGCACTGAAATGTCTTGTATGAAGAAACTGGGTCAGTTCTTTCAGGCAACGAAATGTTTGGCTGGCACAATATGCACCATTCGCTGCTTGCTGGGTATAAATTTATGACCTAGCAACCATTTAACATTTGATCTCTGCTAAATACTGTGTGGAAAATTATACATTTTCAAGGGTTTAACACAAAGGCCAAGCTTTCTTCAATGGGGTCAAATAAAACTTATCCAAAAAATACTGGATAACAGAGTGAACATCTGTCTGTATATTGTGCTTTTCCAAGATTATATTTTCATTTACCTGCATATTGTTCTACCTTGAACAAAATTAATTGCACCAGAGTCTCACTATCTGAAAAGTGCCTTTCCATTCCATCTGTTGAATATAAATATCCTGGTACTGCGTTGCTATTTAAATCAGTAAGGTCATTTCCCAAATGTATGGGTTTTGTCATTAGATGAGGAGCAAGAAATCTTGATTTTTGTGCCGTTGTTACCTCTACTACAACAAGAAGGAAGACTGGCAAATGATGCTGATTATAATATAACACACTTAGACAGCAAAAATTTCAGTATAAATCTAACACTGCTGGTATACATTTAACACCTAAGGTGTTTATATGAGAACATGGTCTCATATAAACACCATAGGGTGTTAAATGTTTTTGCTGTGTGTGTTTTGCCTGATGTTTTCTGCAATTATGTTTAAATCCACTATGTGTCTAGCCCCTGGTGTTTCCTGTAATTATGTTTAAATCCACCATGTGTCTAAAATCTGATTTTGGTATTAACCTGTATTAAATAATTGACTAATTTATGTGTTTCCACACACCTGAAATGCGATGATCGACCATAGCCTATTGCGGAGGCCAAAGCGGCATCTGCTTCTAAAGGACTGAATTACAGGCAAAAGTACATTTTTTTAAAAGCGCAGCCTTATTTTTAAGTGTGCTGTATTGAATGAACAATGATAATTCAGCCTGTTTTGCATATTAGTGAAAGTACTAAGATAGTACTAACTAGTGCTGTTGAAATTAAGTGTAACTTTGTTACTCAGGTAATGTGTATGATTGCAGATTTAAGTTCAAATCAGTTTTATATTTGACTATTTTACATACCATCATTTTAGGTAGAGTACTCGCTGTGGATAGGCCTATGTCTGCAGCCAGCCATGATACTGATTTCCATTTTCTACAGAAATAGGTGTTCAAACAGAAAGAAAAGCTGGCTAATCTCCTCAACGCAGTATGCCTAAACTGTCTGAGATGCTGTAAGGCTGGAACCAAACTGAGAATGGAAATGAAAGCTGAATAGACCTTTTTAAAAATAGGAACAGAAAAAAATAGCTTCCACAAACTGAATGTATGTTCCTAAACAAATACTTTATTTGAGACTGCTTTCACAGCATTTTTATTATTTCAAAAGGAAGCTTACTGTATATAAGTTATAATTATCAAAGACAAAGCCTTCCATTAGCACATGGCCAGTATCGGTGCCCATGATTTAGACTGAATCGGGCTGGAGAGACCTAGCAAAGTAACTAACGGAAACAACTTTGGTGTAGTGAATTTGGTGTGAAAGTTTTAAATGACAATGATGCCACAGTTCTAATGTATTCACTGATAAAGGCAACAACAGTTCCTATTACATTTGTGTACAAATGGATGTTAGAAATATCAACAGGAAACAAGACAATGGGCTCTATCTTGACGATCTTGGCACATCGTCTAAAACGCTAGTGCATTTAGGGCGTGTCCCAGTCTACTTTTGCTAGTTAGATGGCGTGTTATTTGAGCACTAAGTGAGGTAAGGCGTAAGGTGCTAATGGGCGGAACCTAGCCTCTTCATTACTTATAGGTGTGTATTGCGCGTAGGATGCAATAAACCAATGAAAATGTCCCTTTAAAAGCCTGCTTTTCCACCTTGGCGTATTGTATGATTGCGAAAAACATATGCTTGTGCGTGTTTAGCACGAGCAAGGAATAGGCTATATGGATCAATAGTATGATCAGTATTATTCGGACTAACCATTATGGCGCGTTTTGATATACACAATAATAATCTTTAACATTAGGGTTTAACACCGGCACGGGTTCCCAATAATTCCTAATAGTGCTGTTATTTTGAAAATTTATGCAGTTAAATTTCGTTAAAAGCACCTGCAACAGCTGAGAATAAGCTATCAATGGCTTCCGTCTCACCTTAGAAAATGTCAAATTAGCCTGCTTGTTTAACCAATTTTGTTTGATTATGCAATGAAGTATTGTCAAACATCAATTCCATGAGGCTGTTCTCATGGAGTTCTCGAAGTTCAAGCTTCATCCAAAGTTCATTACCTGCATTCTAATATTGATTAATAACATAAATACCGTTATTTTGCCTTAATGATTATATTAAATACAGCTGTCAGGTTGGCAACCCATAGGTTCTTGCATATTTTCTCTTGCTTTATAATGTTCTGCTTATGGAAATGTGACCAGCGCTTTAAAACGAGTCCACTATATGAAGGACAAAGAATGAGGTTACAATTCTGTTAAAATGGTGAAATTTAAATTAATCTCCATTTTTTAACCTTAGGCTATTGAAAAAATCTTATGCACAGCGAATCCCTGGGACTGTAGCCTGGGCTATTTGAAAAACATAAATGCAATATTCACTGGACAAGGTTTTGAACTTTTTTCAGTCAAAACCATTCTATTTACTTGCAGGCTGTAGGCCTAGATGAAGAGACCTGTATTGTAATGACATCTGAAGCGCATTTTCAGAACTCAAATGTCCGTCTATTGCAGTGTGCGAGTTTTCTATTGAATCACAATTCAAACATTAGGTGTAAACGACAATTTAGGCATTAGGCTTGATATAGGTGTTATCAGCAAAGTTTTCAGTGGATATCCATTGTCCAGTAACAGAAGATTGTCCCCCAGAAGATTACAGGAACTATTGGCAAATAGGCTAAGTCATAGCTTGATCCAGGATAATTGCAAAAAGTCTACATGTAACCTTACACATACCATCGCACATCACCTGGATGTTGATGGAGTGGGCTGAAAGCAATTGAATGCGGCATTCCCCTTCGCTGAGGGACAGGCCTTTGACCTATGGACCCTTTTATTATTATGCATTTTTTGATATAGCCTACACAATAATAATATTTCACATTGTAATCTTGATATTTTTAGTCATGCTTGTGTGCGCCCCTGTGTGTAACAGGGTGTACGCGCGTTGTGCACTTGCCTATGTAGACACACTTATATGCGCCGTTAAAATAACATGTAAACAACTGCAACATGACTTTAGACCAGGGTTCTGGTGGTTTTAGCACAAGCGCTTTCTGCTGGCTCAAGATAGTAATACGCCAAAAATAATCTTGTTCACAACTCATCTTATGACCAACCCGCCCAGTTCACTTGCTATGGGTGCAAGATCACTTGGTATTTAAACTACGTGAGCGCTGGGTGCTATAATGATCCCTGCACCGGGTGTACGATAGCAAATACACTTGCGTTTGGGTTAGTGCCGAGTGTAAGATAGGGCCCAATGTCTGATATTGGCTGAATGATCGTCATACTGCAGCTCCATAAATTAAATATTGAATTCAAAAGGAATTTAACTAAGAAAAACTCAAAATCTTGATTGCAATAGAAAGCCTTATGCTAAAGTATGTCTTAACATTCTCAGCCATTCTAAAGGTGAAGTATATTTATAACTATCATCTACTCCAGGGTATATGCAGTATAATAACCAGCTCCCATGGATCAGGGAGAGGAATAAGCAACATTTATTTAATGTCGAAATGTGCATAAATATTTATCTACTGAGCTTTCCAGTTACATAAGAACCTCATGCTGTGCTATTTCCAATTTATTGTTTGGGTAGGCGAAAAGTGCTATATTCTATGGTATATACAAAAAATATATTCAACAATGATTTCCTGGTAGTGGGAATGAATAGGATTTCATTCCTAAACACAAAGGCACCATGGGAATAATGTATAATACAAAATAATGTGATTTCTTGGCCAGGTGTCTTTGTTGGAGCATATTGACATATAAAGTATCTGACTTGTGGATACATGGAGCCAATATATTGTGTGACATTTGTTTTACTGTAGATTTTCTTTCAAAGTAATGATGAAATTGTATCCTCATGGTCCCTGAACTAAAGTAATATTTCTGAAGAAGGGAGAGGGTGTCTGAAATGTAGAGAAAGGTTTTGGCGGACAGTGCATTATGGTAGCATAGAGGTATGATGCTACAAGATGAAAAAAATATTGTGATAGTGTGCGCACTTATCACAATATGGAGTGAGATTTCCCAGAGAAGAATAAAAGTTGAGGGAAGATTGGCTGTGATTACTGATTACTGAAATGTTTCTTGGAAAAATACGCAAATTATTCAACATCAATTCCACTATACGTTCCACCAAAGTGGTTTTAAGCCACTCATTACCATAAGAATTATATTCCAATCATTGTCATTGGATTGATGACTGCACTTGGTTGCTGTCCAGTTCTTTCAGGTCGCCTCATTTTTGATTTCACACTTCTTCTTGTATTTCATTTCCGATTTTATTTACTGCCTAACGTTTGATCAAACCACATTACGGTGATTGTGGTGCCAGATTAAGTACTGCCAGCGTAAGCAAGACAATTATAACTTTGAATTTTACTTCGTGACCTTTTGAAATTACCCTCGTCAAATAATTTTATTCAGTAGATCATGAATTATGCATTTTGAATGTATTAATCCTCAAGTTCTATTGTATACAATGCTGACCGCACAATTCCTATCATTTAGGTAATGCATTAAAGCAAACAACAAGCTGCTATAAATGTATAGAATATAAAGTGACTTCAATTTAAGTTATAATATTTCCTAAATAAATAGGTTGCGTAGCTAATCTGTTGATAACAGCTGCCACCACAACATTTAAATTATAGATGTTCTTTAAAATCCAGGTGTACATTGTGCTCTTTGCTATGCTGGTGGAGGGAAATCATTATAAGGGGGATATTTGAACCAGCGTTAACAATAAATAACAACCTTCAGAAGAATTTACTGAGCACCCTGGCACTGCTTTCACTGGCATTCAGCATTCCACCTTGGACTACAAGAAGTGACAGGACAATGTACTCCTTAAATTAAGAAACCAGATTCCTGTTAACACTTAACAAGTCACAGGTACTGATAAGGAATGCCATTTACAGCTCAGTCTCCGAAAATTACGTAATGTAATGGGGCCAATGAATGAGACGCTATAGGTTTTCTAGATGCTACCATTTCTTTTAAGAGTTCAATGCTTAATGTATTTATGCACAGATCCCTGAAATGCCACTGCAGCACTGTTTCTTCTTCTCCATGGTTAAGTAATACAGGGTGATCATATATTTTATTTATTTATTTTATATATCAGAAAAGATTTCTTTATCTTTACCTAAGATAGGATTTAAAATAAAGCTGTACAATGCTCATGATCTTGGAGGTTCATTGGTCATCTCCATAAGGCTTACATTGTTAATTTCAGTTTCATTTCATGGTCTACACAATAACAAACATGTTATCCATTGACAATAGATATTTAATGGCATGGATGATCTCCCAAATAGTTATATTTGAGTGTCAGAACTTTACCGTACACTATACAAAATGCCTGTGAATTTTGCGGTATAAGTCTGTAAAATAGTAAAGGTACGAAATTGTAAATTGTAAACAACTATTTGCATTGTTTATGACATACCATTATATAATT
Source organism: Synaphobranchus kaupii (assembly GCA_029718625.1). Taxonomy (NCBI): domain Eukaryota; kingdom Metazoa; phylum Chordata; class Actinopteri; order Anguilliformes; family Synaphobranchidae; genus Synaphobranchus; species Synaphobranchus kaupii. The sequence continues at coordinate 25,043,700 of CM056392.1, read as the reverse complement.
AGGTCTACAAGCTGCTACCGTATGCTTAACATATTGTTACCATTAATTATATGGTAAAGTTCTGGCAACACAGTTGCCAGTATTTTACCATAAAATGTACCATTTTTTACAGTGCGTAAATAACAGTAACAATAAGTTAAGCACGGAGACAGCAGAATGCATATCTAATTATATTATGGTGTTTCACCATAAATAATACCATTATTTACATTTTAGTACCTTCACTATTTTACAGACTTTAACTGTAAAATTCATTTTTAAAATGAATAAAACTTTTTTTTACAGTGTCCGGTAGGTCAAATATAAAATAGCAGGGAAAATATTTCTGTATTTTATTTATTTATTTTGTAAATTTATGAAGAAGGGCTCTCCGAACACTGCAACAAAACCTTCTGAAACCAAATATCTGCTTGAAAATCCAAATGTGATGCATTGAATACAGGTGTATTTTTTCCCAGTGTTGACTAATTATATTCAGAAGATTTTATATTTTTTAATTTGTTGGTACTTCATGGGAACCCCATGTTACTACAAAAAAGAAGATTGCACAAAAAGTGAGCATTAAACAGAAACAAGCCTCACTTTCCAATGATAAAAAACAGGAAGTACAGTACATCTGGTTCCATAATTGCATGTTGATCCATATAAAATCAGTTGGATCTGAAGGAGCAACATATATTTTTCAGCTGGCGCATGGCATGTGGCGAGCCATCGCACTGGCGAAATGACCCCACACAAAACCTTTATATACAAAGTTGGTACAGGACTTTTGAAAACATAGCATTATGTTTATTGCATGTTTTCTATTTTAAGAGATGTTTTTAAGAGATGTCAAATTGACCTGGAACATAATATGGGTTAACGGCGCTAGAAGCAGTTGAGCTTGGTTGTCAGAAGCTGCATTCATGCCTGCAAACTGCTGCTCACCTTTCAATGTCAGCTCATTCATGCTGTGTATTTTATGGCATGACAAGAGCAAGCCCTGACCCATAAACATTCAAAGGTTAAAAAAATAACAAGAGTGTGACAGTGACTGTAAGTGTGTATGTGTGAGAGAGAAAGACAGAGTAAAAGATTGGGTGGGGGGATTTTTCAGCGTTCAATACTATTCTAATAGGCAATGAGCTGCATCCCTTGCACCGCATCCTTGATGTCCTAGAGGTACTGCAGATAGAGCTCTGGGAGGTAGTTGGCACGTACGTACATTCGAAGGCACGGGTGGAGCAGCCTTGTTTGCAGTGCTGCTTTTAAGCTGTAAATGTGCTCCCTTTCTCCACTGGGATGTCAGCTTCGATGAGCATCCAGTGTGCATTAGGCCAGATGACTGAAATCTTCTCAGATTTACACAATTTCCTGTTTAAGACACGTCCACTTCCTTTCTTTAGTCTTCCCTTCTTTTTGATGCCTTCTTTTTGACCATTATACTACACTTCCGGGCCGGCAGTGTAGTATAACGGTTAAGGAACTGGCCTTGTAACCGAAAGGTTGCAGGCTCGATTCCCAGGTAGGACACTGCCGTTGTACCCTTGAGCAAGGTACTTAACCTGAATTGCTTCAGTATATATCCAGCTGTATAAATGGATAATATGTAAAAACATGATAAAAAAAAAAAAAGTTGTGTAAGTCGCTCTGGATAAGAGCGTCTGCTAAATGCCTGTAATGTAATGTAATGTTTTACATCGCAATACAGATAGATACAACTCCTTGTGTCAACTCGGCACAATCCTAATGTTTGCCATCATTTTTACTTTTTTTTATTATTATGGTTGCAAATAGACTGAATAATGTAAATGTGCAAAATGCAGAAGTATATTTGTATTGTTCATTTGGATAAAATTAAATTGACTTAAATCAGAATCAAAAACACTAGTGGAGCCCTGATAGGATAATGTTCTAGTGAATATGTTTCAAAGCTTTAGTAACACATTTGAATTACTATAACAACATAAGCATTAAGCCTACTTCCATTAATAACAAAGGCAGTAATAATTAAATTATGACCATGGTGGACATACGTATGTTTGTAACAACACAGTGCAGAACCATCTGTTTGAAATGGTGCCAACTTACAGATACAAGCAAATTACATGTTTAATGGATTTGACAGCCCTATTATATACTTGTTTTCTTGTTTGATAAAATGGTCTGCTAATAAGTTACCCTCTTGATTCTCTCCGGTAATGCTTCACTTGTTCTGATGAGGTCTTCGTGGTGGACAAAGCTGTGGCTAATCAGTTGTTAAATTATGTAACTAATTGCCCAGGTCAAAAGGTTCTGGGATATTTTACTGTTTCAAGATACAACACGTTTAAACAGTGTCTTCAAGGTTCATGTTGAAAACACTGCAATGATCCGCTGGGCAGTATTTTTCATTACGAAACAACATGCACCTTCCTGATTTAGCATTTCTTTCACTGCATTCTAAAGCTCTTCCTCTAACACACATAAAAGTGTATGAGGTGCGAAATTTTACTTTATTGGTTTACTTTGCCCATCTCATCAGCGTTTTAGTATTATGTAAAAGGAGGTGTTCAAAGATATTGTTTTGCTTCTCATTTTATATCTTCCAGAAGGTCTTCAGCGTCTGTCAGTGACTTCTGACAAACTCCAGGTGCGACTTAATGTTGGCCTTTCTCAGGAGTGGCTTCTGTTTCACCACTCATCCAATGAGGCTAAATCTGTGACGCGCTAAAGTGATTGTTGATCAACAGACAGTAATTTCTGTAATTTCAGCTAATGAGCTCTGAAACTCCGTTACTGCATGAATAACAACAGAATTTTCAGAGCTCCAGTATCCAAAGAATGTGTACATTCCTCATCATCCGCTCCACTCAGCTACTGTTCCAGGACCTGCTGCTCTGCCTGCTGTTGGCACTGCTACTCTGGTATTCCTGCCAGTGCTTTCAGACTGCCTCCAGAAATACAGCATAATACCTGCAAAACCTAATTTCAGGACAACTCACATATTTAAATGACATGTTTAATGAATGATTGTGCTGCATAATTATTTTGGTTTGGCGGTGAAAGGATCTGCTTTAGTACTGCTCCGGAGCACGGGCTCTCCCCCCGCTTAACAGGAGATGACCAGAAACCCCCCATACTAAAGAAGATCCAAACAACAGGTGGATGCTGGGGTGGTGGAGGGTGACAGCAAATTTCTTTTAACACAAGCTGTAAGCAAACAGAGCAGCGCATGAGCATTCAGAGAGAACTGATTCTTGGCTTAAACGGGACGCTCCATTAGAGGTGTGTGCATGTGATTGGTGGAGTATGGGACGCGGTGGTTACTAGCCGACTATGGTTGGCTACAGTGAGAGGTTTTTCGACAGAACTTGCTTTGCGCACTAATCGTTTGCGACGCCCATTTCTCCCCATGAGTTCATAATACAGATATCTTCAGTGTACCAAGATATCAAAATATAGCAATATGTATGATAAAATTTTAGAACGTGATGTAACCACTGCATATGCATAATTGTATACTATCTTAATATGGTATTGCCTGCCAAACCAGCCATAAATCATGTGGTCACAGACACCTGGTTCAAAAAACTGCAGTGTCAACTTGTCAACAGTTGCCAGATTTTAAATAGGGTTTGCTCCAGAAATACAGTATGTACTTTGGATGCCTGTTAATGATAATGTTTGGTCTATTTAAGATAAATCAAATTGTTCCCTTTTGAGCAATCACACATGCAAGCTGCTCGACTAGTCAGGCAATTTCCATCACTGCATATATAAAAACAGAGTCAGAAGAATTCAGGAAGAATGGCTTGGATGTAGTATCATACCCTTTGAAATAAACATGCCTCACTTGCAAAGTCCGACAGTTGTTTTTACATTCATAAAAGACTGGATGACTGGATTAGATAGACTGCATATGTATGTATTCTTATGTTCTTGTATTGCTTTGTATTCCAAAAGTGAAACTAAAAATGCATCATTCCTTAATGCAAATAAAGTTCAGATTATGACAGTTTATTATATAACCATATTTTGTTTTTCATCTAACAGATAATTGTGATAGCCCACTGGTTTCATCCTTGCCTCAGACTTCATTCAACAGCTCATCCCAGCTATCCAACACTCATAGCCCTGGATTTGCAAAACTAAACAGGAGAGATGGTAAGTAGATATCATAATTAATTTTTCAGTTGGCTGAAATACGTATATCTAAAGACTACTGAAACCATTTCTATGCAGCTTTCTCAGTGATTGTTCAATATGCAAAAATATTCATTTTGAAATATGTATGAAACCTCCCTAACACACTAAAAATAAAGAAACAGTTGTTATCACATCAATTTTTCTGATTCATAATAACGGACCTCATAGTAATAGTGCATTAAACTCTTGCTATTTAATAATTTATTTAGTTTTAACTCAACCCTATGCCAAATAAAATCAAGTGAATATTTTTTTTTATACTCTAAATATGCTAAAATATGCAATATGTATTTTGACAGTTGAACATTAGCAAGATGAGAACATCCATCAGACTGATGTGCATTTAAATGGCAGCTCATTCATTACAGCATAAATCAGTAGAGACAATGCATTGCACTTGATTTTGACTCTTAAATCTCTGTTTCAGGTAAGTTATCTCAAATTAATTGTCAGCAGAGATGTGAATAATAACTCTTGCAATAAAGAACAATGATCAAATATTAAATTACCCGGATATATGACAGGAAGCTAAAACCTCTGTGGTATAAGAAGAGCTTATAATTAAAATTACCTGAAAGAATGAAAGATGCATTTTGATTCATAAAGACTTAACCTTTTAAAGCTCCTCACTCTTATTTAAATACATTAGGCTACTTATGTTATGGTTATCTCACCAAAAAATATGTTTTCAACGTAAAAAAATGCCAAGTTACTCACGCATAGCCTGCAAAGCAATGTGAGTCCTTAATTCGAAATTGCAAAAACTAGGCCTGCCTTTAAAAGTATTGATATCAAAATGTGGCCAAGTTACAACTAACAATATTGCCTATTGTAGCTCACACTAATTAAACTAGCTCTATTCCAAAGCAATGCTATCCAACCTTTCCTAAATTATTTAATGTAACTTGGCCCTGTGTTTTTTCATCTTAGCATGTAAAGAGATTGTGGTCATTCAAATTTTAAATGTAAAATAACAAAAATGGCCTTGGCTCACGGAACAACATATCATTTCAATGAATGTTTTAAACAGTTGACAAATAATTACAGAAAGGATATGTTTATACTTTGTTGTAAAGTTTTAAAATGTTCGCTGCTGCTACAGATTTCTCTACAATTCACAAACAGACATTTACACCAAGAACGATAATTTACAATAGAGAAAGGGGGATGAATAAATAAATGCAGATAAAAAATAGAAATATGTTGTTGTTGAAATATGATATACATCGTTTCATCTCAGTTGTCAAATTCTGTGAAACTGACACCACAATGCAGTGAATAAATACATAATTCCTGCTTTTTGCCTTTTGTGGTATTTTTTCTTCTTCAGTTACACAGATATCGTGATGTATTGTAGATTAATTGTCTTGCAATTTATCGAGAATCGCAGAATCGCTGTATCGTGATACCATCGTTATCGTGGGCAACGTATCGTGATATTATCGTATCGTGAGTTGCTCGGCGATTCCCACCCCTAATGCTCAGCTGTTGCAGGTGTTATAACCAAATTAAACTGTTTCGTAAAATAACAGCATTGGTGTAAGCTAATGGAAAAATTTCCGGTTTTTATATTTCTGCCAAATAGTTTGGTCAGGAATTACCGGGAACCTGTGCCAGTGTTAAAAACGAATGTGAAAGATTATTATTGTGTATGTGGAAAACACGTCATAATGGTTAGTCCGAATTATATTGATCATACTATTGATCCATACATATAGCCTACTCCTTGCTCGGATGCTAGTACACTAGTACGTCTGTTTCGCCAGCTGTAAAACACCGTTTTCACAGGCTTACTATCCGCCATCATATTTGCAATCCACCAAGGTGCAAATGCAGGTGGCTTTAAAAGGGAATGGGTTATGACATTTTGGTTGGTTTATTGCATGTTATGCCCCAGACATAGCTATAATTAATGAAGAGACTAAGTTCAGCCCATTTGCACCTTGTGCTCTACTTAGCGCTCAATTAACATGCCGTCTAACTAGCAAAAGTGGACTTGGACACTCCCTAAATGCATTGCGCCATGCATGTTAGACCAGGCTCTAAGACCGTCAAGATAGAGCCCCTTGACTCAAGTCTCTCTTATATATCTCCAAATTTCAGGATATCATCAATGACATGATACATGGTTACAGCATAGGTAAAGGTTACTCTTTGTGTGTGTGCATGTGTGCGTGCCTGCACGTGTGTGTGTGTGTGTGTGTGTGTGTGTGTGTGTGTGTGTGCGCACGTGTTTGCGTGTGTCTGTGTGTGTAAGTTGAGAAGCATGTGTATGATGTTAGACAAAACTGACCAATCTTGCTAGTTAGCTAGCGAACCAGAAATGCAAATTTTGATTAATTTATAATGATATGGTTTTGCAAAGCTCAGTATGTGCATCCAATGAATTTGTGGTACAAATAAGCTGGACATAGCAAAGTTATTCTTCATACAGAGCTATTTAAATGCATGGAATAATTCAGAATAATTCCTTTTGTTGTGGAGCCCCAGACAATGTTCAATATGGTCATAGATTCACTCTAGAATATTGGCATATCCTGAGCGAAATAATAAATTGTTATCATTTTATTTTAATATTGGAAAGTTTCTGTTATTTCTACGTGGACGCTTTGTGACGCAGGGTAATTAGTCTTGCCTTGTAAATTCATTCCACGGCAAAGTGAAACTGTGGGAACAACAGTAGTGGATTATAATATTTTGCAATCCATTATTTTAACAAGCTGGTGTATTGGTGATTGTGTTTATATTTACACTTTAATATTAAGATTATCATCACCTCACCTGTGACATTAGACTTTGATCTAAATTCATTACACACCGTGAGGTGAGTCCTGCTGACACTCTAAATATATTACCATTAGAGTGAGACACCAGTGGGGACCTCTGAGACCCTGTAATCCAAAAGGTTTTGTGCTTATTTCATTCTAGTTCATTCATTCAGAATTAAAGAAAGCGGTTCCCTTTTTTAGTTCTTTTGTGGCTCAGCTGGGATTTTCCAGATAAGTTGATCTTCACTTCACTCCTCAAGTTCAAATGTACAAAATGCTAGGGACATTGTATTATTTAACCTGAAGCGTTAAGATCAGTCTATACCAAAGGTTGTGGTGAAGGTTGGAACACATTATACAGAAACAGGATTTTTTCATTGAAAATACGGTTTTAAATGGTCTGTAATGTAAAGCAATGATCTTGATGAATGAGTGTTGGAAGAAAATAAAAAGACCTATAAGAAGGACTCAAATATCGACCACTACAATACTTGCGATAAAGACAGTGAAGTATTCCAGTTTGGGGGATACCTGTGAAACTACTGAACATGGAAATACAGATTTTCTTCACTTTCCATTGTGATCAAGAAAATATGTTCAGTACTGTGGAAAAGTCTTAGGCACAAATCATTTCATTATCCAAAAAATAATTAAATGAAAAGTTTCTAAATATCAAACAATTGACTAGCTATAAAGAGCAGTAAATAGTCAAAAAGTAAATCAAATCAATATTTGGTGTGACTATGCCTTTGGCGTTAAAACTGCATCAGTTCTCCTAGGCAGGTAGGAGAACCTGGTAGGTAGGAGAAACCTGGTAGGTTGTTCCAAGCATCTTGGAGAACTTGCCACAGTTCTTCTGCAGACTTTGGCCATCTGGCTTGCTTCTTTCCGTCTAGGTAATCCCAGACAGCCTCGATGATGTTGAGATCAGGGCTCTGTGGAGGGCATACCAACTGTTACACAACTCCTTGTTCTTCTTTTCACTTAAGATTGTTATGGCAGTGTACCGGATTGGACCCAAACGCAGGACTCAGAGACAGAGATCAGTTAACTCCACTCGGGAGATAATTTATTAAAGGCAAGCAAGCAAGTAGGCAGGAATCGGGCAAAGTAAAAGGGAATGCAGGATACAAGCTTAGGCAAAGTAAAGCGGGGCAGGTGACGGGTCAGGGCTGGCTGGGACAGGCAGAAGACAGGATGAACGGGCTAAAATAAAAATGAGAACAACAGACAGGTTAAACAGGCAGGATAAAAACGGGTGATGGCTGGGGATAATCTCGACTTGACGCAACCGGAGTCCCAGATGCACCACCCCACCCCTTTGAATTGATTATTGAATTGACTATTACCATTCAGTGCACCTTTAGTTTAAACCGGGCCAGCCAGCAAAGGATGGGCACACCCTCTCTAGCCAGGTTCCTTTAGATAGTTCCAAAGATAGTTCAATTAATTTTTTGGAAAATTAATGTTTGGAAATCTAAAATTAGCGACACTAACTAGCTCTTTTCTACCGACACTAACTAATTCAGAAGACATAATACATTACATAATAAATCTAGGGTGCCTAAGACTTTTGCACAGTAGGCTACTGTATAAACAACATCAAGTCCTGATGCAATGTCTTGTAAGACTAGCTTGTTATCTTGGTTGCTTTAAAATTAATACTTAAAACCCAAAATTTAAGTACAATCTTATTAAACAAATGACAATCATAATCTTTTTCCTTATACAGTGAGCACCATAAGTCATTGGGACAGTGATAAATTATTTTGTTATTTTGGTTCTGTACTCTAGCACTTTGAGTTTGAAAGGATACAGAAGACTGTCAGCTTTAATTTGAGGGTATTTTCATCCATATGAGGTGAACCGTTTGTGAGGGAGGGGAAGGAGTCAGAACAAACCGCGACAGAACGGGGATTTAAAAGCTACCCACACAGGTGGAGTAACCACTAAAAGTTTCAAACAGGAAGGGGAAACAGGAAACACAAAAATAAAAGTGCTCCTATGGGAGAAAACACCTGGCGTATAAGCCAACAGAAAACTACCCCGAAAAGAGGGCGAGGGTAACTCGAGAAAATTTGTAAAATACTAGGAGGGAATAGAAAAGGTAACTAAGGTTACAGCCTCCAATGAGGACTGGAAGAAATCTAAGGAAAGAAACTGCTTGATAAAAAGGATAGAGAAAACTCTAGGAAGAAATCCTACCAAGCTCAGAATAAGAATGGAACAACTATCTTAACCACTATAAGCAGAAATAAGTTGTCCACACTAAGTTTCTTTACCCAAATTGCTGGTTAGAGCGTAAGCAGAGTTTACACTGAAGCACTGGCCGAGTGGCAGCATGCTGCTTAAATAGGGGAATGCAGCTGCGACCAATTAACACAAAATGGTCTGAGGATGAAAAAAGCCCTCCAGCCAGGAGTCGCAACTACTGCCAGTGATATCACAGCACCCTAAACCCATGACACCGTTTAGAAATTATAGACCCTTTTGTACGTACATAGTCCCCCCCCATTTCCGGGCATCAAAAAATATTGGATAGTTTAACGTAATGTAGAATAAAGTAATTTTTTAATATTTGGTTGCATATCCTTTGCATGCCATGACTTCCTGATGTCTGTGACCCAACAATATCAAAAGACTTGATATCTTATTTTCTGGTACTCTTACAAGCGATTCTCTGCATTTGAATGGATCTCTATGGGTATTGGGGGGTGGGACTAGATTTAGTTGTAAATTATGCTGCAACATTATGGAATACATGGTTGGCTAAATGGCTGTAAATCATCAAGGGTCTGACCTTTCAAACGAGCCTTAAACCATCACTTTGCTGCCAGATATGCAGTAGATATGGATGGATAACTTGAAGGGTTTCTTCTCCTGACTTATTTTTCCATAGAGCTCAATAGGAAAATTTGTCAGGAAAAACAACCCTTAAAGTGAACCATCCATATCTACTGCATATCTGGCAGGAGAGTGATGGTTTGAGGCTTGTTTGATACCCAAGACCCTTGATGACTTACAGCCATTTCGCCTACCATGTATTCCATACTCTTCCAGCATAATTCACAGCTAAATCTAGTCCCACCCCCCAATTCCCATAGAGATCCATTCAAATGCAGATAAGTTATAGTAACGCTTGTGAGAGTACCAGAAAATAAGATATCTAGAGTATTTTGATATTGTTGGGTCACAGACATCAGGAAGTCATGGCATGCAAATTTAAGGATATGCGACCAAATATTAAAAATGATTACTAATGAGTTATTCTACATTATGTTAAACTCTCCAATATTTTTTGATGCCTGAAAATGGGGGGGACTATGTACAAAAAGGTTCTATAATTTCTAAATGGTTCATCCGACATGGATGAAAATACCTTCAAATTAAAGCTGACAGTCTGCACTTCAACCTCATTGTCATTGTATCCTTTCAAATTCAAAGTGCTAGAGTACAGAACCAAAATAACAAAAAATGTGCCACTGTCCAAAGTCTGCTGTTAAAAATTCCCCTTAGATAAATGATGAAATACGTATGATTAAGAGAGAATGCAGAAAAACAGAACACAAACGGAAGTTTACAAAACTCAATTTCATTATCTTCAAATTAAAGACGTATTAATAACTCTCAACACGTCAATTAAAGATGCCAGACCAAAATATTTCTCAGATTCAGGTATTTCTCATCTCTACTGATCAGCACAACTCTAGGTTTTTTTTAAATACTATTGACCGTCTCACCTGCGTGTGTTTCTGCTGCATCATCTACTGCCAGGGCCAGAGTGGGACTCATTTTCAGCCCGGGAGTTTCATGTCTCAGAGCAGCCCACGTTGGACCGGGGGGGGGGGGGGGGGGGGGGGGTTGTTCCACAATGAAAAATAGACCATTTTAGCTCTTTTGATGGCCTTTTTATGATACATTTTTTTAAATATAGAACGATTATAAGATACGTATATACAAGAGATAACTAGTAAAATTGGTATGTATAGTTGTAAAGCATATTGTCCTAACGTTAGGCATATAATGTCTGGGAAAGTAGCCTAATACAGCCATATTTTTCAGGGGTACTCAATATGAAATCGTTATTGAATCGCGTACAATATATATATATAACTCACTGGAATAATGTTAACACTGACTATTAATAAAAACTGCTGCAACTATTGTTTTTGAACTTTAAGAAGTGACCGTTATCATAAGGCTTTTTTTTCTAATTTAGTAAATAACACTCTTAACTTGGCAGATGTTCACGTTCGTGACAATGGCCAGAAAGATATAAAATGTCCATTCATGACGATTAACTAACGTTAGCTCTCTGAATGTAACATTAAATCTCCAGTAAGTTATCAAGTTAAACTAACTTAATTTGGCTGTTAACTTTTGCTAGATAGCTAACGTTACCTCACGGTTGAAGGGTGACATTAGACGTCAAATAAATAAAAAGTTAATAATGTTAGCTAACAAAACCAACAAGAAGCGACAGCAAGTAGGCTAGGCTATGTTAGCTAACGTTAGCTACATCTAAAACAGTGTTACTAAATAATTAACTTATTATTATTGTAATACCTTTCATGACCTAATAATAATAATAAACAAGAATAATAATTTACAACACTATTAACTCCCCCCTCGCTAAAAAAAATTTTTTTTTAAAAATCCTTGCTGCTCAGAGATTATAGCAAAAAGCCTTTCACAATTAGATGATCCCATAACCATTTTGCATTTATCAAAGCAGTTATTCGTAAATACGCCAGTCATGCTTTAAAATTCCCTGACAATAAACTTTAAATATGGTTGGTATGCAATGATATTGTGCTTTACAGGCCTATGACGTCTTAACACTATACGCTAACTTTCTCATCATCAGCTGCGTTTTGTGTTCGAAATATGTCGGTTAATTTGGCAAATTTGGCCACTTCTTCTTCCATTGCCTTTCTTTTTTCTATCCTAGCCTTTTCTGCTCCTCCTTTTCTTATTTTATTCTCAATTTTAGCATCTTCGTCTGGCACAAACTCGTAAACTAAGCTAATTACATCAGGTGATCAATCATGATCTAAAACAAACTTGGGTTCAACCAATTATGGAATTTGGGAGGGGTCACTCTCGTCCCCCCTATCAGCATCCCAGTTTCTGGTATGGGCCGTGGTTTGCTTTTCGTGCGTGCGTGAGGAGGAGAGAGAGGGGGCAGAGTGAGAGCTCACGTGGCCCACACTGCAGCAAGTATAATCTAAATACAATTATTGTGTTTACCGATCCTGGCCACCAGCCCAAAAACCAGCGGCCCACCGGGATTCTTCCAGATTCTCCCGATTAGCCACTCCGGCATTGTCTACTGCTGACTGCGAGGAGTTTTTGTCTTTGCAGGGGGAAGATGGAGAATATTAGATCTAAGATTACTCATCCCACATATTGCAAAGAAACACCCAGAAAATGCGTAATTGTTCTGAATTCCTTGCCCATTTCCATAGACGATCTTATAGATACTGGTGAATGCTTCATTCTGGTACTTTTAGATTTAAGTGCTGCATTTGACACCATTGATCACTTCATTTTAATTGATAGACTTATAATTGATAATTGATAAGCTGGGTTGGGATCTCTGGGACTGCACTGGTTTGGCTAATTTCTTATCTGTCTAATAGAAAGTTCATAAAAGTATATAAAAGTACTATTTTCTTCAATGTTGTTAGCAAACTACCAGAAAAGACTAGCAAAATGTCGGCAGGTCGGTTTGTTTAGCATAGATTACACTGCCTGGCCAAAAAAAAACTCGCCGTTGCACCCGTCATGCATAGTGCCCACTGTACAAGCCTCTGGAGGCAGTGTTATGATCTGGGGTTGCTTCAATTGGTCAGTTCTAGGCTCAGCAACGTTATGCAGCAATAAAATGAAGTCAGACGAGTACCTGAATGTACTGAATGACCAGGTTATCCCATCAATGGGCATATTCCAGGATGACAATGCCAAGATTCATCGGGCTCAAATGGTGAGAGTGGTTCAGGGAGCATGAGGAATCATTTTCACACATGAATTGGGTCCTGACCTTAACCCCATTGAAAGTCTTTGGGATGTGCTGGAGAAGACTTTACGGAGTGGTTCGACTCTCCCATCATCAATACAAGATCTTGGCCAAAAATGAATGCAACTGAAATAAATGTTGTGACGTTGGATAAGGTTGTCGAAACAATGCCACGACGAATGCGCGCTGTAATCAAAGCTAAAGGCAGTCCAACTAAATATTAGAGTGCAACTTTTTTTTTGGCCAGGCAGTGTATATACTACCAGGAACGCTTGCTTCCGTGGAAATTTGGACCAATGAGTGGTTTCTGACTCATTGGTGCATTAATGCTGTTTCTGGCGCAAGAATTACCTACTGGATCTACGTTATTAAAGTTTAGAGGGCTGGTTATTGTTTGTATTGACAGAATCTGCTTCGTTCGCGTTCGTATATGTGCTAGAAGTGTCATTTTGAGGACCGTTTCAGCTGCCCTATAGAAGTGAATTGAGATCGACAAATACCCTATTCTGGATTATCACCCCAGGGGAGCACAGAGCAGCTAAGGAACATATTTCACCACCATTTGGACTCATATCATGGCCAGGTAACTACACAAACCAAAGTTTTACCAAAGTTCAGTTGTGCTTTAACTTTGTCAAACCTTGTACAGCACAAGACTCCGTGCTGTTATCCTTGCCAGAGGTGGTTGCACCAAGTACTAAACCAGGGGGTGCCAATAATTTTTAAACCTTGATTTTGGTGAAATTGATTTTTTATTCAATAAATTTATGATTTTGGTTGGTTCCATTGAAACATTAATAAACAATATATATTGTATAAATATATTTTTCACATCTTGGCATTTTGAGTTTATCTCAATAATTATATTGCTTATTTTAGTCTCTGGCTCCAATGGATCTCTTTAGTCTGACTCAGCAGTGACTTGCTTCACACAAACATTACCATATTTTACATCTTGTTTCTTCGGAAGCTGTCACAAAGAAAGAGAAAGACGTTTTCTTTGTGATTGGCTTGCATCTGAGACCTGCATCTGACTCACTTTCCCTCCATCTCAAAATCCATTTTTATTATTTATGGCCTATTTAATGCTTTAATATTTTACAGATAAAGCAGAATAGTCACTCTGTCCTTGAATCAGATAATCTGAGGATAATCTTTTATTAAAAAAAAAAATTATTATTAGAATTGTATATTGGTTGAATCCATCACCTTACTTAAGGTTGTTGCTGAAAGGATGCAATTTCAATCTGATATGTTATTGACAAGGATTTTTTCTTCTGATCAAATGCGGGCATTCCTCATTGCTGCTTAATAAACTTGGCAAAATGTATATTCGTTCTGACTTAATGGAGAGTGAGCACAGCAATTTATGGGCTCTTCATGGCAGCCTTGATCTGTTCTTTGGGCCAGTTAGCAAGCACTTGTCTGGGACCAATCAACAGTGTAATTAATCCTTACTGGTCTTATATATTACGACACAATCCATACAATGTTAAATTGCACATTCATTAATATACTGGGCACCTTCGTTGTCATGGTGTTTTTGCTGTTTAGCAATCTCATACAAGTGGATTTGCCAAGGTATATTTATATATTTTGTGCATGAAATACATTTTGCTAATGTTGTGCATAAACTCTATATCAGCAAACTTTATTAATGGCTGCATTGTAAAACTGAGCAGTACGCAGAGCCGGATGAGCTTCACTTTTACTATTTTAAAAATAACTAACGTACACAATTATCACAATTATTAGTATGAAGATATGTCACTGTTATGGTTTTCCATATGTAGCCCTTTTCAAAAGGAAGTAGTAATCCTCTTCTTTACACTGACACACACTATTCTAACTGCTAGATTTGGCACTTTTCTCACGTGAATTGGCAGTCTGTGTTGCTGTACAATTTCAGTAAGCCTCCATGTGTGTAAGCCAACAGAAGTACAATACAACATGGTGCAGTAAATACAGTTGGAAAATATGTATTGTGAAATAATGGAAACATACACAATCATGTAATTCTTACTGAATGAAAGAGAAGACAAATTTTTTTTTTTGATAAATTAAATTATTTTACAAAAGGGAATCTCTCAAATCAATCTATGAAAAAGATATTAAATTAATCTGTTATACATTTTAATTCCTGTGACCTTGGTGGAACAGAATACAACCTGAAAAGCAGGCACATTGCTTGACATGTTCCCACATAATTACGTGTAGATCAGTGTGTTTCCAAAGAAAGTGTGACTGGACCTACAGACCACAACAGGCACGTGCACAGATAGACACCAATATATGCTGAATATATGTCCTGTGCCCTGAGACGGCAAAAGTGCCCTTTAGGCTGCAGGCCGCAGCGGTATATTTACTTAAAATTTTTGTAAGATTTACATTCCCATGCTATTCTAACTGCGTCTGGAGTTAGCAGCTGATGACTCGTTTCAAGTTCGCTAACGTTTTGTTTTTTCTGTTTAGTATTTTGTCGTTATCGGAACCCTGCATCGTCTATTAAAATAACGTCTGTATCGCATAATTACACCTGTAAACAGAGGCTGATATATCCAGATTCAAAGAGGTGGGATTTAGGCCTACCTGCCAATGAAAAGTGAAAAAGCACTCCATCATTCTTTTGTCAGTTACTTTGATGGACAACATTGTAGAACCAATCGGAAAGTTGCATTTGAAAACTAAAATGTGTAAAAAAATACAATTTCAATTTCACGTTTTATTTTTCTCTTTTTTGGGTCTTTCATTGCAGTTCACAATGCAATCTGTTAACCCTAACAGATACCCCCTATTCATTTAATTATATTTTAAGCAACTGTTGATATTAAATATCTGGGCTGAGCTGCATCCTTCAGTTGGCAGTAGAACCCAAAAACCACAGCCAGCTCACAGATATATTTTATTACCATATTCTTTTCAGGTGGGTGATCAGTCACTAAAGTGGCTCTTCTTTTTTAGATGTGTCTGTCATGATGAATGTGTAATGAAAAGTATTGCCAGGGTTTTTCCAACATAGTAAATTCTTTGGCGGCCGCCAAAATGACTAAAGAAATGGATTTGTCTGCATTACGTCTTGCTCTTGTTTGAATGCTTAAAGTTACGCCATTACACAGCAAGGGTCACAGTAACAACAAAAAACTGGGCAACTAAGTTAGTCAATGTAGCTACAGTAGGCTACTGGCGTGGCATGACACTAATGTTAATAAACAATACGATATTCGTATGTGCCGGAGTAGCTACTGTATAAATTGACGTTACTGTCATGTTATTTGTAAGTTCCCAGATCACACAACAGGCTGTAGGCTACTGAGGGTATAACGTTATCTAACATTACCAAGTGCGAAGCTAGCTAACTGGGTTGATATACAGCTAGCAAGTAGCCTAAGTTGGATCTGGGGACTGCAAATATTCATGTTTTAGTATCACTGTGTCTATTACTAACGCCATTATTATCTGGCTAAGTTTAACTAGTTACGTTATGTCATTTAATAGCTCGCAAATTGCACTGCAATTCACATATTTACTAAGATATCTAAAGTTAGCTACATCATTAAGATAGATCTCGCAACTGTGGTCCGCCATTAAGATGGCAAATTTTTGGAATTGGGACCTTTGTCTCGAAAGTAATTATGGGAATTATCCCGGTCAGAGCCTTTGGTCAGAGCACGTATCGATGCATACTTCAGATTTTGGGAAAACAGAGCACGCATATGGGTACTTTATCCGTCCTCTGCACTACCGTATGTCGGTTTGGACTCACACTCCAAGATGGATGCGTACTCGCTATGTATGCTCGGAGCACGGAAGTATGCTGTTGGAGACACAGCCATAGCGTGTGCAGCGAGTTGGATGGAACACGCTCCAATTTTGAATTAGGCTACCTTTGAAGCCCGAACTTCTGAAAAGGTAAAAGCTTTAACCCGATCTACGTTGGTGCCCCATACTATATAGACGTATCGGTCCCAATTACAGTATTCGTGTTTGTCTTCAATTATAAACTAGGCTACAGCTTTAAGAAAACCCGGAGGATTAATACTGCAGTGCAATACAATAAGACGACCCTCGTCTTGGCACATCCACAGCCCACAGACTGTAAAATGCACAAAATGCACCGTTTACAAGAAAATCATGTTCAGGTATAGCCATAAGCAATAATATTTTTAAAAAACGTACAAAGAGGCCTAAGCATTCGGCGTTTTCCATTGCTTACTGTACGCTACTAGCTATACAGTAGGCTACCTGATGCACTTTCAGTTTATAAGACACCTCATTTTATTTCTGTAAAATCTCTCGTAGCTATAAATATGTTATGGCAATGAAAATGCAAACAATAAGCCAAGTTGTTTTTGTCCTAACGACAGCTACATATACAGCAAACGACTAGTACAGCATGAAATATTATATGCATGAAAACTAGCATATGCCCATATTACTTAGTCCCTTGTATGTTGTAACGTTATATATGCTTCCTCCAGTGCTAGTCAGAGCTATGACAACCTGCTGGATTGCTGAAGAGGATCATATAGTGAAAAATGAAGCACCTAAAATCTACTCCCCAAAACTGTAACATTAGCTAACGTTACTAGATTATTATCTCTTTAACTGTAACGTTAAATTAGTTGATTACAGTGTAATTTACACATAAACTCCTTGGTTTATCCGCATATCACGTCCCTGACCGACGATTATTTGCAGTTATAGCTATCTTATCTAGCTAGAATATGGAATACGGACTGAAGTAAAAAGAGCTTCCCGGTTTTAGTACAGTTAGCTATCCAGCTAACTAAGTAATCCTCTTTGCAGGACTTTACGTTAGGTATGTTATTGAACATCGAGTCTGAGTTGTAGCCTACCACCAATGCGCACATGTTTCTGAAAATAATTTTCATCCTGGCTGACTGGAGCCAAGATTGTTGTGTTTTATGTGCTTCCCGGCATCCATAGTCTTGCGTGCTGCTCAGACAGAGCGGCAATGTATGCTGGTCAATCCCGGGAATTTTAAAAAATAATTTACAGAGATTGTGATATAATGCATGACCCTCATTATCTCAAATGAAATCGATTATAATTATATTTTTTGAGACTCTAACATCGTTAAAAAGTATGCTAATTACGATATGCACTTCGGATTTTGGTGGCAGTCTATGGGCATAGACAGGGCGATGCACCATTACCTGTCGCCCCCTTCAGCTTTTTTGGTGCTACTAGGACACGCCCACCTTGTGGTTTCTAGTTTTCTATATAGTTTGGTGGGTATACCACAATAAGTGGTTAAAGTTGGACTATGTATCTTTTTTATTTATTTTCATATCAAAGTGTCTTTGGCAAAGACCATTTGAGAAAAGAATGGAAATATAAATACATAAAATAAGCATGCATAATGTGTGTGCACTGAAAGCTAGTCCCCTAACACCATGTTTCACGTCTTACACAGGCATTCCTAAGAAACATTTTAGCTATATGGTTATACGGTCAGGCTTACCACAGGTGCCACAGTCTCACGCCCCATTTTTTGAGCATATGCCCCCAAAAAAGTCTGTGCACGGCCCTGGACCACAAAAATGTCACAGTAAAAATTTTATTTACTTATACTATGTAAGTATTTTCCTCTGTGTAACAAAACAAAGTTGGTACATGACAGAGTAGAGTTTAGTAAAAAAAAGCTAAACAAATGTCACTAGGTTACCTAACTAATATACAGTGCCCTCCACTATTATTGGCACCCCTGGTAAAGATGAGTAAAAAGGGTCATAAAAAATTCACCGTGAATTAGCTTAATGTCACACTGAAAAAATTAGAAAAATCCAACCTTTAATTGAAGTAAATTTATTATGAGAAATAAAATTCCTCATCAAGAAATAATTATTTTTAACAAAACCACGTGTGGCACAATTATTGGCACCCCTGCATTTATATATAGAATCAATTTGGTCGCATATCCTTTGCATGCCATGACTTCCTGATGTCTGTGACCCAACAACATCAAAAGACTCTTGATATCTTATTTTCTGGTACTCTTACAAGCAATACTATAACGTCTCTGCATTTGAATGGATTTCTATGGGAATTGGGGGGTGGGACTAGATTTAGCTGTAAATTATGCTGGAACAGTATGGAATACATGGTTGGTAAAATGGCTGTAAGTCATCAAGGGTCTGAGGTATCAAACGAGCCTCAAACCATCACTCTGCTGCCAGATATGCAGTAGATATGGATGGATCACTTGAAGGGTTGTTTCTCCTGACAAATCTTCCTATTTTTTATTTTTATTACAATACAAAAATGAGTTATAGTATTGCTTGTAAGAGTACCTGAACATTAAATATATTTTCTTTGTACTGTTTTCAATTAAATATATGTAAAAGAGAATTTACAAATCACTGCTTTCTGCTTTTATGTGCATTTTACATACTGTCCCAACTTTTTTGGAATTGGGGTTTGTCACCAACACAGCAAACACTTTACGAGAGAAAGTAAAGGTTTATTATATGTCCCACTGGCCGGCGGGAAGATCACTGAGACACAGCACAGGTTTGCGGTACAGCAACCTTCCACACACTAGTCATCTAATCAGGCTTAAATATCCTCGGAGGCCTTGACTTCATGCACGTCAGTATTATCTGTGAGCATATCTCTTTGTTTTAGAATGACGTGCTTTTGTCAAACTACAACATGATACGTTATGGCACATAGATGTCCAGTCAGAGAGGGCAGAGGCCTGTCCAATCTCAGCTATTGCCCTCCTGCCATACAATTTACAACCAAGGCCCTGATGATAAGCCCACACCTGCTAACCTAAATCGTTGATCAATACACACACATACTTAACTACTCTTAAAGACAGAACTCCAAACCCATTGACACTCAATGCTCATTTCATCCTGGTCATCAAGAAGCCACTCTTGAATTTGTGGGGAGTTATCATGTTGGAATATGGGGACACCATGAGGAAATTGTGTTTGCACAACATTCCTTGGCCGTTAAATGACCATGCAGAGTAAATATCGTACCCAATGACTCCCATGAGATGGCTGCTCATATCATTAAAGATCTTGATAATGTTTATCAGTTGGCAACAGAAACTGTGGGTTGAAGGCTTGCTTTGGCTTTTTCCAAATGTAAACCGATCCAGATATAGGAAAAATAATAAAAAGACTCATCAGACCGTATTACTTCTTCCATTTCCCAGGCGTCTAGGTAGGCGACACTAATTTTTCATTGCCCTGTAGGGCTGCAGGCCAGTTGGCACTGGCATGGTCCAGATATGTGATATGTTCCATGCCCTGGAACATTGCCTAATAGGATGGGGCCCATCTCCTTTTTCGTTCTCATTACAAGAATTAGCATGATAAATGGCGAAATGAAGCTGCAGATCAGAATATTCCCAGTGGCCAGACACTTCCTACTTGATTTTCTTTCACCCTACTAACCAATTATTGATGTATTAATTTATTCCACTCAATAAAACTGGAATAAATCAATAAAGGCTGAAAACTTCTGTCAGCATTGAAAGCTGTTTTGCTTGTCACTCAAAATGGCAAGCTATTTTTGAGTTATTGTAAATTTTGTTACATCTGGCCTACTTTTCATGGAAATGAGAATTTATGCCGGCACCAATGCAATGCATTTTGTTTCTTTTATATATGTGCATAAGGTGCTGGTGGCTGGTCGCCATTGGAGTCTGACAAGTATCAATGGCTTGAAATTGATCTGGGAGAAAGGACTGAGGTTACAGCCATCGCCACACAGGGGAGGTATGGGAGCTCAGACTGGGTCACCAGTTACCTCCTAATGTTCAGCGACACAGGCAGGAACTGGAAGCAGTACCGGCAAGAGGACAGTATTTGGGTGAGTGTGATTTTAATAGGCATGCCAAAAAATGTGAAATTTTACCACAGCATAACATTTTTCATTTTGATTTGAGTCTCCTTAAAACAGATATTTAAATTGTTATAATATTTTACCCAAAAAGTAAGCAGTTTGAATGTGGGAAAACTGTCAAAGACTATATTCCAGCTTTTGTTGTTGACTGTAAATCAGATGTGGATAGATACAACAGTGCAGGGCAAAGTAGATATCTTGAAAGATTTTTAATTTCCAGCTAATTAAAAATAAGAACTCCAAATTTAGTACATAGGCCTGAAACTTATTTTTCAGTTGTCACAAATTAGGTGATGTTGAAGCAAGCGAGCCTTCATTTGACATCAAGTGAAAATGTTTACGTTTAATTTCAAAAATATAATGCATTGGACTGTTATTTTTATACATACAGATGTGTGACAAATTAAAGGAAAAACCCCTAGAGTTGAGTCCGGTGGCTCTGTTATGCTGGGGTCAATAAATGGTTTTATGAGTATGAAAATGATGTGAATCATATGCTATGGCCTTCGCAGTCACCATATCTCAACCCAATTGAACACCTATGGGAGATTTTGGACCGATGTGTTAGACAGCACTCTCCACCACCATCATCAAAACACAAAATTAGGGAATAACTTTTGGAAGAATCCAGTAGAGTTCCAGAGACTAGAATATGCTAGACTAGAGGTAGAATCTAATGCAAGGCACATTGAAGCTGTTCTGGCAGCTCTTGGTGGCCCAACACCTTACTAAGATACTTTGGGCTCTATCTTGATGATCTTAGCGTTTGGTCTAAAACTCATGGCGCAAGTGCATTTAGGGCATGTCCAAGTCCACTTTTGATAGTTAGACGGTGTATTATTTGAGCGCTAAGTACAGTGCAAGGTGCAAATGGGCTGAACTTAGTCTCTTCATTAGTTATAGGTGTGTCTTGGGAGTAACATGCAATAAACCAATCAAAATGTCATATCCCATTCCCTTTAAAAGCCTGCTTTTCCACCTTGGCGGATTGCTAATATGATGGCGAAACACATGCTCGTGCTTGTGTAGTTAAAGCGTGTGAGCAAGGAATAGGCTATATGGATCAATACTATGATCAATATTATTCTGACTAACCATTATGACACATTTTGATATACAGAATAATAATATTTAACATTAGGGTTTAACACCGGCACGGGTTCCTGGTAATTCCCGACAGTGCTGCTATTTTAGAATATATATGCGGTTTAATTTTGTTTAAAAGCACCTGCAACTGCTGAGAATAAGCTAACCGAATAGGCTATGGCTTCCATCTCACCTTAGAAATTAGCCTGCTTGTTTAATGCATTTCATTTGATTAAACAATGAAGCATTGTCAAACATCAATTCCATGAGACTCTTCTCACAGCAGACAGATCACAGGCAATTAATTCGGCTAGCGAAGTTCAAGCTTCATCCGAAGTTCATATGACGTGCATTCTAATATTGATTAATAACATAAATAGCGTTCTTTTGCCTTAATGATGACACTAAATACAGCTGTCAGGTTGGGAACCAATAGGTTTACGCATATTTTCCCTTGTTTTATATTGTCCTCATTATAGAAATATATATTTTTAAATAATTATTTTTACTGGTAGCTTAATGCCTAAAACAAGCCCACTTACCCACGATTCCAGGGACAATGTGCGTCTATTCCGGGAGAGAAAATCTTCTATTTTTGGGAAAAAGTTTGCTGTGAAGTCCGCCGTTCTTGCCTGACAGGTGTGATGGGGACTTGAATGTATTTGTTGCATATAGTAGTGCATATATGTACAGGACAGCAGGCATTCGTTTCCAGCTCAGCTGCCAGGAGATGATAGAAGTTCGTTAAAATCTGGCGGGATGATAGCAATTTAAGGCGGGATTCCCCTTCGCTGAGGGACAGGTATGTGGTCTTTGACCGATGGACCCTTTTATTATTGTGCATTTTTTGATATAGCCTACACAATAATTATATTTCACATTGTAATCTTGATAGTTGTGCACACGCCTATGTAGACGCACAGTGCTTGGTTTTAGCGCAAGTGCTTTCTGCTGGCTCAAGATAGCAATACGCCAAAAATTATCCTGGCCACACCTCATCTTAAGACCCACCCGCCCAGTTCACTTGCTATGGGTGCAAGATCACTTGGTATTTAAACAACGTGAGCACCGGCCACTGCAATGACCCCTGCACCGGGTGTAAGATAGCAAAGACACTTGCGTTCGGGTTAGGGCCCTTTATGTTGGTTTTTCCTTTAATTTGTCACCCATCTGTATGTGTATCTGTATCTGTATCTGTGGCTTAATGGCTTGAAAACTTTTATTTACTGTCAGTGAAAGGAAACTTTGGTATATTCTCTATCATGGCCAACAAGTATCAACAAATATTATGCACCAGTGTAAAAGGACATTTTTGTTGCATAGATTTTATGCTTTTATTTTCATATCTGAGACATAACTTTAGCTTAAGACTAAAATATGCAATATAAATTTCACAGAGCACTATTAAACCTCTCACCCTAATCTTTTACATGGGGCCACAGTACTGCTCAAGGATGATCCAGTGCTTTCTGTATTATTATTATTATTATTATTAGACCTATTTAACCAGGTAAAATCAGTTGAGAACCAATTCTCATTTACAATGACGACCTGGCCAAGAGGCCTCAGCTAGAGTATATAAAATAAACAGTTAACACAAAACAACACATACAGTACATAAGAAATGGCAAAAGACAGCGTAGGTAAATACAATAAATCTAAAATCAATAAACACTATGTGCAAGAGAAGGTGAGTTACTGGGTATTTTCTGTAGAATTATAACGGGAGAGAGAGAGAGTAGAGGGCTGGTCAGCAGGTACAGCAGTCAACTATAACCTGTTGCAGATTTTGTTAAGTGATGTAAGGGCTGTGAGTTTGAGTGTGTTTTGTAGTGTGTTCCAATCGTTTGCTGCGGCAAAGCGGAAGGAATTACGGCCAAAGACGGTACGGACTTTTGGGATGTTGAGCATAATGAAATGTTGAAGTAGTCAATATTTGTAGTGTAAGTTTTTATTTATCTTCAGTTCTGCTGGCATCAGTGTCACAAAGGGTTGTTAAGACTGATGTTAGAGAATTTACACCTTAGCTTACAGCCTATTTCAATGGGTACATTAAATAAATTAGATTCCCTTTCTTCTCAGAAAGAAACAGCACAATTTGCATGGCTTAACACTTTGCTTCATAAGAATGATGTGTTCAGTCGGCATTTTGCAGTTTACCAAAGGGATTTTTGATTTCTAAACACATTATAAATAAATAGAATATGCTAAATCTGAAGTAAATTTGGTTATTGCATGAACACTTTCTGTTTTCAACCACATAGCATCAAGTACTGATTTTTGTTCATGGTATGAGCAGGTTATAAGGAAATAAATTAACTCTGTCTTGGAAATTCTTAGCTATTTATGTGTGTGTGTGTGTGTGTGTGTGTGTGTGTGTGTGTGTGTGTGTGTGTGTGTGTGTGTGTGTGTGTGTGTGTATTTGTGTGTGCGTGTGCATGTGTGTGTGTGCATGCGTGGGTGTGTGCATGTGTTTGTGTGAGTGTGTGTGTTCCTCTAGTGAGAAAAGGTTGAATACGAGGTATACAATACAAATATTGTAATTAAATGTCTCAGGATTGTACACAAGGTGATCCTTTGGTTGAATGATATTTTCTACTTTACAAATTGGTCTTGAACAAAACAGAATGCCTTCCTTGTCTAACAGTGTATAGTATGGAGACTGAAGGCCATTTGAAACTTTTTAAATGTTCAACAGTTTGAAGATGATGCGCCAATATAAATATTGACATTCTTTATTGTTTAGAATCTCATACTCAAATCACAGTAGCCCAAGACCATGTGCAATCAAAATAATGATATAATCTAAAATAGAGACAGTATATACTGTATATTTATATACTTTTATTTTTATTATAAATTTTTTTAATAGTTATATTATAAAGAACTAAATAAGTATTATGATATTTAGTAGTTTTTATTTTGTTGAAACAAGTTTACATAAAATGCTTATCAGTGGGAATTAAAAATTGGCTCATTAGCTCATTATACGAATGTTAAACCTCTTGAATGAAGTATAGGTGTCCATGTGATCTGCGTCTTCAGTCAACTGCTGAAACGATGTTTATTTTTGTTTGCAACAGTAGAAAATTATAGCCTACACCTTTTCAAGAGGATACAGATTTCCAATGATTTGCTCTCTTGATGATACAATGCTTGCACAAGGGAGCCGTGAAGTAGTCACAATTAAGTCAGGCTGAAAGCAAAAACAAGCTGTGCTGAACTGAAACATCTTTGCTTATCATTATTGCGTACTACACTGCCTCAGAATAATTTATTTTAAACTGTGGAGGCTTTCAAGTTTAAGGATGCATCATCCAGAATGGAATAATTTTATACAGATGATGCACTGTGTTTGGCAGGTTGATTCTTTTGAAGGACTCTATGTAGGCTTTTTTGCGTCAATTTAGCAAATGTGCAATGATGTACACATGATCTACTGTGATGCTATCGAGTCAACCCAATTTTTATTGTCCAGACAATGAGGGAATAATAATAAAATTAGTACTGTTATAAGTTAGATTTGTTTGTATTATAATTCTTTATGAATATGTGTTGTGTAGATTCCATAGAGTGTCATGAGGAAGTGTGAAAACAATTTTAATGTAATTTTTTTGGCTATATTTTAATGATCTTAGCCCATGGTCTAAAGTTCATGGTGCGAGTGCATTTAGGGTGTGTCCAAATGCACTTTTGCTAGTTAAATGGTGGTAATTTGAGTGAAAAGTAATGTTAAAATGGGCTGAAGTTAGTCTCTTAATTAATAATAGATGTGTCTTGAGCGTAACATGCAAGATACCAGAGTGTCATCTCCCATTCCCTTTAAAAGCCACTTGCATTTTCACTTTGGTGGATTGCCAATATGTGTTCAGTTGTCATTGTGTAAATCAGCCAGTTGATGGTGTACCAACCCTCTGGCTTCGTATGTTTTAGACAAAGGGGTTTTTGACTTGATTGTAGTTTTATGTAAAACCGTCATCAATTGGGTGTATTTGTGTGACTGATGGCACAAGAGACCTATTGGAAGTGGTGATCAGACGTTGGTGCCTGTCTTCAGATTCAGATCTTGTTTCCTCCCGATTTTAAATCTGCCCTTCAATTTATCCAATAGCCAAGTCAGAAATCTTTCGACCACCTGGTCAACTAAAGTCACCTGGATCTTGTCCGAGATTTATCTTCCTCATCCTCTTCATCCTCAGGATCCTCCTTTCATTCTTACTCCTTGTTCTCCAATAGTCAGCCATTGTTCTCCAGAACAGGAGAGCTCACATTTTTCCCTTTTATTTGTGCTAAAGCTCTGATTGCTGATTGAATAATTAAAGTGTTTTACCTGTGAAGAATGGGTGTGTTCAATTGATAATTGGAGTTTCTCATTCTTACTGGCAGTGTTTTCCATGTGATATACTTTTTGAAAATTGTGCCTAACTAGAATAATTTTGTGAAGTGCATTGGAACAGTGTTAAACAGACTGAAATTTGTGTTAAAACAAGCAAAATGTGGTTATAGTTTTGAAAAAACTATTTTTCCACTTAAACTCTACTAGGCTACATTCTGGGTCGGTAAATTAATATCAGGGCTTGACATTAATGGGATAGTTCACTCATTTATAAGAATTGTCTACGACGTTAAGATGTGACAAGTCTAAGACAATTGATTCGCTTAATAACCAAAACCCAAGTAAATTGTTAGGCTACCAATTTATTTTGAGATAGCATCATTGTTCTGTGCATCATAAACTTGTTGCATTTTTCTATATCCACATTTATCATGCAAAGATTTTAACTTTTAAAGGGGACATGAAGCACTCGGTGAAGTGGCTCTGGTTCGTTACCTTTTTACCTTAAATTAGATATGACCATGCGTTCAAATCTCAAACCGACCCGTATTTGCTGGAAAAAGAAGTTGAAATTTGCTTTTTTTCCACTAGGGCGCAGCCATCTTGGACCAACTGTGGTCGTGACATCACTAGGTTGGTCGGTCACTGCTGCTCAGTGTATTCATATGGAACAATAGCTGACTTTCAGTGAGCTCAACGATGTATCGTGAGGAAAAAATAAAACAAAAAACGCACAGGCAGTCTTTTTCTATTGCCCTAAGATGCTCAAATGAGTATTACCGAACAAAACTTAATTTGAAACTTAATTTCCACAAACTGCTTATGACCCGTTCTGACCATAGCCTACTGCTGTGACCTGCCTTGATAAACGGTTTGCGAGCTAAAGTCGTGTCTAGCTAATATTGCCTATATAAAATAAGCGTTAGCTTGTGATGGTAGGTATATGTTTGCAGGCTGTTAACTAATATATCAAGGCAATGCAGCAGCGCTGCAGTTGCCGGCTGGTCACAGCATTATTAGCTAATATGGTCAGAAGCAGTTTGTGGAAATTCAGTTTTAAATTAAGTTTTGTTCGGTAATACTCATTTGAGCATCTTGGGGCAATAGAAAAAGACTGCCTGTGCGTTTTATGTTTTATTTTTTCCTCACGATACATCGTTGAGCTCACTGAAAGTCAGCTATTTTCCCATAGGAATACACTGAGCAGCAGAGACCGACCAACCTAGTGACGTCACGACCGCAGTTGGTCCAAGATGGCTGCGTCCTAGTGAAAAAAAAGCAAATTTCAACTTATTTTTCCAGCAAATACGGGTCGGTTTGAGATTTGAACGCACGGTCATATCTAATTTAAGGTAAAAAGCGAACAAACCAGAGCCACTTTACCGAGTGCTTCATGTCCCCTTTAAATGCTCCATGTTTAAATATTCAATATTGTAAACAATTGAGAAACAATTGTGTGTAAACAATTGAGAAACAATTGTGTGTAAACAATTGAGAAAAACTGTAATCGTTTGTAACAATTTTTACTTTAATTTTATTTTTCCCAATGTTTCTTGTCTGCCAGAACATACAAATAAAATTTTGTGAATTTTGATATTGTGTTTTACTGTCCCTTATGGAAAAATAATATACTGCAGTATATTGTAAATATATCAAAATTATCTTCACAATATATTTAAAATATACTGCAGTATATTACATTTCCATAAGGGTGTACCACTTGCAGCTTTACATAATTTATGTAGATTATAGTAGCATGTTGTTGCACAATGTAGAGAGGTTATGAAAAATCATATGGCTACTGATTCATTAACAGCCATCTGAAGTTTAGTTGGAAGATAACATGTTTTTGACTACAGTGTTTTGTTTTGTCTCTGAAGTCTGAGGTTTGGCCAGAGCAGTGTGATGTTTTGTGCTTTGTGTTTAGTTTTTTGAAAATGGAGGCATCATTTCATGAAATGTGTCTTAGCTATTGGGAAAAACTGTAATACCAGAATCGCATTCCTGAAAATCCTGGATTGGGATCAATTCAGAATTTCTGAATTTGCTGAAATTCAATT
Source organism: Synaphobranchus kaupii (assembly GCA_029718625.1). NCBI lineage: Eukaryota > Metazoa > Chordata > Actinopteri > Anguilliformes > Synaphobranchidae > Synaphobranchus > Synaphobranchus kaupii. The sequence continues at coordinate 25,015,380 of CM056392.1, read as the reverse complement.
AAAGTAATTTGAATTTGAATTGAAGGACAGGACAGGAAGCAAAGTTTTAATTCGAATGTGAATTGAATTGCTGGAAGTCAAATTATGTCTAAGAAATTCAACTGGCTCATGATGTAGCAAAAAAAGTATTAAGTGAAATGTATTACATATTATGTTTTGATTATATTACACAGTTTTTATTATTACTTATTATGTAATTTAGAAGTTTGGGTTAACTGTCCAATAATGAAAGCATGTGAGAACAGGTACCAAAGGACACACAGAACTACTGTGTGAACAAAATCGCCCAGTCTCCCTGTGAGGAGACGTACCCGAAGGGCGAACAGAACTACAGTTCCGAACAAAATTGCCCAGTCCACCAATAGGAATACAGGTACTGAAGGACAAACAGAACAGCTGTTCCAGACATTTACCGGCTAACGCAAGCTCAAACGAAAATACACGCCCTGCCTCTAAGAATAAACAAAGCCCTAAAGTCAGTATGATAAAACGCCCTGTCTCTTAGTAAGAAACTACCATACAAATACACACAAACAAAGACTCCTCTAGCTTTCAGGGAAGACAGCAGACAGAGAGAGGAGAAAGAGACAGAAAAGGGCAAAAGATCTAGGCAACAGATAAACAAAGGTAAGACCAGAAAGCGGAGACTGAAACGAGCACACAAAAAAGGAATTCAACCTGAAAGCTCAAAGCACAAAGGCAAGTCCCGCAAAACTCCTAAAAAAGCAAAATGGTCTCCTTAAAATCCTAGACCTAATCATACGACTAAAACCTTAAAAGGGCAAAAATAAACCGCACACAAAACAGCACAAATAATGCCAAAAAATACACCACAGTACAAACAACAAACAATCAATATCGAAGCCCAGAATGAAGGGAACATGGGCTTAAATAGCTCACCGGTAAAACACGCACACCTGTAAATGCTGATGAGACTTCTCCGCGAAAAAACTAGACGGAGCCAAAACTCCACTAACGGAGCAGCGCCCATGTGTGCCGACTGAGGAACACGACCGCAAGGGAAAAAGGTAATAAACCATGACAACTGGTGCTCTAGTGTTATAAAATATTCTTGTTTAATGACAGAAACGGCAGTTTTTTTTCTTCTTCTATGGAGTGGGAATAATGTAACAGGCGCTGAGGCTCATGGTTACTGTAATATTTGAAATAACCAAACTAACAAAAAAACATGATTCATTTGTGCATTATTGGATATAATCACTGCGGAGAGTACTCCGCAACTCGACCTTCGGTCTTGTTGCTGCAATGTCACCGCAGTGATTATATTTCCAATAACGCACTCCCTCTCGTGATCTATTGCTTAAATATATGGCACGACAAGGGTAGTGATTGGCCCGAGGCTGAAACCCGAGGGCCATTAACCACCCTGGAGTGCCATGTATTCTATACACTGGCATGGAGTGGTTTATATCTCTTATACCTTGGTTACCAACAATGATTATATATAGTTACTTTAATAGATTTTTATCTACTTAATCAGCTGAAATTGAAATATCCTTCCGCGGCCCTTTTGACATGTTTTTGCGTTGTCAAGCAGAACTCTGGTTGCAGTTCTATTTTGAACCGAAAACATTGCGTTGTTAATTCTATTTCTGATTACTAGTTCTGTTTCTCGTCATTACTTCTGAAAAAAGTCGATTCTATAAGGAAAAAATTGTTCCTTCATATTTCATTATTATTTTTTATTTTTGTCATTACATTATTTAAGAAAATTGTATGAAACCATAACTCAGTCAATTTTAACGTTACCTGGCCCCCTCTCTCTGACTTGCTTTTTAAAAATGGTTTGGTCACGCAGACAGTGCAGTGTAACCTATTTAAATTGCCTAACGTGCAGGCTAGCTAAGGAAATTGTTAGCCTACATTTCATTTGATTTGTATCATGATATGCATGGGAATAATACTAAAAGGGAGTTTATAGATGTAACTTATCTAAGAAATTCCGCTGGATAAAAAGTTTTCTATAGCCTATACAGATTAACGTGCTTTGTGAAGTGACTTGCATTCACAAGCAGTCCGCATGTTGCTGACGTTAATTTAGCCTAGGCTAGGCTACATGATAAATTCGTATTTCCAAACTGAATAAATACTGCACCTCTAACCACACAAATGTTTTGCTAGATTAAAGTTGTTGTAACTAAGATATTTGCCAAATACAAACTTTTTTTATCTGCAGATTAATTATTTAGTTATTTACCGGTTTTATAAGTCAGCTGTATGCTGTTGCTACAGTAACTTATAGAAGAGACAAATCTAACGTTACGTAACTCTGCCTAGATATGTTAGTTACCTAACCACATTTTGCATTTGCATTATCTTAAAAACCATGACAAACGTTTATCGTAGCCAGCTATGCAGTTGCCCTAGTTAAAGTTACCCTAGCTACTATTTGTAGTAGAGTAGCCGTCTGCTGTCCAATAACGTTAGTCACTGAGGGAAAGAAAGTAGGTAGGCTACATTCTGTTTATTTTACTGAATTTTTATTGAACGTTTTGGACTCTGAATTAGCCGGTTATGGAGCAATAGCTTGCCATAATTCCCATCCATAGAGAAAGGTTATGTAGCTGGTCAGGCAGCGCATGAATTTAGAATGGTGCAGGGTGTCCGCGGGTCATTAAAAAGTCTTAAATAGTCTTAAATTCATATTTATTAAAAAAAGGCCTTAAAATGTATTAAATTGTATTAAATTCGTTTTTGAAAGGTCTTAAATATTTTTTGAGGCGATGTGTTCCCAATCTCACTATACGGTGTGATTGAGTTTTGCCAAATGATAAACTGAAAGAAAACCAAATACGATAGAAACTGGATTTTTTTTTTTTAAATACGCAAGGATCCTTTTTAGGTGAAGTCACGTGACCGCAAGAGTTTGCGGGTGCTTCTACGTTACCAAGCAATCTAAACTGTTCCACAGTAGTAGGCTACTGTCAGTAGGAGCGATTCTGACAAGATTACTTTCTGCTAAATTTCTGCTTCGGATTCAGTCAAGGGAGGTAACAATCTAAGTTCTATGTAATAGCCAAGCTAGCAAACTAACTGATTCATGGATAAATGCAAGTTTAACGATAAATGGCTTGAGAAAAGCGAATACTCATGGTTAAAACCCATAACATGGTTAAAACCCGTGCCCGGTAATGTCTCCGAAGCCCGATGCAGTATATGTCGCAAATGTTTCAAGCTTGGCACAATGGGATTCAGGGCGGTAGAATCCCATATGCAAAGCGAACAATATTCAAGAGCACGCCAGCAGACTCCAATTGCTCCGTTCTGCACAATTATACGATCCCAGATTTATGCGTTTTAAACCAATTTCGGTACTTTCCTGTTCTTTATCCTGCTCTTAGTCTTTTAATGTTTATTTGTTACAGGGATCACTCATTGGCAGCTGAAGGTAGTGGCGATTCTTTTTTTATTGTATAGCTGATTATCTCGCGAAATTCGTCTGTGTGCAAAGCTATTTTCCATTGACCGCGCAGTTTATTTTAGCTGTTTTGGCGTCATGAACGGGTTTTCTTTGCAGCGCTTATTTGGAGTTACAGCCCACACTCGTGTTGCCGCAAATTCGAACGTCTCTTCTTGTATTTGCCCTGTCAAGTCAGGATTGAACTGACCACAGTGTGTACGTGTACAGTCCTTACACACCAATAACCACTTTCCTGGGATGAAGGAGAATTATTCTTCGTTGTCCAAAGAAGGGCATAATTTTTTCCGTGCCATTTGATGTTTGAGGGCAATAATGTAGCCTAGGCCTAGCGATTGATTCATTAAACGGGAGCACTTCCTTTAACAGTGTGACCTTTAGGACAGAGAGTGGGTTTATAAAATGCTTGCTTTGTTGTCTAATGGTTTAATATCTATTTTCAGCTTCATATTACAATCATATATCCAACCCCCGCCCAGTCACCATAGCTAGCTGCATAGCTAGAGGTAACGTTACTTACAGGTCCAACAGAAAACACGCCAACTCCACATCGCTCTTCATCCCCTTGCTGAACTTCAGCTGTTGCCATCGAGGAAAAGCAATTCCGATTCTGGTTTTTGAACGAGCCCTGTCGGATTGTCATTTCACTTCACTGAGCTTCTTCACCTCCGCCATTGCAGTAGCTATCTAGCTACAAACCCTCCGCTGAAACCTGATCCCACCCCACAGGCTCTGTAGCCACACCGACCCCTATTTCACTGTAATAAACATTTGGACAAATGTCCTTAAACTCAAGTAATTAGTGTCGTTTTGCCTCAATGTTGATTTAGAACTGCATTCATCAAAAGTTTGACCTCGATGTAAATTAATTGTAAATCTAATCTACACATTTATGTTCCCATTTACGATCAAATTTGTACTTGAATGAGGCCCAATTGGGTGCTGAGGCCCAGTGGGTGCTGTTTTCAGGCTCTTACTCCAGTGCGCTGTGCACTAAGACAGGTGGTGTGGCGAAAATGTGGCATGGAATTGAATGCAGTACACATGCAGTAGACACAGAGCATTCCATTCCATTACACATTTTTGCCACACTGCCTGTCTTAGCGCACTGGAGTAAGAGCCTGAAAATATCGCCCATTGTCTTCTCCAGTTAGGCGTACTGCTCCCTTTCAAGAGCATCCGGTGGTTTGTGGAATACTAGAACCACTTCTGCTAACTTCATTCTTGACAATATTACATACTCAGTTGCGAAGAGTGTATACACTTCATGTTTATTTTTGTTGCAAGTTTGGTCTTAAATTTCATTCTAGGTGGCATTAAAAATGTCTTAAAAAGTCTTAAAATTAACTTCTTGATACCTGCAGACACCCTGTGGTGATCAAACCTGTGACCCGAGTGACCGTTCATATACACGCATTTAATCCACGGATATCAACCAATCAGAATCGAGTATTTATCCAAGCCATGGTATAAACGTAGATAAACTACATGGCCAAAAGTATATGGACACCTGCTCATCCAACATCTCATTCCAAATCTCATCTCATCATGGGCATTAATATGGAGTTGGTCCTCATTTGCTGCTATAACAGCCTCCACTCTCCTGTATGAAGGGCCATTTAGGTCCTTCATATATATATTAGTAATATATGTATGTGAGAGTGAGAATATATCAAATCAAATCAATATTTATTTATATAGAGCATTTCACAACTAGTTGTCACAATGCACTTCACAGCAAAACCCAGCCTAAACCCCCCACAAGAGCAAGCCAAAGGCAACAGTGGCAAGGAAAAACTCCCTGGTGTAACTAGGAAGAAACCTTGGGAGGAACCAGACTCAAGGGGGGAACCCATCCTCCTCACTCTCATGTATGTGAGAGTGAGAATATATGTATGTGAGAGGTCCAAAATTAATTATGGCCTAAACGGCCCCTCATACTCCTAGGAAGGCTTTCCACTAGATGTTGGAACATTGCTGCGTGGATTTGATTCCATTTATTCAGAATAGCATTATTGAGGTCGGGCACTGATGTTGGGCGATTAGCCTTGGCTCGCATTCGGCTTTCCAAGTGATCCCAATGGTGTTTGATGTGGTTGAAGTCAGGGCTCTGTGCAGGCCAGTCAAGTTCTTGCATACCGATCTCCGCAAACAATTTCTGTATGGACCTCTATTTGTGCACAGGGGCATTCTCATTCTGAAACAGTAAAGGGCCTTCCCCAAACTGTTGTCACAACGTTGGAAATCCAGAATTGTCTCAAATGTCATTGTATGCTGTAGTGTTAAGTGTTTGCCTTCACTGGAAATAAGGAACCTAGCCTGAACCATGAAAAACAGCCACAGACCAATGGGTGTCCACATATTTTTGGCCATATAGCGTATATGCTATTATATTTCCTTATCAGATAAAATTGTCGGAATGTGATGCTCTCCCATGCTTTATAAGTGTAGGGCTGTGAAATATTTATCAGTTGTAACTTTGTATGTGCGCATGATCATTCATACAACTGTGTTAATGTTTAATATAACACTGAATCTTAAATTTTGGGGTATTAATGAATAAAATCAGCATAGTCTACCATCAATGACAAGTATACATATTTGAAAGGTATCGGAGCTATATTTAGCTTCTCACAGGTAATCAGTTCCATCCTGTAAATTAAATATGTCAGCTGTGTAATTTTCACCTGAAATACATTAATGGAAAAGGCGTATCTTAGTTCATTCAGTAACACTGATATGTTTGCTTTAAAATCACCTCAAAGATACTCCTTTTTTCCTTGCAGGCATTTTCAGGAAACACAAATGCTGACAGTGTTGTCCAGTACAAACTGCAGCAGTCTGTAATAGCTCGATTCCTACGTGTCCTTCCTCTAGACTGGAATTCAAATGGAAGGTTAGGAATGAGGCTAGAGGTCTACGGATGCCCATACAGTAAGTACAGTGTGTGAGGGGGGGCTCCTGCATATTATCAATCCTCTGTGGTAATGGGTTTTAAAACACTCGGTCCAGGACAGGTTGTTTTTTTGTCTGCAAATCTGCAAATGCAGTTTCATTGCAGAGAAGAAGAGCTAATGAGAAGCTGAAAAGTAGACACCCAAGAAGTCTAACCAAGGTAGACATATGGCGACATTGCTTATGTCATTTTTGAGAAATGGGAGGCTCACAAATGTTTAAGCACAGCACACATTGAATGAAAATGAGACTAGTCATCCTGTCATGCTTCAGTATCTACGTTTGGGAGCTATACTGTGTATACAGTCATGCAGTTAAACATAAATAATTGAGACCGATTCAAAATGTAAGCCAAAAATGTTGTTGATTTTAAGTTTTGCACTTAATATAAGCTTTGGGAATGCTTTCTAGGTTTGAAATGCTCTGACAGGATTTATTATCACCACGTTTGCACTCGGAGGTGTCTATCATTAGCGATACACTGCTGGATATGCATTATGCATATATTTGATAAAAAAACCCATGGCTAAATACTGTTTAATCCCTTAAAAACTCCAGGGTTTACCCAGCATTTTTGAAAAGATTATATTTAAACTGTCAGGTACTTCTGGCTGTGTACATGACATTATTAGTCCTATTTTAAGGATTCAAATACAGTTGGTAAGAGCTAGTGAAGAAGTGAAGAACAAAACTAGTTGTGATTAAAATGGTTTTGATATTTTAATAGTGCTAATGCACATGTGACACGCCGGGCAGGGCTTTGGAGTAAAACGTTTGTCACTCTCTGGCCAATCAGGATGTCTTTCACACTCCCTTTAAATGAGCGTTTGTGTCACACATCCTTGTTTTCTTTTCATTTCAATAGTGCTTTCGGGCCATATTCCCACCAGGTACTCTCAGGTTTAATTTTCTATAATGACCTTTATACATTATTACACTAACTTTGAAGTGTTTCTGTTACAGAAGTGAATTAATCAAAGTCTCAGTTGTTAATTTCTATGCATTAGCTGAAAAGTTATCATTCTTCACAGCATATGTCATGCATTGCTATCCAATCGAGTTTCGTCATTAAACTGAAAAGGATTTATGCTTCATTTATCAGATAGAACAGGGGTTCCCAAACCGGTCCTGGGGACCCCCAGTGTATGCTGGTTTTTGTTGCAACCGCAGTTGCAATCCCAGAATTTTACCAAGCTGTTAATTTTTCTTAATTAGGTGCTTGTCATGATGTTAAGAGGAATTATTTACCCTCTTAAGCCACATTATATCAGAAATAGCTATGGATGCCATGTAGAATAAACACCCCATGTTCACATTGTGCTTATTGTGCTATATTATTTAAAAAATGATTTAACAGATCTATTTAAAGACTGATTTGAATCAATAGGCTCCTAATTGGTGAAAGTGTGGACACATGGCCACTAAAATGAACTATTTGGTAGATAATGAAGAATTCAAACACAAAGCAAATGATAACGAGCCAAACCTGCATTGTGTTCATAAGCTTAAAGAAAAAATTATGAGTTAAACACCTACAAATTAGGACAACCTAAGTAACCTAAGTAGGATCCTATTGATTCACTTCACTCTTTAATTTGAGTGAAAATACATAATTTTGTAACCTCTTTTTGTGTAATTGTTGAAATATAGCAAAATAAGCACAACGTGAACATGGGGAGTTTATTCTACATGGCATGCATAGCTATTTCTGACATAACGTGGCTTAAGAGGGTAAATAATTCCTCCAAACATGAAAAGCACCTAATTAAGAAAAATTAAAAGCTTGTTAAAATTCTGGTATTGCAACTGTGGTTGCAACGAAAACCAGCATACACAGGGGGTCCCCAGGACCGGTTTGGGAACCCCTGAGATAGAATGTCATCAATCGTAAGTTCTTATGCAAAATTATTTAGTAACTCATTTGAAAAAAAGGCATCATTCCTCAGTCTACAACTGAGATTTTGACTCATACATTTTAGAGTCAGATGAATGTCAGTTTTCAGTTAATACTAGACTTTTCCTTTGGGCTTCACCAGATTTGCATTGTGCATATAGTCCTATTGGTGGCAGTCCTATATGTAGCACCTTTCTGCTATTTTCATTTTGTCATTTATAATAATAATAATAATTATTACTATAAATGAATACCCTCATTCCTTTGAGAAGCATTGACTATGTTCAGAAACATGTAAATGAAACAACAAGTAAAATAGGTGGAGAGCATCTTTGTATAAGGTCTATCAGGGTTAAAGCCAAGCTAAAATAGGTAGCTAGCTTCCAAACCATAAGTAATGTTAGTTAATGTTAGCTGTCTAACTAGCCATGCAAAGGTTAGTCTGCATGTTATCTAGAACATGTTAGTACTCGTATGCTAATCCAGATTACACAAGATGACACAAATAAGGTGTCTATCTGGCTAACCAACAAACTGTATGAGCAGTGCAGCACTGAAAACTCCAAAAGCAAATAAAAATGATCTGAGAATAGAAATAGTATCTTTTTCAACTCCATTAAGTAAGTTTTTGGTTCCTTGAACTCTAGCTCTACCTTGCTGTCAACAGAAGGAGCCACGCTCATTAAGGACAAGGTTGGCATCAACAAAAGATGGAGAGAAAATTTCAGCCGGCTTTTGAATCAATCATCATCAGACGATCTTTTTTGATTAAAATTAAAACTCTACATTTGAGAAACCTTTTTGTTGGTTTTCTGTCTGTTCACCCATGTGATGCAGTGGCCCTCCCCAGCCCTGCATCACATTGGTGGAGAATTGTGAGTTTAAGAGACCCGGGTGGACTGACAGTTTGTTTTTCCTGATCAATTTTTTAAAAAATGTTTTAATTTTTGAACTGTTTTTTGTTTTGGAAAACCATGCCTTGCAGGAGGCATCGCCGCCCTGCCTAGGGGAGGCAAAGGCCTCAGCGGGCTAGCCTTCCTCCCAGCCAGCCCCATAAAGTGGCTGGGTCCTTTACCAGGGCTTTCACATGGGAGAAGCTGGTGGCCTGGCCTCCTGACCTACTAGCTGGGCTGCTGGAGATGGCTGCTGAGGCCTACCTAGACTCGGGGTGGACCGAAACGGGTGGTCCACGGAGGATCTGGGCCCCTGCCGGGCCCACAACTGGTATGCCCTGGATGACTCGGAAGAGGAAGAGTCCTGGGACGAGCTGGATGGGTCCCCATGGTGCGAGTGGTGCAGGAACCCTCGCCACCATGGGGACTGTGTCCTACCAGGGGACCTGCCAGAAGCCGCAGTCCTGCTGTCCTGCCCAGAACAGCTGGTGGCTGCTGCCTTACTGCCCTGTCCAGAGGTCCAGCCGCCGCTCCATCACCTTGTCCCGAGGCGCTGCCAGAGGTCCACCCACCGCTCCATCACCTTGTCCCGAGGTGCTGCCAGAGGTCCACCTGCCGCTCTAATCACCTTGTCCCGAGGCGCTGCCAGAAGTCCACCCGCCGCTCCATCACCTTGTACCGAGGCGCTGCCAGAGGTCTACCTGCTGCTGTAATCACCTTGTCCCGAGACGCTGCCAGAGGTCCACCCGCCGTTCCATCACCTTGTCCCGAGGCGCTGCCAGAAGCCGCCGCCAGAGGCCGCCGCCACTCCATCACCTTGTCCCGAGGCGCTGCCAGAGGCCGGCGCCACTCCATCACCTTGTCCCGAGGTGCTGCCGCCACATCCAGAGGCCTCTGCCTGCCCACAGACCCAGCTGGAGGTCACTGCCCTTCCGCCGCAATCAAAGGAGCTGATGGGGCCCACCGACACCCTGTCGCCCGTTCCAGAGGGCCTGGTGTTTCATCCTGGAGGAGAGAGGCCTCAGTATCAGGCATACCTCCCTGGCACCCTGAGATTGCTTCCTCCCAGGCTCGAAGCTGGGGGGGGGGGGTGTGTATGTGTGCCAGGAAGGGAGTTGGGGTGCCGCCCTCTGGTGAATGGCACCGCTACTGCATGCAGGCAGGGGAACCAGCTGATTGCAGTGTAAATTAGCGCAGCTGGTCACCATCAGGCTCGTTAGTCTCGAGAGGGGAGACCTCGATTTAGTACACACACACCCTGAGGTGATTGTAAATGGCTGATCCATCTGTATTTTATTGATGGTTCCAAGGCAATGAGCCAATCAAATACAAGGATGTCCTAAAGCCATCTACCAATATGGATCAAAGGAAGGCACATGGGGTTTTGTTGCACCAGTGACTTTTGACCATAAAAACCTATCCTATAAACTTTACTAATTTTGCTCTGATGGTAAAGACGTTGTCTAAACCTACCAGACACACCACTGAAACCTGGACGCAGTTCGCTGCGTATCCCAACCCGCAACTCGCCTGATCACAGAGACAGAGTTAGCCTGCCACCGTCCACAAAATAAACCCAGCTGGTTTATTCTCCTTCAACAGCTGTTTTGAGGACAAGTTTCTTCAGACTGTTCCTCTATATCTCCATTGCGGCTCGGGCCCAAGTGGAGATCTGTGCCTGTGTGATCTGTCGCCCTGACTGGAACCCCGTCGGGACCCCGACTTCGGTGAAGAAGTCTCCCAGGAGTCCACGCACCTGCCGGGATCTTGAACCAGCTGATGAGCTGACACTTAATGGAATCGAGACTGGCCTTCCCTTTGTTACCGTTAAGTATTGAAACGCATTTTATTTAGCACTGACATCAATTAATAGGCTAGCATAAACCCCATTTGAGGTCATTTTACTGCTGGTTTATATTGTTGTATTTTGTTTTTCTATGCGTGTGTTGGTCGGGAATAGCCAATTTCCCTGACCTTATTGTTTTACATTATCAAAACTTTATCTTTATGAGACTGATGAAACAAACTTACCACAAAATATAGTTTAGCGTGTCATTAACGCACAACACAAACTAACCTTCGTTAATGGTTCGTTAGCTTCTGTATTTAGCCACATAATTATAATTTCCTTTGATTAAGATGAAGTCATAGAAAATACTATTCCTCATATTATATAAATTATTGTTTCTATTAATCATATATTCATACATAATTGTAGTCAATAAAACATATGTCATTTTTCCAAACCATTGTCGTGTCTACGTTATTTCACTAAGTTGGGCTCTACTGACGTATAGAATTCTAATTGAGTGTTGAACTTAATTTATTCTGAATAAAACTGACCAAACCTCACTACACTTAGTTGTCCATGGAAGTTCACTATGCTCATCTGGCTTTTTCACAACGATATGACAGGAGAGGTACTTTCAGATAGTGTACCCTCTGAGAAATTCAGCATCTCCAACGGCGTGAAGCAAGGGTGGGCGTGTGCTTTTCAACATTTTTTCACCCAAGTTCTCCTAGATGTGACCTAAACCTCTGTATTTACATCAGATACCGACTGGACAGATCTGTTTTTGACCTCCGATGTCTTGCTGCAAAGACACTGGAAATGTGTACTACTGAAGCATTGTTTGCCGACGACTGTGCCCTCATGGTCCACTAACAAAACCTCCCACAGACAATTTTTGATAAGATTTCAGAGGCTTCAAGGCTGCTTGGCTTTACTATCAAGACGGACATCCTTCTCCAGTCTGCAGCAACTTGGTATTTGCTACTTGGTATTTAATTTAATTTAAATGTTCCCCTATGGTTTTCTTCCATGAAAAACTTATTAGCTATGAAAGACACACATACACACACAAAATCATTCCCAATTTCATGGGTGAAACAAACTTGAAAATAGTTTCTCTCACAACCAAAATACCAAATTTAATTTTGGGCTATGCAATGTTAGCTAGACTAGGTAGAATAACTTGGGTCATTTAGCCAGTTATTTTAGGTGAACTAAATAGCTATAGAAGTTTGTTAATTTTGTTCATGAATGTAAATTGCAATAAGACGTAATCATCTAGCTCTTCTACCTTCTCCTCATTGTTTTTGTCGTCAACTCGAGAGATTTACTGACTATCAGTCACCTCGCAAACCAAACGCCCCAGCCTCAGGAAAAGATGTGTTTAAGACACAGGCAGAATGGTGCGTGACTTTCCTTCTGTCCATCAAATGCAGCGACGATGCGTAAGTTGAGCCTGGATATCTCTGGTTTATAAGGGATACCCAAAAAGCTTGAAGCCATGGGTAGGCTGTGCAGTGACGTGAATAGAAATGAATACTTTCAGTCTGCCATGCTTTTATCGTCTTCCTTTATCTTAAAGTACTTACAAACTGCTGACATTTTTTCCATCTCAATTTTTTTAATTTTTGGCTTCAACTCAACGTTATGTGATGTTGTTGGTGTTGGGTCTTTGGTATCAGAGCCTTATTGTGGAGTATGAATAGAGTACATGAGCGCAGTATCAGACCTGAAACCCAATGCCAGTATCGGTGTCGGTGCATCCCTATCCTACATACGTGATCATAGGTTTGACATAGGTTCCAGCCCAACTTCTACTGGCCCAGCGAAAGGTCTATAAAGCAGGCATTAAAGCATTAACTTCAGTGCAAATGCTGTTTTTGTACTTCATGATGCTCTGGGTCACTCCGTCTGTGCAGGCTTTTTGTCAAAAGTGAGCCAAATGTGTTATTGTACACTGATATCTCTCCACAATCGCAAGCCTGTGTAGTGGAAATGTTATTTTATTTTTTTATGATTGGAATGGTTAACCCATTCTTGGAATTCCTTAACTGGCCAAGAGGAAGATAAATGAGAAGACAAATGAGTGGACATGATGCAATAACATATGTTCTTTCATATACAGTGCCCTCCACAATTATTGGCACCCCTGGTAAAGATGAGTAAAAAGGGTTATAAAAAATTCAGCGTTTGGTGAATTAGCTTAATCTCACACTGACAAAATGAGAAAAATCCAAGTAAAAAAAATAAAAAAACAAAAACCCCTCATCAAGAAATAATTATTTTTAACAAAAGCACGTGTGCAACAATTATTGGCACCCCTGCATTTAATACTTTGTACATCCTCCCTTTGCCAATAAAACTGCACTGAGTCTTCTCCCGTAACATCTAATAAGGTTGGAGAATTCAGAGCAAAGAATCTGAGACCATTCCCCTTTACAGAATCTCTCCAGATCATCCAGAGTTCTAGGTCCTCTCTTGTGCACTCTCCGCTTCAGCTCAGCCCACAGGTTTTCAATGGTGTTTAGGTCAGGGGACTGAGATGGCCATGGCAGAAGCTCAATTTTGTGTTCAGTTAACCATTTTTGTGTTGATTTGGACGTATGTTTTGGATCATTGTCCTGCTGGAAGATTTTAGTTTCCTGGCAGAGGGAGCCAGATTCAGATTTAAAATTTCTAAAATAATATTTCATGGAGTTCATGATGCCATGTACCCTAACAAGGTTCCCAGGGCCTTTGGAGGAAAAACAGCCCCACAACATCACGAAACCTCCACCATACTTAACAGTGGGGATCAAGTTATAAGATATAGCCATCCTTCTTTTCACGCCAAACCCACCTTGAGTGTTGCTTGCCGAAAAGCTCAATTTTCATTTCATCTGACCATAGAACACGGTTCCAGTAAAAGTTCCAGTCGCGTTTAGCAAACTCCAGGCGCTTACGTTTGTGGTGAAATGACAGGAAAGGCTTTTTTCTGGCATGCCTTCCAAATAATTTGTTGGCATGGAGGTGATGTCTAATGGTAGTTTTGGAGACTTGATGACCCCAAGATGCTACATTCCTCTCTAATTCTCCAACAGTGATCCTTGGGGATTTTTTTGCCTCTCTTACCATCCTCCTCACTGTGCGTGGGGGCAAAATAAACTTGGGTCCTCTTCCAGGCAAGTTTGTAACAGTTCCAGTTGCTTTGAACTTTTAAATTATTGCCCTAATGGTAGATATGGGCATTTTCAGATGAGTAGCTATTTTTTTATAGCCATTCCCTGACTTATGAAGCTCAACACACTTTTCCCTCATTTTTGATTTGTGTGTTCTCTTATCTTTCCCATGTTAATGTATGAATAAGGGAATATGGCCTCTTTGTCACCTCATATTTATGCCCCAGTGAAACGGGAAGTCATGGATATCTGCTTGAAAGTTCCTAAACACTCTGATCAACTTTAAAAAGTAAACTATAAATGTAAAAAATGCTTCAGTTACATTTTGTTCATGAGAATTTCTAGGGGTGCCAATAATTGTGGCACACGTGGTTTTGTTAAAAATAATTATTTCTTGATGAGGGATTTTCTTTTCTCAGAATAAATTTACTTCAGTTAGAGGTTGGATTTTTCTCATTTTTTCAGTGTGAGATTAAGCTAATTCAGCATAAGGTGAATTTTTTATAACCGGTTTTACTCATCTTTACCAGGGGTGCCAATAATTGTGGAGGGCACTGTATATTAAGAATCCTTGAGTCATGAATCACAATTGATTTTGTTTTTCAGAAAATGGAAGCTGAAATGCCTTATAGAGTTTTTACTTGTAACATGTTGTTTCAGAATCTGATGTGGCAAGTTTTGATGGCAGCAGCTCATTGCTCTACAGGTTCAGTCAAAATTCAAGTCAAACAGCCAAAGATGTGATATCCATGCAGTTCAAAACGCTGCATAACTCTGGAATTATCATGCACGGTGAAGGACGTGAAGGACACAGCCTGACACTTGAGCTACACAAAGGAAAACTCTTACTTCACATCAAAACAGGTACTGCTTTCTGCTTTTTTTCCCCACAGCTGTGCTCTGCATGGATTTGCAGGTATCTTCAAGGTGTTGGGACCACTTTAAATGCTGAATGTCTGATGTGGGTTGACTAAATTATTTATGCGAATGTGTCAGTTTCATTTAGTTAAAAGGAACAATGCACAGTCAACAAAGCAAGGGGGTCAGCTGCATCTTTGAATTTGGGAGGCGTTAACAGCATTGTTATAAAAGAGCATGCAACCTGCCCTTTATAAATAAATAAAGCATTTTGTAACCGCGTTGGTGGTTGCATAGCGACATGTGTTACATACCTAAAAGTTCAACTCCGAAGCGGGGAGGGGGGTGGTGTTAGCAGGACCATCTGCCACTGCACATCTAATTTTGCCTGTAGCCCTTTGGCAGCTGAAAATGTACAGCTACGGCTCTGATACATTTAACAAAAAATTTTAGAAATTCTGTCTGCATTAACCTAGCCCATCCATCTGGCTATGCCTTTGATTTCCTCCTGATTAAAAAGTTATGAAAGCATGTATCTCTGAGCTCTGGGCATGAGTACTAACACTTGTGATACAAATGCAGTTGAAATAATTTAAGGTATGCAACATTATTTAATTATTTGTCATCATTAGTCAATGCACATGATCAGTTAAGCACTTCATAATCCAGATCTGCAGTATACTCACTATTCAGTATCTGAGCCTACATGCTTCAGTACCTCGGTGAATGCTTGAATGCCCTTTTGGTTCATCTACAATTACATAGGCCTAGAGAGCAAGCGGCAATGACTCCACTACATAATGATAAATAGGTGCATTTAGCTACAATACCATGCTTCCATTGAGACATGTATTTATGTTTTAGTGTCCGTTGTAGTGTGGCTAAATGATTTACATGAAAGGGAAGTAAGTATTTCCCATCAAAACTACTATATGGAATGCACCTTATGTGAAATAATGTACAATGGTTTGTTTATCTGTAGTATGCGGTAAGCCAAATAACAAATAATGCATTGTAATTTACAACCTCATTGCATGTACTCGAAAGGTTGATATCTTTCAAAAATCAATGTTCATAAATTCCCTCTTATTGATCTAGATCTACCTTATAAAGATCACATGCAGGTTGCGGTATTTATTTTCTTTCTTTTTTTTGGAGGGGGGGGGGTGCTCTTTTTGCTGCTAATTAGTATTACCACCATTAAGATTTCTAGAAACCTGATGTGCAGGTCACATTTTCTCAAACATGTCACCAATGTGTTTTAAGTGGACTTAGTAATATTTTGAATTAATTGCATACTTCTCAGAAGAACTATATTGAAAAAATATATATTTCATACACCTCCATAATAGCTTGCATTTACCAATAAGCCCATATGGTTTTGTTTTTAAACAATGTTTTTAGAGTCAACTTAGTGGAAGTGGATCACATTGTGTGGATAAGTTCCCCTTGTATTACAATGTATTATGGCTTTCAATTCAATGTTGAAAGAGTACCCTATGCAAGTTAATATTTGTGGCATTTATCAATGGAAAATACCCAAAACATTCCAAACATTTGGCACTTCAACAAAAAAGTACTTAGGAAAGTGGGAGTTCAAAGGTGACCACTGCCTTTTCACTAGTCATCAGACTATTAAATCAGAGAGATTCAAAATGTCTTCATCAAGCCTTGGTTCTACTAAAGGATGCCTTACATTGTTTGGTAAGGCATGTTTTGCCTTTAAAAATAAGTCAGTATTCACAAAACGGAAAGCTTCCTGGTTAGACAAACTCTGGAAATCAGTATTAGAGTATTATAGTATTAGATAATCATTATTATCTAGAATTTCTGTTTAGCAATCGTTTATTTATTTGTTTAGTTATGTATTTATTGTGACAGTTCAGTTTGGTATTCAAATTTGCAGTTATATAACATTATAATCCATTCATTTGGGAACATTTTAAGAAATGATTAATGCATTACCAAACGTAGTAACAAACCTACATGAAAAAGTGAAAGCCCAGATGAAAATATCTACTGAAAAATATTCTGACCATGTGCTTGACTGTCATCATTTTTGAATTCATATTAGCTCTGAGAATTGCACTTTATGCCACACTGCTGCAGAAGCAGAGTGTATTTTCAGTGGTGATATTTAATTCTTGTGGGTGAAATGTGGAATGCAGGCAGCTGGTCAGCATTTCCCTCAGCCCTCTAAATTTATCCGATGAGAGGAAACATTGAATTGTCCAAATGACAATGTACACAAAATTAATGTGTGGCATTTTTTTTGGCAGCACTTACACTGGGGTGCAATAAATACAGTCATCCATGCATCCATTTCCATATACAAAATCACAGTGCTCATCTCCTTGCACAGGATAACGTCCCTGCTGCTCCCTTTCCTCATTTTAATTTCCAGTCATGGAACAATTCAATGGTGTACAAAACAGTAAAGATATGTGGTCATGCTTTAAACAAAGTCTCCATATGAAGGCTTTATATGGCATATATAAAGCCTTCATAAATGTGACATAATGGCTTCATAAATCATATATAAGCAAATGTCATGCTTCATAAAGGGCGACATAACACCTTCTTATGCAACATGTTATGCCAAATGTGACATAACCAACAATGTCACCTGGCTAATGGCTAAAAATTTAACAGAGTGACATAAACCATGCTTATGTAAGATGCTAGGCTAACTGTGATGCATTTGGCATAACATATTGCATAAGAAGGTGTTTTGTCACCCTTTATGAAGCATGGCATTTGCTTATGTATGATTTATGAATCCATTATGTCACATTTATGAAGGCTGTATATATGCTATATAAAGCCTTTATATGGAGACTTTGTTTAAAATGTGACCAGATATGTTTTTTCAGTACAAGAATGATAAAGATTATCATTATCATTGGCCACTATTCAAGTAATTTTAAATGCTTAAAATTTTACCATACTTTTATTTTTCAAATATAATTTTATCTCAAGTGGGTAGAAGTGAATAGCTCTTCTTATGACTTAAAATGAAAGTGACACAGGTTGACTCCTCAATCATCAGTTTGCCTTACCCACAATTCCTCGCATGGTGCAACTTTATCGGCTTTTAAATACCTAAGACACTGAGGTATTAAAAACCAATTTCATTTGTAAGAATAAAATGGGAAAATTGATTTCCAGGACTTACTGTAGATCAAGCGTGTATAGTCTTGTTAATTCATCAGTAAAAAAGGGTGTTGTATATTACAGCGCTTGCTATTTAAAAGCGAATGTTTTAAACCATATGTAAACAGATTGCTCTGTGTATATTATTTGAACAGCTTGTGTACTGCCATTTGCATGCATAATAATGCATTTTGTACTTCAGCTTTTTTCTTGTTCTCATATACATGCTGTACTAAGTAAGAAAACGTTTTGTGGTTAGTGAGTTGGAGTATTCTTTACAATTCACAAACAGACATTTATATGAAGAAACATCATGTACAATAGAGAAAGGGGTGATGAATAAATAAATGCAGATAAAAATGAGTAATATTTTTACCTAGAAAATAGCGTACATAAAGCATTTTTACAAACGTATCCAGACATGTTTGTGGGTCAGATGGTGGCAAATAAGTAATAGTACCAATTTTCTTAACATAATAGTATTTATGATATTTGCAAGCAGAATTTTGTGAACACAAGGATATCTATGCTCTGTAGGACCACACAGGTTTTGATAGAAATCAAAATAAATAAATCAATAAATACATCATAATAATAATAATAATATATTTTATTCATTCTGTGCTTTTCATAGCCCCAAAGCAGTGGATGCAGACAATTGTTCAAACATGCCCTATAGTGTAGTAATTTTTCTGTTTAATTTCTAAGTACAACACATCTTAATCAGAGTATTTCCACTATAAATTATAGTGGACTTGCAGTTTGATGTGGCACATACAGTTTCATTGACCACATTCTCTTGAGATGGTAAGATGAAGAAACACAGGGCCAAGTTGCATTAAATAATTTAGGAAAGTTTGGATAGCATTGCTTTGGAATAGAGCTAGTTTATTTAGTGTGAGCTACGATAGGCAATATTGTTAGTTGTAACTTGGCCACATTTTGATATCAAGACTTTTAAAGGCAGGCCTAGTTTTTTACGTCGTAGACGTTTTTGATCTGATATCACTTATTTTTTATAGCTAACTAATGATGAATAATGCATGAAGATAAACACGGAGAGAGACATGCATTCCAAAGAAATGTATGCAGACATTCGCTTAACCATAACGCCCTCTACTGACAAGAATGAGAACAGTTATCATATTACAGACAGCACACAATTACATTAAAATAGATTGTAGATGAGCAGTATTTAATGTGTAATAAAATGGAATGAACAGCACCACCTGAGCTATGGATCATGAAGAAGCATGTAAATTAATGAACCAAGTCTACATGGAGACATGCATGCACAATGGGCTAGACGCAAACACATTCTAGCTGAAAGACATACAGCCTAAATAGCTAGTACAGCCTAAATAGTTTGCATCAGTAAAATATGGAAATACAGTTTTAAAATAGGGCTATTAGTATTCTATGAAATACATTTAACGTTAGGCTATTCAACACTGGATTGCCGGATGCGTAACTCCAACCTTCCATGTGTGGGCTACGAGCTAGCGAGTGAGCTAGTGAGTTTCTGCACAGCAGAGTTTTTTTTTCCAGTAGTGTAGAACGTTACCTGCGGGAAATGTTTTGGTACCGGACAGCTAGGTTTAGTTTAGTTTTCTGTAGTGGAATGAATGTAGGCTATAATGCATGTTGATTCGCTTCGTAGTAGCCTAGCTTGTTTCTGCTTCCTGACGAGAAGCAGGAAGTAACGTTGGCGAACAAGCTTAATTGGACAACGCATATTTCCCAGGAATCTTAGCCAGAAAGAAAAGAATAGATACTACTAAGAAAGTACATACCAGAGATTATTCTTCTTCTTATTATTATTATTATTATTATTATAATTAAAAGTGTTTGCAGTAAGCTACATTATCAGCAGAGTAGCGTAGACTAGAGCCACATTCGGAGGCTATTTTTTTTTTTTTTTTAAAGTGACTAACCATGAATCAGATATGTTTGGGGAATTGGCGGTTTATAAATCCGATCTGTTAAAGGCTTGCAGCTTAAAAGAGGCTATCATCAATTGTTAATGTAGGCTATTATCGTAAATTCTTAATTTTCCTAGTAGTTAATTTTATGGTGACCTTGTGTTATGTATGAAAAGGATAAAGTGAATAGAGCTGAAGTGAAGAAATGAATGAATAAAGAAATGTTGGCCGAGGCAAGGGGTTTCCACAGTCAGTCAGTCATGACCGCAAGAGCAGAGCGTAACACCCTCCCCAAACCAGACAAGAGCGAGCGTCCGGTTTGGGGAGGGTGTGATATAGTACAAGTGAAATACAAGTGAAACATTGAACAGTTAATATTGGAAACCTCTTTTGCCTTTGCAATAAAAATACGTTAATGTGTCAATGTGAAAATAATAACAGTCTAAGAAATGAAAGGTACTTAACAGTTGCACATTGTTTTTGTGGAACATACACATGTGCCCTGCTGGGCTCGAACCCACAATCCACTGTGTGAGAGACTGCAGTTCTAACCACTAAGCCACAGTAGCTTCTTGGAAAGCGTGAAGCCATTGGCTACATTAACATTAAAAAACATTAGTATGAAGCGTTTTTATTGGACGATAAGCTTGATGAGCAGGTATACGGACCATACCCTCAAATAATAATTCTCCCTTAAACATCGCAACGGAGGCAGGCAGTTTGGCAGGAAAATGGGAAGAAGAAGAAGAAGCGGAAGAGGAAGGCAAAAACGGCAAAATAACCCAAAATAACCAAATTGTGTGGATGTGTGAAGTTGTATCTGAATGCTGTGTGGTTACATGAGGTCAGAACATACAGAAGTTAATGTTTTTAAGGGCTGAGAGTCTATGGTCATTGTGGTTACTTCTGTAGGAAACCCTGAAAAGTGCCAAACTCTCGGTGCTGTATAGGTATGGGGCATGCCCCACGAAGCCGTAACTTGGCGGATGGCATACCTGCCATCCCAATTCCACAGGTAAACAAGTGATGCTATCATTACTCTGTATAAAATTATATCAAAAGACTCTTGATATCTTATTTCCAGGTACTCTTAGAAGCAATACTATAACATCTCTGCATTTGAATGGATCTCTATGGGAATTTGGGGGTGGGACTAGATTAAGCTGTAAATTACATGGGAACAGTATGGAACCCATGGTTAGCTAAAAGTCATCAAGGGTCTTAGGTATCAAACGAGCCTTAAACCATCACTCTGCTGTCAGATATGCAGTAGATATGGATGGATCTTTTTAAGGGTTGTTTCTCCTGACTTATTTTTCCGTAGAGTTCAATAGGAAAAAGGCTTAAATATTCTCTATCATGTTCTCGCCAACTGGGTTAACTTTGCCTGTGACTATGGTGAACTGGGTAATTTTGAGAAATAGTTGCATGGAAATCCAGTCATGTCCATAAAATTGTCATAATGTCTGCATTTTTTATATATTTTTACAGGCAAAGCAAGGTCGATGTCCCTAGAGAATCAAAACTTGTTGACCCTGGGAAGTCTACTGGATGACCAACACTGGCACTCTGTGGTTATTGAACGTGTTAACAGACACATTAACTTCACTGTGGACAAGAACACGCAACAGTTTGAAATAAATGGAGACCTCAGTCACTCTGACACTAATAATGAGGTGTGGTCCTTAACCTGTTCTTTCAGTGTAGTATAATTTGTATTGTGTTCATATATAGTCCTATGTTTGTTTAATGCTACTTTAAATACAATGGGTACTACAAAGAATCTATAACTACTTTATACTTTATGTTAAATAAATTATTTCTGTTTATGAAGATAAATGATTGTTAGCAAATATTCAAAATATAAATGAGGCTAAGGTTGCTACATTAAGAAATTCCTTTAAAGTTTAATACACTGTTGCTATGCTTTATATATGGGTGTCTCAACAGTACATTATTTAAAATAATAAATAATCTATATTATATTTACTAGTATATTATTAAGCATGTATAACTGCCCTAGACCTAGAACATTTATAGTAACTTTTTATGTTAAAAAGGATGCGCTGTTGAAATTTAACATTGCAATGATCTTATTTCCTAAGCTCAGCTTTGGAGGCATCCCAGGCCATGGGAAATCGAGAACATTTTCTAAGAGAAACTTCCATGGGTGCCTGGAGAACTTGCTCTATAATGATGTCAATGTGATAGATCTTGCAAAACTCAAGCACCATGTAACAGCCTCGGTATGTTTTCAAAATAACTATTTTTGATCTATTCAAATTGATCTACAGTTAGACCTCAAGTGAAAAACTCTTTTCATTTTTTGCTGACCAGTGAATTCTTCTGCTGTGCTGTTTTGTTTATGCTAGATACAGTCATTTCATGAGACATATCTAATATGCAATCAAAGGCATACTCTCTTTTTCTGACCAACATTCTAAACATTGTACCCTAATTTCACAGTCAAGGCACAATTGTGAAATAGGATAGTGGCAAATTAAGGCATGTCCAACTGCATTTCATTAAGTTTAGTCAAAGGCTGTGGGGATTCTAGCCACAGATTGCCTGTATTTGATACCAGGCTGTATGGCCAACCCTCCCAGTGCCTTAATGAAATGAGTAACCCAGCAGCCCTACATATTTTAGCCCTTTACCTAAGACGTCTTGTGAGAATATGCACTACTCCATTGAAATAACAAAGCCCAGAGTTAAATATTTGTATATAAGTGCATTGGCTACTTCTGGTTTAAAACTGCCATAATTCTGAGGTTGATGTATTTGTAGTATCTTCTGTAGGTATGGAAATCATTTTCTTCAAAATGAAATATTTTTAACTTTCACTCCAATTAATTGGAGTACATAATTGGACACTATATCACATGGCTATATCCTCAGCATGTATACCCCTGGGGCAACAGAACTGCATGTGCTGATAGTAGAAAAGGTTAGAGGCATAGCATATATATTGAATATTTTGACAAACATAACCCTTAAATGGTGATACAGAATCACTCTTAAATGGTTCATCCTGGTGATTTTGTTAGTTCCAACCAGGGTGCCAAATGCGGGTAGATTTTAGTATTGTCGGGTAAATGTATCAAACCTACTCACCACAGTGGCATGTAGCAATGTGGATACAAAAAAAAAAACTTCAGTAAAAACCTCAGGGGCCGTATTCACAACACATTTTATCTCCTATGTGGCACAAAAAGTTCCTAGTTAAGAGTTTCATCTTAAAATCTATTCGCAAAGCAGCTGAGCCCAACCTTTACTAAGGAATGGGGAGAACTCTTAAGCTAAGAGAAAGGGTGGGGTTGACCTCACTATGGATGACGTCATGTTTCATGAATAAGCTTACTTCTAGAATAAGGATGAATTCGACTTTTTTTTTTTTTTTGGAGTTGGCGAACATCAACAGGAAACTGTATGAATTGTCGGATGGTGCGGGGTCTACAGAGGGCATTTATTGTTTGGTGTAATATTCTAATGAGATATTCCCAGTTCGTCTGCGCTGCATTGCTGTATTTTACCTGTGGCCAAGTAGCCTAGCCTAGCGTAGATTTGGCAAAACCTTAATCTCATTTCTGTAACGTTCCGTTCCCGTCCTGTCCGTTTTCCATGTTTTCCTTGTTTCCTTCCGTGTCATGTTGGATCCCTTGTCCGTGTTTCCCTCCTGGCTGTGGACTGGGCGTCTCCCTCGGGTACTTTTGGTTTCATTTTCCACTTTAGCTTCCGCCTATCACTCGCCCCTCTCGTTACTCACATTCCTCACTGCTGTGCTTCGGCAATCACTCCTGATTTAACATCACACCTGTTTCTCGTTTTCTCCTTCACTTCCTGCACCATTTAAACCCCTGGCTGGCTGCTATTCAGCGCCAGTTCGTTGACTAACCTACCGTGTTTGTTTCGTATCCCGTTTCTGGTCCAGTGTTTGTGAGCCTGCTGGTTCATACCTGTTCGCCTGGTTTCCTGACTGGTAGCTATCTCTGCTAATCTTTCGCTGCTGCATGCATTTACCTGTTTCCCTTCAAAACCTCCAGACGCCGCAGTTCCAGTCTTCCCGCAGCTGTGTTTGTCCTCCCCGTGTTACGTACCTCCCGTACTCGTGTTGCGGTACCAGGACCTCTGCATGCCAGCCGGCTTACGCCAGTATTGCCCGAGCTACGCCGCACCTTCCAACTCGGCGGTGCATTCACCAGCTACAGTCCTGTCACAACACCCTGCCTTTAACCTCTGCTTTCTGCCCGGTTACTCAAGCTACCCGGTCCAGTTTCCAGTCCTGTTCCAGCCCAGTTCCGATCCAGTTTCCAGTCCAGCTCCAGTCCAGTTTCCAGTCCAGTTCCAGTCCAGTTCCGGTGTTTTAGACACCTCCGTTCAAGTCCAGTTCCGGCTTGGAACAAGTTCCGTGCCGTCCCCTGTGTTCCTGAGTGGACCTTCCGGTCCAGCTTCCAGTCCAGTTCCAGTCCAGTTCCGGTGTTTTAGACACCTCCGTTCAAGTCCAGTTCCGGCTTGGAACAAGTTCCGTGCCGTCCCCTGTGTTCCTGAGTGGACCTTCCGGTCCAGTTTCCAGTCCAGTTCCAGTCCAGGTCCGGTGTTTCATACACCTCCGTTCAAGTCCAGTTCCGGCTTGGAACAAGTTCCGGGCCGTTCCCGTTTCCTGAGTGGACCTCCCGGTCCAGTTTCCAGTCCAGTTCCCAGTCCAGTTCCAGTCCAGTTCCGGTGTTTTATACACCTCCGTTCAAGTCCAGTTCCGGCTTGGAACAAGTTCCGTGCCGTTCCCGTTTCCTGAGTGGACCTTCCGGTCCAGTTTCCAGTCCAGTTCCGATCCAGTTTCCAGTCCAGTTCCAGTCCAGTTCCAGTCCAGTTCCGGTGTTTTAGACACCTCCGTTCAAGTCCAGTTCCGGCTTGGAACAGTTCCGTGTTTCTTCAAGTCCAGCTCCGGCTTGGAGCAGTCCTCAGTTGGACGCTATCCTGTGTTAACTAACTAACCTGTTTTGCTCCCGTGTACAGCTTTGGGACCACCCCAACGCTTAATAAAGTTCCACTTTCTGTAATCTGTCTCCTGGTCGTTGCACTTGGGTTCGTCCCGTATCAGGATCGTAACAGAACGAACTGGCCAACAATATGGACCCAGCCGATCTGGAACAGATTCGCCACGCCTTCTCCTGCCAAACTGCGATCAGCGACCAACAGGGTCGCCGTTTGGATGATGTGCTGGAAGTAGTTAGGGGCATCACGGAGCAAGTATCCCAACTTTCGCTCCACCAACCGCTACTACGGATTCCAGCCAACCCTACTCCTTCCTCTCCCGAACCCCATCCGGAGGCACCGGCTCCCACTTCCAGCCGTGAGCCCCGTGTACAACACCCCGAGTTATATCGCGGGGGGTTGGGGAGATGTCGTGAATTTCTACTTAAATGTGACATAGTGTTTCGGATGCAGCCCTCCTCCTTCGCCTCTGACTCCAGCAAGATCGCGTTCATTATGAGCAGCCTGGGAGGGAGCGCCCTGGAGTGGGCTACATCCATCTGGGACAGCCAGGCTCCGTTATGCAGCAACTTCGCAGCCTTTACGGCAGAGATGCGACGTGTGTTTGAACACCCGACCTGTGGACGTGACGCTACCCAGCGTCTGCTTCAAGTTCGCCAAGGCAACCGCAGTGTCGCAGAAATGGCCATTCAGTTTCGTACCCTCGCCGCGGAGTCAGGATGGAATGACGCCTCCCTCCAGGGGGCTTTCCGCCAAGCTCTCAGCGAGGAACTCAAGGACCAGCTTGCCACTCGGGAGGAATCCAACTCCCTTAATAGCCTCATCAGCCTCGCTATAGCCATCGATAATCGTCTCCGCATCCGGGCCCGGGAGCGGGGAGGAAGTTCCGGGCGTCATTCGCCCTCCGTCGTCTCTAATGTTCATTCACACTCCATCACTGGATCTCGGGCGCCTACGGGCGGGTCCGAGGAAGAGCCCATGCAACTGGGCAGAGTTGCGGTCAATCCCGAGGAGCGTCAGCGCCGTCAGCGCACCAGATCCTGTTTCTATTGCGGCAAGCCTGGCCATCAGATCGCCTCCTGTCCCATTCGCCCAAAAGAAGGGGCTCGCCAGTAAGACTGGGCGTACTGACGAGCCCCATCGTCCCCAACCATGCTGCCCAGGACCGCCTCATGTTCAAGGCTACTCTCCTTTGGAGGGACAAGACCCTATCTTCTTCGGCCCTAATTGACTCCGGAGCTGACGCCAGCTTCATGGATATCACCTTCGCCAGGAGGGCCGGCATTCCCACGGAACGTCTCACTTCACCCATTTCAGCTCTAGCTCTGGACGGTAGGAGTTTGGGGTTAGTTACCCACTCCACCGTTCCTATCCAATTAATTCTATCTGGCAATCATCGGGAGTCCATTCAGCTATTACTGATTAACTCCCAACAATCTGCTCTGGTTTTAGGTCAGACCTGGCTTCGCCTCCACAATCCCCATATTGACTGGAAAGCCGGTCGCATCCTGGCGTGGAGTGCCCACTGTCTAGCCAGCTGTCTCCGTTCTGCACTACCCCCTCCGGGGCCCAGTAAACCCTGTTCCATGCAACCTATACCGGATTTAACGAATGTTCCCAGCGAGTATCACGACCTCGCGCAAGTATTTTCTAAATCACGTGCTCTGTCCTTACCTCCTCACAGGCCGTATGACTGCGCCATTGACCTACTGGCTGGAGCTAAACTGCCATCGGGACGCCTCTACAGTCTGTCTGGACCGGAGAAACTAGCCATGGAGGAATACATCCACGACTCCCTCGCTTCGGGTATTATCCGTCCCTCTTCATCCCCAGTCGGTGCAGGGTTCTTCTTCGTTGGGAAGAAGGATGGCTCCCTGCGACCCTGCATCGACTACCGGGGCCTCAACCAGGTCACCATCCGTAACAAATACCCTCTTCCCCTCATTAACACCGCCTTTGAAGCCCTCTCTCCAGCTGTGACGTTCACCAAGCTCGACCTCCGGAATGCGTATCACTTGGTGCGTATCCGTGAGGGGGACGAGTGGAAGACTGCTTTTAATACCCCGTTGGGCCACTACGAATACCTGGTGGTCCCTTTCGGCCTTACTAACGCCCCAGCAGTCTTCCAGAGCATGGTGAACGACGTCCTGCGGGACCTCCTAGGGAGGAGCGTTTTTGTTTATATCGATGATATTTTAATTTTTTCTCAATCCCCGCAGGAGCATGTCCGTCACGTTCGAGAGGTTCTCCAGCGGCTGTTGGAGAATCAGCTGTTTGTTAAGGCTGAGAAATGTTCCTTCCACGCTTCCACGGTCCCGTTCCTCGGCTTCATTATCGAGGAGGGCAGTATCCGGGCGGACCCTGTGAAAATCAAGGCGGTGACAGAATGGCCCCAACCCACCTCCCGCAAGCACCTTCAACAGTTCCTGGGGTTTGCAAATTTCTACCGCCGCTTTATTCGCAATTACAGTTCCATTGCTGCTCCCCTGACTAAACTCACTTCCGTTGCCCTGCCTTACTGTTGGAATTCCGATGCCCAGCGAGCTTTCGAGCTACTCAAGGCTCGGTTTTCCTCAGCACCTATCCTCCTTCACCCTGACACTTCTCGGCAGTTTGTCGTTGAGGTGGATGCCTCCGACACCGGCGTGGGGGCCATTCTGTCTCAACGGTCCGCCTCTGATAGCAAGCTCCATCCCTGCGCATTCTTCTCCCGGAGGCTGTCCTCCGCCGAGAGGAACTACGATGTCGGGGATCGGGAACTGCTGGCGATAAAACTGGCTCTTGAGGAGTGGCGCCACTGGCTGGAGGGGGCAGGTACCCCTTTTCTTGTTTTTACCGACCATCAAAACCTCATTTATTTAAGATCTGCCAAGAGGCTCAATTCTCGTCAGGCTAGATGGTCGTTATTTTTTGCACGCTTTAATTTCTCTGTTTCTTTCCGCCCTGGTTCCCGTAATATTAAAGCAGATGCCCTGTCCCGCATTTTTTCCCCTCCCTCCAGTCCTGCTGATCCGGAGCCCATTTTGCCGGCCTCCTGTGTGGTGGCTGCGGTCTCCTGGGAGATTGAGGGCATTGTGAAGGCCGCCCAGACTTCCCAACCGGACCCCCGCAATAACCCTAACTCCTGTCTTTTTGTCCCCGATTCCGTCCGCTCCCAGGTCCTCGAATGGGTTCACGCCTCGTGCCTGGCATGTCACCCAGGTGTCGCCAGAACCATCGCCCTCGTCAGGAGGAGTTTCTGGTGGCCTACCCTTAAAGGGGATACCCGTGCCTTCGTCCTGGCCTGCTCGGTGTGCGCCAGGAGCAAGGCTTCCCACCAGCCTCCCTCCGGTCTTCTCCTTTCCCTCCCCGTCCCTGGCCGTCCTTGGAGTCACATTGGTGTGGACTTCGTAACCGGTCTGCCGTTGTCAGAAGGTAACACCGTCATTCTGACAATAGTGGACCGGTTCTCCAAGGCGGTTCACTTTGTTCCCCTCCCCAAGCTCCCGTCCGCCCTTGAAACCGCTGAGCTCTTGGTGCTACACGTGGTCAGGCTGCACGGGATCCCCTCTGACATCGTGTCAGACCGTGGGCCCCAGTTCTCCTCCCGAGTTTGGAGGGCGTTCTGTGCAGCCCTGGGTGCCTCTCCTAGTCTTTCCTCGGGTTTCCATCCCCAGTCTAATGGTCAGGCAGAGAGGGCGAACCAGGACCTGGGGGCCGCCCTGCGGTGCGTTACAGTGCGCAATCCTGCCTCTTGGAGCCGTTTTCTCCCCTGGGTCGAGTACGCACATAACTCCCTTAAGAGTGCCTCTACTGGCCTATCCCCGTTTGAGTGTGCTTTAGGCTATCAACCCCCTCTTCTGTCGACCCAGGAGGCCGAGATAGCTGTCCCCTCTGTTAGGGCCCATGTCCTTCGTTGTAAAAACATTTGGAGACTCACACGCACCGCACTCCTCCACGCCAATTCCCGCTCCCAACGTCTGGCGGACCTTCACAGGACCGCAGCCCCACAGTATAGGGCCGGTCAGCAGGTCTGGCTCTCCACTGCAAACATCTCCCTTCCCTCTTCATCCAGAAAGCTTCAGCCCCGTTTTATTGGTCCCTTCCCCATCATTTGTCTAGTTAACCCGGTGTCTGTTAAACTTTCCCTCCCCGCCTCCCTCAAGGTTTACCCTGTGTTTCATGTGTCCCAGGTTAAGCCTGTCTCCTCCAGCCCCCTCAGTACCCCTACCATCCCGCCTCCTCCCGTCCGAGTTGTTGACAACGCCCCGGCCTACACGGTGAACCGTGTTATTGATATCCGCCGCAGGGGCTGGGGTTTCCAATACCTCGTCGACTGGGAGGGGTACGGTCCTGAGGAGAGGTCGTGGCTCCACAAGAGCCTGATCTTGGACCATTCAGTAATCCAAGACTTCCACGAACAGTTCCCTGACAAGACCAGGCCTCCGGGTACGCCAGGTGGCGTACATTGAGGGGGGGGTACTGTAACGTTCCGTTCCCGTCCTGTCCGTTTTCCATGTTTTCCTTGTTTCCTTCCGTGTCATGTTGGATCCCTTGTCCGTGTTTCCCTCCTGGCTGTGGACTGGGCGTCTCCCTCGGGTACTTTTGGTTTCATTTTCCACTTTAGCTTCCGCCTATCACTCGCCCCTCTCGTTACTCACATTCCTCACTGCTGTGCTTCGGCAATCACTCCTGATTTAACATCACACCTGTTTCTCGTTTTCTCCTTCACTTCCTGCACCATTTAAACCCCTGGCTGGCTGCTATTCAGCGCCAGTTCGTTGACTAACCTACCGTGTTTGTTTCGTATCCCGTTTCTGGTCCAGTGTTTGTGAGCCTGCTGGTTCATACCTGTTCGCCTGGTTTCCTGACTGGTAGCTATCTCTGCTAATCTTTCGCTGCTGCATGCATTTACCTGTTTCCCTTCAAAACCTCCAGACGCCGCAGTTCCAGTCTTCCCGCAGCTGTGTTTGTCCTCCCCGTGTTACGTACCTCCCGTACTCGTGTTGCGGTACCAGGACCTCTGCATGCCAGCCGGCTTACGCCAGTATTGCCCGAGCTACGCCGCACCTTCCAACTCGGCGGTGCATTCACCAGCTACAGTCCTGTCACAACACCCTGCCTTTAACCTCTGCTTTCTGCCCGGTTACTCAAGCTACCCGGTCCAGTTTCCAGTCCTGTTCCAGCCCAGTTCCGATCCAGTTTCCAGTCCAGCTCCAGTCCAGTTTCCAGTCCAGTTCCAGTCCAGTTCCGGTGTTTTAGACACCTCCGTTCAAGTCCAGTTCCGGCTTGGAACAAGTTCCGTGCCGTCCCCTGTGTTCCTGAGTGGACCTTCCGGTCCAGCTTCCAGTCCAGTTCCAGTCCAGTTCCGGTGTTTTAGACACCTCCGTTCAAGTCCAGTTCCGGCTTGGAACAAGTTCCGTGCCGTCCCCTGTGTTCCTGAGTGGACCTTCCGGTCCAGTTTCCAGTCCAGTTCCAGTCCAGGTCCGGTGTTTCATACACCTCCGTTCAAGTCCAGTTCCGGCTTGGAACAAGTTCCGGGCCGTTCCCGTTTCCTGAGTGGACCTCCCGGTCCAGTTTCCAGTCCAGTTCCCAGTCCAGTTCCAGTCCAGTTCCGGTGTTTTATACACCTCCGTTCAAGTCCAGTTCCGGCTTGGAACAAGTTCCGTGCCGTTCCCGTTTCCTGAGTGGACCTTCCGGTCCAGTTTCCAGTCCAGTTCCGATCCAGTTTCCAGTCCAGTTCCAGTCCAGTTCCAGTCCAGTTCCGGTGTTTTAGACACCTCCGTTCAAGTCCAGTTCCGGCTTGGAACAGTTCCGTGTTTCTTCAAGTCCAGCTCCGGCTTGGAGCAGTCCTCAGTTGGACGCTATCCTGTGTTAACTAACTAACCTGTTTTGCTCCCGTGTACAGCTTTGGGACCACCCCAACGCTTAATAAAGTTCCACTTTCTGTAATCTGTCTCCTGGTCGTTGCACTTGGGTTCGTCCCGTATCAGGATCGTAACAATTTCATTGTTTTTGTTGGTTGTTGAAGTGACTGCATCACTGACTAGCTCTATAATAATAACACCCTCGCGATTGATACTTTTTTAAAAGCTTGATGTTTTTAAGTGTTTCAATTCGGCTCGATACCGAGGTGGATTGCTGGCAGAACTTTTCGTTCGATTTACTATAGCTAAAGGAATTCTAGAAAGACCACCAGCGTCGCACAGTAAAACAAAACAAACTGACTAATAGCCTACGCTCTGAGGTAAAAGTGACAGCTCCGGACAGCTCAGTCTAATGTTATTTGTGTTCGTTCATAAAAATGGCAAACGTTAGCTAACATAGTTAGACAGGCTAATACATAATTTATATCTATCTATAATATGAAATGTATGTAATAAATTTATACACAATGTTTGACCGTTGACCCATAATACATGATGTAGTCTAATAAATACTATTTTATTAGAGCTAGTAAACATGAGTATGCATTTTCTGTAAGGTATCTGAAACGTTATTCTAGCATAATGTAAAAAAAAAAAACAAGAAAAAAAAAGGTGTCTGGTAAAATTTTGGGGTGGCTGGTAAGATTTCGCATCTACCAGCCACTGTGGCTGGTAGGTCAGAAGGTTAATTTCCCACCCTGGTTCCAACCAGTCAGCTGTCAAATGGCTCACTACTCATTCCTCACTCATCATTTGAATACCATCTTCAGTGTTGTTCCAAGTGTGTTGACAACAAAAATCTTACCATTTGATGTGTGCAGCTCTCTGAACATCCCTGTCTATAAAATGTCCTCTCCTGATATGGGTAACTCTGTTTCAGGATCCTACACTATATCTCTCTCCTGAAATTAATGTTGTTCTCTCCCTGCAAACCAGGGTACGAAATAAACTTTTTTCAGAGGGCTTTTTTATCATTAAATTCACATTCACTAACTTTTTATCATGTAAATCATTAAAATGATGTGCTCATAGATTTCCTGGAAATAACAGTACAAAGAAATCATTAATATCAACTTTAAAAATCTTCCAAGAACCCAATCAAAGGCATACTAATCGTACCTATTATGTTCTCCTTTAATCTTCCACTACTATGATGCTTCAGCTGAAGAAGATGAGGCACCTTGGAGCCCATAAGGCTTAATGTTGGGTCTCCTTGCCCTATCTCCTGACTTGAACCACGGCAGGCTATCACGATGTACACAGTAAAAATGACGGTGTACATTTAACACCGTAGGGTGTGTATCTGAGTCCTATACACACCCTACGGTGTTAAATATACACCAGCAGTATTACATTTACACCGGCATATTTGCTGTGTAGGCTAATTTTTTTTATCGTCATCGTGATATGAATTTCCACGAAAAACACATCGCAAATGGCTGCGATATCAGAATTATTCATACTTTTTCATAACCAAAAGAAGCTTGCACTGATGACTATGGTTGATCAATAAATCCTTTAAAAATAACATATCACCTAATTTTATTACACAGCAGACATAGGCTTTTCATTTTCGGGGTCTACATTTGAGGTACGAAATGGTACACAAATATTTGTCTCATCGCATTTCAAATCATCATCGCAATATCCAGCATGTTAATCGCACATCGCACATTTTGCCCATATCATGCAGCCCTAGTCTCAAACTTGTTTTGCCAGTGATTTTAACACGGTTCATGAGGGGGCAAAGCTCTTTCCACTTTGGCTGTGGCCAGTAGATAACATTCGCGAAGGTGGGAGCCTGGAGGGACTCATCACCATTGCACTAAATACCGGTAATTGGGATTAGGCTACTAACCACATCTTTCACTCTTCATTGTAGTATTGTAGTATTCTGTTTTTAAGTATTGATAATGTAATGTTAAACCTTCCAGATATTTTCGTCACATGAAAAAAACAAATAATAAAATGAATATTTCGGTGGCATTTTTTGCCCCCCTTAACTGATTAGTCTTGCACATACTTGGCCTACTTATGAGCAACTAGCTGCAAATAGCTAGGACAGCTAACACACACATATTTGCTCATGCACAAATGTAATTAAATTCGATCAAGCTTCTCCAGCTAGCTAGCTAGCCAGCAAGTAGCAAAGATATGTAATACCTAACGTTAGCTAAGTACCTAATCGGTAGCAAACAATTCCTCAAGCTGATATAACTATTTCAACAACTAAAATGATCGATCATTAATTAATTCAAAATTAAATCAAAATAAAAAATTTTGTCCTACCTTATCTTTACTGTCTTTGCACGTTCTCTGGCTTAGCTGTGGGATGGTGAAGGGACATATTCGCATAAACATTATAAAATTCCGGTTGTTACCATGGAATGGGATTTAGTGCCTGTTGGTTAACTATCTAGCTAGTCACCCAGCTAGCTATCAGATGAAGAGAAAATTAAATAGATGTTTTCCTTGGTTGTTTTCTTCTGCTGCAAGAATACAATTGTTCTTCCACCAGAATGAGGTGGCTTGCCGGGCAAGTGACTAGCATGTTTTCCATAATTCCATTCAAAAAGTGAAACTTTCATAGATTATAGATTCATTACACACAAAGTGAAATATGTCTAGCCTTTATTTGTTTCATTTTTCATAATTTTGGCTTACAGCTCCAGAAAAACCCCCCAAAACAGTATTTCAAGAAATTAGAATAGTGTGTCGAAAATCAGCAGTTACTTCAGTTATTTCAGAGAATGAGTGGAGTGGCTTGACTCAAGGAATCCGACAGTTGTAGCCCATGTCCCGATACGTCTGTACGTGGTGGTTTTTGAAGCACTGACTCCAGCCTCAGTCCACTCCATCTGCATCTCCGCCAAATTTTGGAATCGTCTTTGCTTGACAATCCGCTGAAACCTACGGTCATCTCTTTTGCTTGTGCACCTTCTCCTGCCACATTTTTCCCTTCCACTAAACTTTCTATTGATATGCTTGGACACTGCACACTGTGAACAGCCAGCCTCCTTAGCGATGACCTTTTGTGGCTTACCCATCTTCCGGAGAGTGTCAATGATGGTCTTCTGGCCAATTGTCAAGTCTGCAGTCTTCCCCATACTGAACCAAACTGAGATAAACTTTGCAGGTGTTTTGAGTAAATTAGATGACTATTATCATTTCTTGAAATACTGTTTTTGGGGGTTTTCTGGAGCTGTAAGCCAAAATTATGAAAAATGAAACAAATAAAGGCTAGAAATATTTCACTTTCTGTGTAATGAATCTATAATCTATGAATGTTTCACTTTTTGAATGGAATTATGGAGAAAAAAAAACTTTTCCATGATATTCTAATTTTTTGGAAAGGATCTGTATATCCGATTGTTATAAAAAACCAAAAAGGTAATTAAGCTGTGCCACCGCATTTTGTGTCAAAAAAGAGGCATCGCTGGAATCCAAACTGAAAAGTTTTGTTTGGCTCTAAGTCATCAAGGGTCTAAGGTATCAAACGAGCCTTGAACCATCACACTGCTGCCAGATAGGCAGTAGATATGGATGGATCACTTTAAGGGTTGTTTTCTCCTGACTTATTCTTCCATAGAGCTCAATAGGAAAATGATGACTTCATTGTCTGACACAATTTGACACAATTTTTTTTTCTGAGATGGAATATCAAACTATCATTCGAATGTTGGGAAACTACTTTATGTGCAATTCAACCAAACTATTTTTTTTCAAATGCACATTGGGACTTAGCAACTATGAGCTCAGATTCTTAGCCGTTTGGAAATTGATACAGTTACTGTATTGTTTTTAAATACCAAGACATTTCCTGTTCACAGTAAGACAAAAAAACATGCAATAGAGACACTTTTTTGAGTCCCTCCAGGCTCCCACCTTTGCGAATGTTAGCCACTTTTGGAGGAAAATCAAAGAAAAATTTGTTAGAGCACAGGTTTTTAAAGTTAGTAATCAATAAGACACCTGCTATCAGTGGAAGTCATTGTATTGGAATAGCAGACCTTAAAAGACAAAGATAAAAATAGTCAGGAAAGCAGTCTTTGAATCTCCTCCCTAATACATTTTTTATTATCCTTCTAGTTTATCACACGTATTCAGTTTAGCTGACTTTATGGGTTCTTGACCTTCCAAAAATGTATGAAATATTTGACCTTTACAACGTAGATAATCACCTTGGTTTGAAGCACCAGTTTGAAAATGGCACTGTGCTACACTGCACTGACAAAATGTCAGACTTCCTTGGTTCTGTTCTAGTCAAGTCCACAATCAGTTGCAATACAAATTAAGCCTTTCATTTTTGGTTGCCCTAGAATTACTTTCTATTTAGTTCATAATGAGCTTAAATAATTCACATCAAGATATGGATCAGCACATCCTGAACTAGTGGTGTAATCTGAAAAGGTCTCAAATGATGTGAGTGTCAAAAATGCATACAATTTTTTAAACACTTCACAACGTTTTTATGTTTCCGGAATATAATTTTCTTTTGACATTCACAGGCTTGATAAAGTATATTAGCTATGCCCAAGCTTAACTCATTGAGCAGAAGGTCATGGGTTCAACTAAGGTGGGTTACAGCAGTTGTACCATTGGACATAATGTTTAAACCACTTGAGCGGTTCAAGCCTTTACAATTAAAAACCTAATTGTATAGCAAGGTGTTTTATATACTTCAGCTTGGTACAGATGGCACACTTACTGACACATGGCCATAGTCATTAGTTCAGATTTTACCCGATTTGGTGCTCACAACAGCATAACATTCAAACGAGGCAGGGCCATGTGGATCTCATTTCTACAAGGTTGATTAATGTCGTTACTATGATATTAATTGTCCTTCTTCAGGAGATCTTTTTAGTAGAACACCTACCACTCCCTCAGTCCCAGTCAAGACAAATTTGTCCTCAATTCACTTGTTTATTGGAAGTAATTAATATGTGTACTTTCAGGGAGATGTTACCTTTGCGTGCTCCGAGCCTACCAATGTTCCAGTGACGTTCTTGGGCCCTGAGAGCTACCTGCAGTTACCTGGGCCTCTTCCAAAGGAGATTTTGTCAGTCAGCCTGCATTTCAGGACTTGGAACAAAGCAGGTCTTCTGATGACTACTGAAATGTATCAGCACGCAGGAAGCCTGTGGCTTTACCTCAGTGAGGGCAAAGTCAAATTACAAATTTCTAAGTCTGGGAGAATTTTGGCAGATGCTACAGCAGGTAATATCATCCGCATGCTACTCATTTAAAGATTTGTGCTAAAATATTTCACCCAGATATTTAAAATGTATTCAGCTCATAGTGTGTGTAGCAGCCAAGGTATCTCATTTATTAATGTGAATACTCCAGTGTATGGTTATAACTGTGAATTAGGGAAACAAGTGGGAGGAATTCATATGTATTTTATCTACAAGTTTGTTGGGAGGACGTCAAGTGAACTTTTATATTTTTACAGTAACTTACTACATCCGTGCAAGATCTATGAATGTTTTATGCATTGGCTATTTACCTGTTTTTATTGTAAGTGCCATGTATTTCCATCTAAGTAAAACATGTAGCACATAGTTTGAAATGCACTTTCACTGTGTTCCATTGAGAACATGAGCTCAATGTCTACCAGAGCTGTGCCAGCACACTTGGCAAATTCCGTATTTATGGACAAATTGGAAGTAAACATTCAAAAGTCTAGTTTGATATAATGTGTAATTCAGTGGGATTTGCCCCATCTTTCAAAACAAAATTTCAATGTTCCCAGGGTCTAGCTTAAATGATGGACAATGGCATTCTGTGGGACTAAATGCAAGGAGAGGTCGTATCAGCTTAACCGTGGACAAAGAGGCAGGGTCTGCTGCACATGCAAGCTCACCTTTCCATGTTGCTTCTGGCAACAATTTATTGTTTTGGAGGTAAGGATTTATACTATTCATCATCCAATATTGAACATGGTCAAAGAACTGATATCTAATAATTTTTTATCCTGAAGGTTTTCCATAGTCATCTGGGCATGGGGAAGTACAACATATGAGTCATCCCAAGGCCAAAGAGAGAACAGACATTGTAATAAGCTATCTCAAAATGAAGCTAATGCAGATAAAGCAGTTGTATTTTTCCACCTATATGAATTTCTAAAGGCTGTTGAGTAATTTATTATCAGCATCATGTCTCAAACATCTTGGTTGACCTCAATTTCACATTGCCAGACAGGTCAACATTACTTGTTTTGAATGGTCTTTAAATAATAATAAATAATACATACGACCGAACAAGTAAGCACCGTTGGACTGCCCACCGGCCACAGCCAATATTTTGAAAGTTGGTACTACAGCAGCCTGCTAGATACAGGATCATTCACCCGATAGAACAGAGCTGAGCCTGCTCTTAACATATGATCCTCATCTTGACTGCCTGCTAGCAGACTTCTGCAGTGCTGATTTACACATTGCTGGCAGACCAACAACTGTGCTGACTACGGGTCTTTATTGGGAAGCTATTGGGCACTGTACGTGTTCAGCAGAAATACCGTTATTATAGGCGTTTGTATAAAAAACTTTGTATAAATGTATGTGAAGTCATTGAGTTCACTTTTTATAGGTGCTGGTATCCTTATTGTCTGTCCTAATCACAAGGGTGCCAATAATTGTATTTAGTTTCTTTTTTTTCTTTTTTGTTTGTTTTTCTTTTTGAGTGGGGGATAAATGTATAATGTGTTCATTTTGTTTGATTCCACTAAATAATTCATAAAGTACAATATTTTCCATGTGGGAAAATAATGTCAGCAATTTGTATGTATAGTCTTTTTTTGTGCATCTTTATCAACGATGCCACCAGTTATGGACCTGACTTTATCTTTAAAAGTAAATACGTGATTAAGTAATAGGGGTTTAATTAAATACATTTTTAGCTTTTTTTCAAGGTCTTCAGAGTTAATAAAATTACTTGGGTATACAGTTTATAGTTTATAAGTAACTTTAAACGTAGGTGTCTATTTCTCGATTTGGAAGAGGGGGTCCAGTCGTTTTTGCATATAGAAGATATTGTATGTCAATTTTGATTGATAAATATACAGCGTCCTCCATAATGTTTGAGACAAAGACATATTAATTCTTGATTTGGCTCTGTACTCCACAATTTTATGATTGTAATCAAACAATTCACATGTGGTTAAAGTG
Source organism: Synaphobranchus kaupii (assembly GCA_029718625.1). NCBI lineage: Eukaryota > Metazoa > Chordata > Actinopteri > Anguilliformes > Synaphobranchidae > Synaphobranchus > Synaphobranchus kaupii. The sequence continues at coordinate 24,977,249 of CM056392.1, read as the reverse complement.
CAGATTATCTGTTTTTATTAAAGGGTATTTTTATACATTTTGTTTTCACCATGAAGAAATAATTAAACTTTTTATACATAGCCCCCCCCCTCCCCCCTATTTCAGGGCATCGTAATGTTTGGGACAAATGGCTTCATAGGTTCAATGGTTCAATTGCTTTTTATGTATTAAAAGTGCTGTAATTTCTACATGGTGAAACCAAAAAGCATAAAACATACCCTTAATAAAAGCTTAGAATCTACACTTTAACCAAATTTTTGTTTGATTTCAAATCTAAAATTGGGGAGTACAGAGCCAAATCAAGAAATATATGTCTTTATCCCAAAACGTTATGGGGGGCACTGTATATCTTTTCATTGTATTACATTTTATTTCACTGTACAATTCAAATGAAAAAAATAAGCAAGATGCATGCAGTATACTGCAAGCATTTGAAAACATACTTTGAAACTTACTGAATATGTGGTGGCTTTGCGTCTCAAAATAGGCAGGTTTAGCCACTGGATTTACAACCTGCTCACGAGGTTGCTCATTACGTGACTCTTGAAAGCACGCAAAATAGGCCAAATTCAAGATAGTTCCAAGCACCCTTGCATATATACTGGGAGAAAATATTATAATGAACTCAATAATGGCATCAGCTTGGGGCTGTGATGATATGAATATAAGTATGTGAGTATGCACACATCTGGACACAGAAAACACAGTGTGTTTAAGAGGTCTCAGCTGCCATGGTAATAAAACGGTGTCAAATGGTTGTACCTTATTGTATGCATGCCAGATGAAGGAATAACCCAGCTGTAGTGATGAAAATATATGTGAATCATTCCTATTCAAATACTGTTAAATAAATGCAATAGTAGAGCAGTCAAAATATTAAATGTAAATATAATGCTCATTGCATTTATATTACTTAATATTATTCATAAATCCTTTAAATTATACTTTTTAGACAATACTATAGCGACTGTAAATACAATGTTCCTACTACTATATAAGTACTATAACTGCTATAACACATGTAGTTTAATTCTGTATGAAAAACAGCATTCCATCCATTCAATGAGTTTCCATTCATTTGAACGCAATCCACTCATAAGAGTAAAATTGTCCAGGATGGACGCTGATTTTCACATGTGGGTTGCACTGCACAATTATAGGGTGCGGACTACATACTAGCTTCGAGGGACTGTTAATTTTCTTGGCCTGACAGCATTAAGTACTGCTGTATGGCCTTTGCTTTAACAAATTTTACAAGGCTTTCTGCCATAAATATATGTAACACCAATTCCACACAGCAAAATGGTCAATGTAAAATCAACTCTGTTACCGATTTACTGTGCGGTTTATAGCTTTTAACTGTATATCATAAAAGATGGACAGCTGGTGGCTCTAAATGGACAGCACATATACAAGAATATATCACACTTCAGGCGTAGTTAACAGCCCTCGGCTTTCTCCACTCGCCACCCCTTGTGTGCCATTTATTTACCATGTGATTTATATCCTACATGCTGTTGTATAAACTTGTAATGTGAATGAAAAGATATCGTATTGAGTGCATCAATGTATTTCCTATGCCATATTGAAGGCTTAGTTTTGTTTTTTGTTGGTGTTTGCTTTACAGGCTGTCCTGAAAACAAAAATAACCAAAATTGTAGGAACCCATTCAATATTTTTCAAGGATGTATGCAGCTAATATATGTTGACAATAGTGCTGTGGACTTAATCAAGGTGCAACAAAGAATCATAGGTAATTTCAGTGACCTGCAAATGGACTTGTGTGGGATCATTGATAGGTAAGTAGTCAGAATTTTGAGTTTTCATGTGCAATGTTTCATACATTTGGCATTTGTTTAATTGGCAGATTGTTAGGGTGTGCGTGTGCGTGTGCATGCGTCCGTGTGTGCATGCATGCATTTATTATTGTTGCATATTTATACTTTTAAAAATGTGTCATATGCCTCTAAAATATGTGGATGCATTTATTTATCTTCACTGCTCAGAATAAAGGATTAATAATATTTGTAAATGTAGTAAGTTAACAATGTTTACGTGCAATTGATGTGGATTTCCCCCAGAGTGGTGAAGCACCTACTCTGAATTTTAAAGAAGCATAGCAACAATTAGTCTTCAATCAAGTGGCACCAGAGCCGTAAAGCTGCCTAGCCCAACTATGATTGTATTATTAAATATTGACAAAAAAGTAATGATTCTAATGTTACTTCTATATTGCTGTAATTACCAATTATTTAATAGAGTTCGTTTTGCATTAATGACAGGGATGAATGAGCTGTGAGCGCAGTGTTTGACGATCATGAACTTGAATCTTGAAAGAAATTTCCCTTCTCACCTTTGGTACTTGGAGGAAACTTGTGGAAGAGAGATGTACCTTTTGAAAACACAATTTGTCTAGCAAGCGCAACAGTGAAAAAACGCAGATAAGATTACTGTGGTCAGGCAAATCACACAGAAGACAAATCAGCAGAAAACACAAGCAGTGGACCATATGAAATTTTGAGTTATTGCACAGCGGAAGCCATACTTTGAAAATAACATTGTGACACCGCCCCCGTATGAGATCTCATAGTGCTGGTGTGTTTCAAATTGTCTGTGTATTTTAGGGTAGTATTTGTTTTCTTGTTGTTTTTGTTGTTTTCCCATCTTGTTCTGGACAAGGTATCCATTGCATCATGATCACAGATCACCTGCATTAGTTAGGCTATGCTTCAGATCAAAGAGACTATGGCCTCTGTTCAATCTAACTGCAGTAGTACTTCATCCTTAATTTTATCCAGCAAATTCCAGAAAACATACTTTTATTGGGCTGTCGGGTGGCTTATGAAAGCACTACATCAGGGTGAACAACTCCAGTCTTAGAGGGTCACAGTGTCTGCAGGTTATGTGGTTTCATTTCAATCAGGAGGCAATTTAGGCCTTGAAACAATGTATGTTGGACTCTTTATCCAATCAATGACTTAATTTAAGCACTTAAGTACTGAAACACCAAATGCCAGCATACACACTGGCCTTCAAGTACTGGAGTCGTGCACCCCTGCTCTAGATCTTTGTGCAGTAATGTGCTCCCATGTCCGAAATCTAATCTTGAACAATGCAGCGCCGTCTGGCTGGCAGCCGTGTAGCAATTGGCCATGGCATCTCCAAGGTAGGGTGGATTTCAGAAAGCAAGGAATTCATTGCCTACTGCAGTCTTCAGTCTGTCTGTGCTGTCTGCATAAGTAATGTCTGCTGAAATGTGGGTGGGTTGCAGAGAGAAAAGAAGCACACACACGAGTCTTTGCTATTCTCAATTTACAGAGGATGTTGTATTGATGGGATGAGACTGCAAATTGCATTCAGTAAGCAAAGTGGGATAAAAAGGATAGAAAAGGAGACAAAACCGTGTTAATATAAAACGAAAGATAATTTTGAGAGCCACTGAATTTAACAAAAAGCTACATTTTCTATTTGGTGAATGATATCCTAGAGGTTACAGTTACACAATTTTTTTCTCATTTTTCTCAAAATAATAATATTAACTCTTCTTGTTTAGTAATATAATTCTGAAATTATACGATAATAGGAATTATCCTATGATGGATAATTATGATTGAGTGTCATGGTTTTTGACCCTTTTTCCCTTGCGGTCGTTTTCCTCGGTCGCCACGCGTGGGCACTGCTCTTTTGGTGGAGTTTTGGCTCCGTCTCGTTTCCAGTCTCGAGTTCTCATCAGCGTTCACACGTGTGCGTGGTTGCCTGAGAGCTATATAAGCCTCCGTTTCCTTTGGTTGGGGCTTCGATATTGTTTGCGTTATTTGCACTGTTTGGTGTGTGGTATTATTTTGCCCTCTGTTTGCCTTAGCCAGTATGGTTAGGTCTAGGCTCGGTAGGAGACCTATTTGCTCCTATGTGTTTTATTGGAGTAATGCGGGACTTGCCTTTGTGTGTGTAGTTATTAGGACTTGTCGTCCGTGGCTCTTTTCTGTCTCCGCTTCCTGGTCTTTCCTTTCTTTCTTTGCCTAGACCTGTTGCCTTTTCTGTCTCCCCTCCTCTCTCTGTCTGCTTTCTTCCTTGAAAGCGAGAGGAGTCTTTGTTCGTGGGTATATTTATATAATCATTCCTTACTAAGAGACAGGGCGTTTTATCATGCTGTGAGGCAGGGCTGTTTTATTATTCTGAGAGGCAGGGCATGTATTTACTACTAAGCCTGCGTTAGTCATTGAGCTGGAATATGTCCAGAACAGTTGTTCTGTTCGTCCTTCGGTACCTGTCTCCGTATATGGAGTCTGGACGATTTTGTTCGGAACTGTAGTTCTGTTCGCCCTTTGGCACATGTCTTCCTATAGGGAGACTGGGTGATTTTGTTGACATGTGTGCGTGTGACTGCGAGTCTATGAAAGTAGCCTTGGAACGTTAGATCTCTGTTCCTTTCGCCTTCTCGTTACCATATCTCATTAGTATCGCGTTTCTTCACTGTTTTGTATACGTTTTGAGTATTCAGTGTTTTTTAGCTCGTTGTTTTCCGAGCTCGAGATGTGTTGCTCTTTTGTGACATTCGCCCGGTTGTATGGGTTGTTTTTGGTTACGCCCCTTTTTTCCTAGTTCCCGTATTTCTCTCCAGTGAGAGTAGGAACTAGGTCATTTGCTTTAATCCTTAATGTTTCCCTAAAGGGTTTATTGGATGGTTATACAGAAAGCCTCTGGGATAAAGTATATAAATGTATGGCACAGCTGCTGACTATATATTACACTAAAGGAGCAGTTTTGAGAATAAAGCATCCTAAAGTGCTCCATACGCTGCACATTTTTGCATCTGGCAACCTGTATACTCGAATCGCCCTTCATGTACTGTAATTGTCAGTGTCCGTAAACGTGAGCTGCTTGATGTATTGCAAAATGCAAAAAACATTTTTCATTTCTCGCCTCTCTCTGATGTTGACTACTCATTGTGGTTTATAATTTATACTACTCCCCTACATGATAAATTTGGGGGCATTGTGACATTCATTTTATGACCGATTATTGAATTTGCAGGGCTGTTGCTTTTGCATGTTCCAGTAACTTTGTGCCTTTGTTATAGACAATTAAGGTCATGCTTAAATGTATGTTTATGAACATGCAACCATGTTGTTCCGGTTTAAAATCGTGGAGCCGTACTGCGTCTAACCAATCAGGTGCCAGAAACAATTATCCATATGACGTAGAGGTACCTCCAAAGAAGTACTCTGACATCACGATTGGGGCGGAGGCAGAGTGGGGAGCAGAACGAAAATTTCAACCGTTAGAGGGCAGCACCAAGACACTTTTCTATCAGTTTCTGCTGATTTATGATATTATTTCAGAATTGTTGAAGTAACGGAATGGATGAATAAGTTTCATTATAAGGTAGGCATACAAACAGATAAAAAAACGTGATCTAGAGTGTAGTTACCCTTCAGATATGGGATCCCTCAGAAAATGAAAAAACTTTAATAAGTCACTGATGTTTGATGTAACTGGAAATGTAAATAAACCTTCACTAATGATCCTTTTAATATTTAAAAGAAATGATTTTACATATATTTTCCTATCGTTTCTAGTATAAGCTTTCTTAAAGGTTGTGCAGAGTATTTTTTTATTTTTTTATTTCATTACATATTTCCACTTTGTTCATGTTTAATACCCTTTATTATGTACCTAAATTACAGAGTATAGTTAACCTCTTCTCTAGCACCACTAGAACTCATGTAGAAGTTCTCTAGAACTTCCTTTAAATCTGTACTTCCTCTATTTCATTGTCACTAGTTTTAAAGCATAAATGGATAATAAAATTAATTTTATATATTGTGCCTCACATTACTAATATTATACATTGATATTTCATCTAAATGTTTAAGGCACCATTGTTAGTTATACAGTACATTCAAACTATACAGTATACAGTATACAAACAATAACCAGCAGTCAGTTTAGATTAAATTCTACCGATTTCCGATTATTTACAAAACACATTGGCCGATACCGATTGTTTGGTGGTTTTGCTTCCATAAGTTTTATGATCAACTGTTTAACTCCATTTACTTTGGCCCTCTGGAGGCAATTTCCACCTGGCTTCTACTAGTTTTATTTAAATGTCAATATCTGTCAATATCTCAAAAAACATTCCCCGCACATCCATGGTTTAAAGTTCAAATTGAAGAAGAAGTGTATCATTCAGAAATTTGCAACAGACTACATTTATTTCAGAATAGTCACATACAGTATATTGGGATGGCAGGCATGCCCCATACCTATACATATATAATAACCATAACATACTTCGCCTAATGTATTTAAGTACATTTTTTTTTTTAAACTTGCAAAAGCGCGTGTGTATTTACACAACAACAGCAACGTATTTCAGCCCTAGGTGCGACGGGTGGTCGCTGTGGAAATGTCGACTCTACGGGACTTTGGCGAAATGTAACAAGATAAACTCTTCAGGGTTAATCAGAAAACAGCTGTACAGTCAAGCCGGAAAGTCTGGACACCCCTTTCACCTTCTCCACATTTTATTACGTTACAGACTAATACTACAATAGATTGAGTTCATTTTTTGCCTCAAACATCTACACACAATAGCCAATAATGACAAAGTGAAAACTGGTTTTTAGAAAATATGCAAATTTTATTTTACTGACAAAAATAGGTTATTTAGGGGTTACATATCTGTACACACCCTTAGCCTAATACTTGGTTGCTGCACCTTTGGCAGCGATTACAGCTTCAAGGCGTCTTGGGAAAGAAGCTACGAGCTTGGCACACTTGTTTCTGGACATTTTGCCCATTCCTCTTGGCATATCCTTGCAAGCTCCATCAGGTTGGATGGGGAGCGTCGGTACACAGCCATTTTCAGCTCTTTCCACAGATGTTCAATTGGATTCAGGTCTGAGCCACTCAAGGACATGCACAGACTTTCTCTCAAAGCCAACTTTGTTCTCTTGGCTGTGTGCTTCGGGTCATTGTCATGTTGGAAGGTAAACCTTCGCCCCAGTCTGAGGTCCAGAGCGCTCTGGAGCAGGTTTTCTTCAGGGATCTCGGTGTACTTAGCTGCATTCATCTTTCCCTCTATCAGGACTAGTCGCCCCGTTCCCGCTGCTGAAAAACATCCCCACATCATGATGCTGCCACCGCCATGCTTCACTGTAGGGATGGTATTAGCCAGGTGATGAGCGGTGCCTGGTTTCCTCCAGACGTGACGCTTGGTATTCAGGCCAAAAAGTTCAATTTTGGTTTCATCAGACCAGAGAATCTTGATTCTCATGGTTTGAGAGTCCTCTAGGTGCCTTTTGGCAAACTCCAAGCGGGCTGTGATGTGCCTTTTACTAAGGAGGGGCTTCCGTCTGGCCACTCTACCATAAAGGCCTGATTGGTAGAGTGCTGCCTGGATGGTTGATCTTCTGAAAGGTTCTCCCATATCCACAAGGATACGTTGGAGCTCTGTCAGAGTGACCCTCGGGTTCCTGCTCACCTCCCTGGCCAAGGCCCGTCTTCCCCGATTGCTCAGTTTGGCCGGGCGGCCAGATCTAGGAAGATTCTTGGTGGTTCCAAACTTCTTCCATTTACGAATGATTGTGGCCACTGTGCTCTTTGGGACCTGTAAAGCTGCAGAGATTTTTCCGTACCCTTCTCCAGATCTATGCCTTGACACAATCCTGTTTCTGAGGTCTGCAGATAATTCCTTTGTCCCCATGGCTTGGAGTTTGCTCTGACATGCACTGTCAACTGTGGGACCTTATATAGGCAGGTGTTGGCCATCCCCAATCATGTTGAATCAATTGAATTTATCACAGGTGGACTCCAATTAAGTTGTAGAAACATCTCAAGCAGTATCAGTGGAAACAAAATGCACCTCAGCTCACTTTTGATGTCATATCAAAGGGTGTGCACACTTGTGTACATATGATATTTTACATTTTGATTTTTAATAAATTAGCACAAATGTCTAAAAACCTGTTTTCACTTTGTCATTATGGGCTATTTTGTGTAGAATTTTGAGAGAAAAAATTAACTCAATCTATTGTAGAATATGTCTGTAACGTAATAAAATGTGGAGAAGGTGAAAGGGGTGTGCAGACTTTCCGGCTTGACTGTAACTGAATATACTGGTAAATACTTGGTTTCCTAAACATATTTATACGAGAAATTTTGGAAAAAAAAATTAGGTGTCTTCTAAACCGAAAGTGCATCAGGTACTGTAGCTATATAGTACAGTAAGCAAGGGAAAACGGCAAATGCTCATTTGTACAACGTTTTTAAAAAATATTATTGTTTCTATACGTGAACATGATTTTCTTAGCGTGTATAAACGGTGCATTTTATGCATTTTACAGTCTGTGGCTGTGGTGAGAGGAGAGTCGTAAGTGCTTTGGGCTATTAGTAGCACGCTCCTATTTTATGGCACTGCAGTGTAACTGGAGAAGCTGAGGTTTTTGCAAGCGGCTACCCTTTTAAAGAATACTGAATCAAAATTTACGGGCTTTTCTTAAAGCTGTAGTTTACAATTTCAGACAAACATGTATACTGAAATTGAGACGGATATGTTTATAGAGTTAAAACCTTTCCATTCTAAAAACAATAGTTTAAGCACACAACTTTAAAGTAATGTAACAAAGTTACACGTTTATTTTTAATGGTATTTCTTCACATTCATCCAACTTAAAATGCATTCATGAAATATAGAACACAAAGTGCAATTAGGCCTATTCTGGATCTGACAGGTAAATGCAAAACAACTCTTGAGCCATACACAGAGCATAGACACCTGGTAATTGCAGAAGCAAACCCAGTATTGATGTCTGTGATGACGTCAAGCCGGAAAAAAGGGTGGTTAAAATAACCCGGCGCTGACCCACCTCACAAGGAAAAAAGGCCAGCCTGACACTGTATTTGTTCTGTGTAAAGTAAAGCCAGAGAAATGCTGGTGCATTGCAATGGTAATGAGCCAAGAAAACATTCCATCAGCTGTCAGCATGAGTTACTTTGCATGTCAGTAGGAAACAGTTAAGGCAAAAAGTTAATGTAAAATCTCTTAGCAAAATCTGTGGTGTGAGAAAAATATTTTAAAAAGAGAAATGGAATTAAAATTTTGAGCTGCAGAACAATTTCACAACATATAGTTCAAAGTTCTGACCCTGGCCTACACTGCAGCCAAAAGGTCAGGCCCCTCCTACCTACAGGACTTAATCCAGCACTACGCTCCTGCTCGACCACTTCGCTCTGCTGCTGCAGGGCGACTTGCACTCCCCCCCCTCCGTGTTAAAGGCTCCCGCGCGTCCCGACTGCGGAGCTTTTCCACCCTAGCGCCCCAGTGGTGGAATTAACTCCCCATTCTGCTGCGCTTAGCTGAAACACTGTCTGTTTTTCGGCGTGGTCTGAAAACACACTTTTTCAGACTCCACCTCGACTAAAATTATACCTATAGGGCCATTCTATAGTATTCGCTTCCTGTTTTCTATTTAACTTGTGTTTTTTGGTTATTCTATAGTTCAGAATGTATAGCTGACTGTGTGTACTTCTCATGTTTATTACTAGGGATAGCTCCTACGCTGTGAGAAAGCTGTGCTTTGTCGGATTTGCTTTGTAGTCGCGTCAATGACCTTCAATATGCACTTACTGTACGTCGCTTTGGATAAAAGCGTCTGCCAAATGATTGTAATGTAATTGTAATATAAACTATGTTTGCACAGAGTACAGTACTACACTATACAACAGTCTCAAAGTCTCAGAAACACACAATAAATACCAAAGTGAACATTTAACAGATTTTTGAAACCAGTTTATCTAGTTTAAAAGTTTTCTGAGAATTGTTCCATGACCATAGTGCATAGACCATAGACCATAGGCCTTACTGCTGGAACAACATAAAAAATGAAAGATTGTGAACAGAGGGTGAAATGCTGATTATTTTGAGATATGATGGAGTCTTCTCTAGAATAGATTTCTAAACTAAAGTGAGCCAGTGTTTTAGCTTCCTGTTGTGTAATTAAGTCCAATTAACCATAGCATACAACTCAATGATGGGTAAGATGTCTTGCATTTGTAATGAGCCTTAGAGCTCCATGGTAGACAGTATCAAAGGCTTTAAGTACAGACGCTGATGTATACAGATAATCTCACCGTAATCCAGAACAGAGTGGAATGTAGCATGAACTAGCCGTTTTCTTGTAGAGAGACAAAACACATCTTATTTCTAAAGAAAAATCCTAGTTTTTTTCTCAATGTTTTTTTTTTTCAAGGATATCAATGTGCTTATTAAAATTAAGATTTCATCCAACCAAATTCCTAAGTATTTGTAAGATATTACATGTTCAATAGTTTAGTGTTCCCATTCTTCTTTTTTGAGATTACAAAAAAACATGAGTTGAGTCTTCTGTATATTCAGTACTAATTTAGCAGCAGGGCGACTCGCACTTGCAATTGCCCTCTGTGTGAATAGTTCTCGCTCATCCCAACTGTGGAGCTTCTCCACCCTAGCTCCCCAGTGGTGGAACAAACTCACCATTCCTCTATGAACTGCTCAGTCACTGCCTGTTTTCTGTCATGGCTTGAAGACACACCTCTTCAGACTCTAGCTTGACTGACCCACCAATCAAGTAGCACTTTCATGTGGCGCTTGTATCTTGTTTATTGGAGCTTATATGTTGACTTTCTTGCCCTTTCATGTAGCATTAGTGTCTTGATTTTGATGTTGTAGTTTACCTTTTTTCTTGTAATCAGCCCTCACTTGTCTTAAGCTTACTGACTTAGCCTTTAGACTTAGCCATACCTTACTGTGTGAACTAGACTCGACGTTCTTGGCTATGGATAGCTGCTGCTTTATGATAGAACTGTACTTTTTTTGACCTGTTTGTAGTTGTTACAATGACCTTTGGTATGCAGTTTTTGTATGTCACTTTGGATAAAAGTGTCTTCCCCATTGGAGTGACAGTAGCCTAGCATTAGTGTTATATTGTCCACTTGATTGTGTTCAATTTCTTTATATTCTTGGTCACTGGCGCAGAAATGTGTTGGTAAAAACTGTCATGACTGGGATGCATTATTCCCATGCATAAATTCTAAAACATAGACAAAATATAACTTCAAATATACCATCTAAAAAAATAAAAAAAGGATAAAACTCCAGGAGCCGTGGAAAAAGCGTTGTGTTTTGAAAGCAGTTTCCTTTCTAGAGCCTTATACATAGTATACTTATGAAATCACCTCCTGGTTCTTCTGACCAGTGTAAAGAGCTTCAGTGTAAATACGGGGTAAAAGGTGATAAAAGTAAAAGATAAAATGTCACTGTAAATTTGTCATTGTTTAATTTTTCCTGGCTCGGCTCCGGAATTCTTAACTGGCATAGCAGTGTAAAGATGGCTTTGGACTACAAATAAACAATAGACTTTACCTTTTGACAGGACATAATCAGATCTGACCATTGGTTGTTTTAACCAATCGGCCACAGTTTTGTGCATTTTTTATTTTATCGTCTGATACCGATTATTGGCGATGCACCGGTACAGCCCTAGTTTAGATGATGAGTGGGTTTGTGTTAACCTGTCCTCAATGAACTTATAGCATAAGCCTGCTTGTACTTGTCTGTCATCTCACAATGTTTTCTGTTCTGAATGAATTTTTGGTGTATTACAGAAAGAAAATATACCTGTAACACACTTGTCAAGTGTATAAGATAATATACATTACAATCATGACATTAAACGTTTTTGAATTAAAAGGATGATGGATGCATTTTGGTATAAAAATCAATTTAGGTAAATGCTTGGGCCACAATACATTTTTGACTTACCATTTAGGATTCCTGAACATGATCTGCTCCATAGTAATACTGCCATGTTACCTGAGCTCAGAGAGATTAGTCCCTTAGGGACAATGCTAGGATAAGGGCCATTACATTTTAATCGATTGAAGCTTAAAGAAAATATGCCAAGCCTTTGCCTCCCGAGCATTACAATTATTTGGTCACAGCAATTACTGTACACGGTCCCCAGGTGCTGAAGTGTCAGAGAGAGCCCAGTCAAGCCATATCATTGAAACGTGTAGGGCAAATATTTAGAGAGTGTTGAAAGGAATGCACTGGAATACAAGGAATAGGTTGTTGCACTCAATGCAGAGCAATTCATCATCTGGAATTTACTTTACACACAATAACAACTAATAATAAAGTAGTGTCATCAACATTACCAGTCATTTTAAATGTAGGTGGAACCAACATTTCTTATGAGATATAAACAACGGTTAATAATAAGTAATATATAAAGACATAAGCATAACGGTTATTTCATGTTAGTGAAATTTGGTAATATGTAATGGTAATATGTAATACATTTGCTGGTCAGAGGCAGGTCAATCTCAGTGTTTTTGTTTGCTACAATGTGATCTACCATGGTTTAAAGATATGATGATCACATCGTTTATAGGCCTGTGTGATCACATTTTTCATTTGTTTGTGTTCATTAAGCCACAAGATAGTATCCATGTTTTGTTTTTTTTCAAATTTCTTCTGTAATGGATAGCTAACTTCTGACTGGCAGCCCATGAAGCAGGAAGTTTGATTGAAATGTAAATTGCCACATGGCTTACAGGAGCAACACGGTCTCTGAATGAACAAACAACAAATCTCCTGTAGTGGGCAGTATAAGAACAAAATCTTACCTGAATGGAATAGGCTTAATATAATATTATTTGATTTATTTCTGGCATCATATACCAACATGAAAAGATGATAATATTTATTGCATAGGATATTTTGTTAATGACGGTCATGTGAGCCCATGTGAGCCTCTGATGAAGAAGAGATGCAGGATAAAAACTAATCAGGTATGGATTGCTAAGACACTGTATAGACAATTTGTTATTAGGTTATTAACCCCTTCACACAAATGCCAAATTTAGTCAATTCTCACCTATTTAGGGGGTGTTCTATTTAAGGCTTTATAACTCCAGGTGTGGGCATCACAGAAACTTGGTAAATGCCTTAAATGAAACAAGATAATTGTATCAAAACTAGATTAGTTTATTTTCATAATTGAGGTAAAAATAAAGTGCCACAAATGCAAAGAAACTGTTTAAATGTTTTGCTTTAGCTTGCAATGAAATACTGAGAGCTGCATATGTGAAGCAGGTAAAACTATACCTTTTCTGTGTCACTTTTGTATCATGTTCAAGTGGGAATTACTATATTTTCATCAGTATAGGGGGACAGATATCTATGCATCCATAAACCTATCCAAAGCCTGTCATAAAATTAATAAAATATTTTTTGCTTTTTAATAACTTTATTTTTTAAACTTTATTGTTCAAAGCATCCAATAAGACATTGTAAACACAGTTGCTAAGGTTATTATGTACTATATTGAATAAAAGAGCTGACAATTAAACCAGAATGAACTGTAATGAATGAGACAGATTTGCAGAGAGTGGGGGCTATTACGCGTCGACGTTTAAGATAGTGTAATAGCGTTATAGTGTTGTATAGTTCGGATTGTCCCAGACAATAAATGACCACTGAATTTGTAAAGGGATATCTCTATGCGTAAAACCAATCGTAGGATTGGATATTTATTTCACGTTTTGTAGCAGATATTGATAGTAGGATGTCGTGGTATAATTACACAAGAATTTCACATGTCTATTTTGCATTTGAGTGAGCAGGGCTTTTCACTGCTTTTTTGACATATGATCGGGTTTATCTTGTTGCTCTGATGGAATATTAATTTTTGGTGATGAAAAAAATATATTTATGAACTCACACATAGACGTTATTGTCCACTGTGTCACACATGGGTAGGTGTAGTTGCAGGCAAGACTGGTTGGGGGGATTGCTTGTTTAATGGACTTGCTAGGGACAATAGTGACACTTAGAAACTCCGTATTCGGCAGAGTTGTCACAAACCGTGTACTAATAAAGATAAAACACGGAGTTTGTTGTTTCCACTCATAGGTTGGTTGCAGGAAAAATTTATATCTTGCCATAAGGGTTTGGGCCTTCTCAAACCATGTGATAATGTTTCCTCTCAACAAACAGCAACGGTTTCTATTGGAAACATAGCTATAGTTATTGCTCATTGGAAACAGACCACAGCTCTTGCAACAGGAGATGTTCTGAAACTTGTGAATTATCAAGGTAGGTAAAACCAGACCTAAACATTACCATTGCTCTGGATGGATTTGAGAAGATTTACTTCTCAGAAATGTGCCTATGCATCTAGATTACCAACCACTAATCCAAGTCACATTAACAGCATATTCATAAACCTTACAAATCAGCAGAACATTTTTACAAGGAGTTTTATATTCTATATTTAACAGTTCCAGAAGCTGCAAGTTTCAGTAAGTTAAAAGTTGCACAATCTATAAACTGGCCTGTAGTGGGAAGATTGTCTGAATCCCTTCCTCATTTTTGGGGGAATTTTTTTCTCCATGAATAGGGATACAAAGTGTATGCTGCCCTTTTTGGTACAGTACAGCTGTAGTGTCTTTGTGATCCAGCAGAGTCGGAGATTAAAGCACTCTTGTTCATGGAAACTCATTTCCCCCATTAGGCAGCATGTCTTTGCTTGTCAGCCACACTTAAACAGGTGACAGTTGTGTCATAGTCAGCTGTGATTTGTAAGAATGTGGAGCACGGAGCGAAGCTTGTCCACAGGCGTTCAGCTTGGAGGTCTCACCTGATTGATCATCCCAATTGCAAATGACACAGATTCTTAATTGCCGAATGAATGGTCTGTCACACTTGTCGTTGTCAAATGTGATTTGGTTGTTATGCTTATTTACATAGCATACAGTTACCCACCAAAAAATATTGTATTGATGTTTTTATTTTTTATTTATTATGGCTGTTATATTGTATATCCTCCCGATATAATTTATTTATTTATTTTTTACAGTTTTTTGATATATACACATAATAAGTGTCTTGGATGACAAATTTTTGCAGTGAAAATATTTTCAAAAATATAATTTATTTTTATTTACTGTCCCTTGTGGTGTAGGTTTCAGCATAGTAGAATATGCTTTTTGAAATTAAGACCAGAGACTCGTCCTCTACAGGGGACAAAAACTAATTGCTGTCTCAGGAGGATATAGGAATTCAGATTTGTGCGGCAGATACATTTCTTAAAAGTATATGTTCTTGGACACATGCTGGATAACCTGCGTTACAGAGTATTAGTTCTACTTCTTGCAGAAAAGAGCAGATTTCAGATTTGACTATTTAAGTAATAACATGATCACTCTTCCCAAACACTTGAAATTAAAGGATGTATTTGTCCCATTTGGCAGTCTTTTACCCTGTCAACCAAGTTATGTTCCTGTGTCGCACAATTACATGCATAATAATGCTTAAATCATTGACGCCATGCTGTTAGCTGTGGTATACTGACTGGTACAAAATTGGGTCCAATAAGCATGGACCACTTATGGAGGCCCTGCAAACAACTAGATGTTCATTCTGTGGCCTGCTGTGACTGTCAGTTACTGGCTACACTATAGTGACTAGTCTATATGTTATACCACCGTGATTGGGGTCATTTAGCTCAGACCTTTGCAGAAAGCATCTATGCCAATCTTACCATTCAGCTTTGAAACAGGCCTTGCTCCTAACACAGAGCATCATTATTATTGTAATTATGTCGTCCTGTTGACATAATTGACTTGAATGAATGGATAATGTTATTTTTTTGGTGTCCCTGTCAACAATGTGAGTGCCTCAGAGGGTAAGCAGTGGCAGCGTGAAGCGGCAAGCCATGGTATATTCACATGGTATAGCCTATCCCTGACCTGGTGAAAATATGACTACACCATGTTAAATTGTGTACATTTAGTGAATGGTTCAAGATTA
Source organism: Synaphobranchus kaupii (assembly GCA_029718625.1). Classification (NCBI taxonomy): domain Eukaryota; kingdom Metazoa; phylum Chordata; class Actinopteri; order Anguilliformes; family Synaphobranchidae; genus Synaphobranchus; species Synaphobranchus kaupii. Next base: position 24,961,390 of record CM056392.1, on the reverse strand, counting down.
TAGAGATCGGAGTCTGAGTGTGAGGTCTTATAGATTTTTCTCTGATGTTTGCGGAGGCGCTCATGAAGTCAGCTGTGCTTCCGCTATATTAGAAATATGAGAGACAATAACATTTTTGACATAATGTCAAACTGTGTTTGTGCATTATACATATTGTTGCTATCCATTGATACAATAGTTGTTAATCCAGACCATAGTGGCTCTCACCCAACCTGTGCAACTACTTTTTGGAATTAGTATATTGGTGCTAACTATTTACATTTGCATTACATTTTAGGCATTTAGCTGATGCTTTCATCCAGAGTGAAATACAATGAGTTTAAGCAAAGAAAAGGTCTAGATTTGTAAAACACAAACATCTCAAGTAACGATTAATGAGAAGTGCAATGGTCGGGCCATAACACCCAGGCAACAGGTAATCCTTTGTCACTACAATGAGTGAAGCTATGCATCTCATACCTGTTAGTATACAGAGTTCCAACCAACATTCCACTGTCATAGATGGGATAAATCTGTAGACTGGGGCATTGTAGGGAGCAGTGTGGCATGTGGAGAGTGGCAGTGTAGGCTTTGGATGGCTGACTTAAGTAAAGCGTATGTTTGGCATCAGTAAAACAGATGTATTAATAGATAACAAAGCTTTCTGTCTAACAGCAGTCAGTTCTGGGCTCCTATGATGCAGCTCAATAGTCTCCATGTGTCGCTGCCAGAAGCAAATGATTTCAAGCTCTGTTAGGGATGCTAAACTCCCTCCTCGAAAAGGCCATTTTGAAACTGTCTGAGCAATGGGGCTTGTGTGCATGGCAACCATTTGATGCAAAAAAGCCATTCGTGTCTGGTATATGATATTTTGTGTAGCAAACATAATAATGATCCACAAGCTTTGCTTCTGCATTTCATTTAATGTTCTTTACATGAAAATTACTTCTCTAGAACACGTGTCAATATTTCTTGTGTTAACATTAGTGACTAATACATAGTGACTGGTTGTCTATGTGAATGTTCTCCTTCATATGAGAATATGTTTATATGAGGGTGAATTTATGATTAAGAAAATTGTGTGTTCATCCATGTCTCCATTGAAAATGGCATTATCTCTCGCAACAGGAGTAGTATGAAAATATATTTTAGGTTAAGAATAAAAAAGTGTAAGGTATAGGCCTAGACTATAACGAGTGAGGACACCTTTAAGCTCTGGGCTGAATTGCCAATACATCCCAGGTGTGTCTACTCAACAACTAGGCATGGCTCCAGACTGTGCAGCCTCCCTCTGCTTGACTAAGCCTCGCCACAAGTAGTTCTTTAAATACTGCAACGTGAAATACATCCATTATTTGGAGCTAAAGTATGTGACTTATTTAAAATGAATTCATTAGTCAATCCAATCTATAACAAAATGGATTGACACCCATTTATCCAATGGCATCCATAACAATATGTAAGGCTGCATGCGTTGGCATATTATTTGCATGCTTTGATTATTTATGAAAAATGTGATTGGCCAATAACTAAAATCGTCTTGTGGCGCTACCACTTTCCGGCTGGTGCACGGCGGGTGGTGAGCCATTTGAAGTGACATTTTCGGCATGTATTTTCATGCTCCTGAGCCCATTTGACTCGCCGCGGGAGGAGAGTCGCTGGTGGAGGTGTGTCAGTCCATCGAGCAGCGAAAGTGCAAATTTGGGGCTCTGGTTTTCAGCAGGTTGCGAGCCATCACTGGCAAAGTTGCAATTTCATCACGGATGTGCACGCATCTGAGCCCGTTTGGTAATTTGGTGACTCACCATGCGCTGAACTGGGAGGGAAGCCGCTGTTGGGGGGGTGTGTCCATCAACAGGGAGCAGCCCTGTTCAGTTGTAGTGCAGCGGAATGTAATTTTGGGGTAAGATTAGACTGCAATTTGCGCTTGCACTACCCACCAGATGAGACCATGTTTACGGCAAAAATCGCACCACAGCTTATGGCGAGTTGCTAATTCCGGGGCTTTCCCGAGCAATGCATGCAGGAACCTATTAAAAAGCCAATCGACCGTTTCGTGGATCATATGTGGTCCAATCTGACTTTGAAATAAATCCGCCAAGCAGGAAAAATGTATACTTTGCATTTGTTGTTCGTTGTCTTTTTTCTTTTTTATGTTAAGCTACTTCCTGTATTTATTTATGGTTTTAATTGTTTATGGCTGTTATTATACTGCACTGTGGTCCCAGGGGTACTGTATTCTTTCTTACACCCGTCTGTAATGAGAAGAATGACAAACTTGGTGCATACATTCACTCTTATCGCACGTATAGCGATAAAAACGTACCTCTTGACTCAATTACGTTCAATTAAACATAAAATTGACAGTGGGTGGTTCTGCAAGTGGTAAGCACACTATGCGCTTGCCGGAAAATAGAGCCCTTTATCTCATATTAACATGTTAAGCACATGTCCATTTGATCTATAGTGTTCCACTCTTAATGGAGGATGTATTGTTTCTCAAGTAGACTTAAGATTTTTTTTTTCTCTGAAGTTTTGAATCATCCAAGCACTTTCATATAATAAACATACCATCAACATGTCAGAATGAATAAAAAAAGATCGGAAGTGGAATATCTTGCCTTCTTTTCATGTGTTCCCAAAATAGAGGCACAGTACATGGTTACAAGAATTTTACTCTCACATTGTAATTTATTACACATGCAATGTTCAGAGAACCTTGTAATGGAGAAAGAGTTTGAAAGGGAAAAAGGCATAAAATATTTTTTGTTTGATTTATTTTTCCTTATTTAATTTGTGAAATTTTAAACCTTTGTATCCACTGGGAGTATATGATGTGGTTGGAAGTCAAAATAATTAATTCATAACAAGGGAATTGGTAAGAAACAATAGGTGGAATTTTGGATCCATCAAACATATTTGGCCAATCAAAGACATTTTTTCTGCCAAGCAAATTTCCATATATGAATGACCAAGAACTGCTTTTCAACAAATAGCTAAATATCCTTCTAATTATATGAATGGCCTTTTCAGATGCTCTCCCAGCTACTGTGAACATGGAGGAAAATGCACACAGTCCTGGAACACATTCTACTGCAATTGCTCCAACTCAGGCTACATTGGAGCGACATGTCACAGCTGTAAGTGTATAAACCATCCCTTATACAAAAGTAGTCACTGAACAAAAAGACTGATTTGATTCAAGGTCAAATGCATATCTCTGATATGGCAATTCCTGTGCAAGCAGTCCACTTGAGGAAGCTTCACCATTGATAGGGATTAAGCAAGAGCTTTTAATGATCTGAAAAGCCTATCTGGGTCCACAGTCATCATAAATTGTGCGGAAGATTCACATAAACCTAAGCTGTTGTCAGTCAAATATAATAGCTTGCCTATTTAACACTTTCACACATGAGTTGCTAAAAGTAAGGAACACACAGAAAAGGCTTCAGAGTATAATTAATTTGATAATTTGATTTTACTTAGAGTTCGATCAATCAAATGAGTGCTTTTAGAAATAGGAAGGATTTACACTTCACCTGTGATGCTGGTCTGTTGGTTAAAAAAATACAATATCACCAAGGCATCAGAAAAGAAATCTATTCTGTAATATTCCCCTCGGAGTTGAAGAGAAATAATAGCCTGGGTATACAGCTGCAATATGAAGGGGTTTATACGCCTGTACATTATTTACCATTGAGACCTAAAACCATTTAAAACCAAAGAACATAAACTGGAGTATCTCAGAATAAACAGCAACTGCAAAGATGACAGTCACAGCCCCTGGAGAAACCATCAACCTTTAAGCTAGCATTCATGCTTTTCTCAATACCCTGTTTTTCACATGTGTAATAATGCTACACATTAATAATGCAGTCATGTTGCACTTGCAGACTGTTCCACTACTCCAGACATAGTATGCCTCGGTGCTTTCTGTCATCATCACAGATTGAAAGCCCAGCATGCCTCAGGTGGCTTCCATTGTTTCAGAATCTTACATTTAGATGTGTTACATTTGCATGTGCATGTTACATAGTCAGTGCAGATACAGAGTTGACAAATGTGATTTCACCTCAGGCAAAGACATTCTTAAGATAATACTGTAAAAAAATTAATAAATAAATAAAAGCTTCTGGATGGCTCATCACCACTATGCTGTGGTGCATGGATGAGCCATAGGTGGCCGCTAGCTCCATAGAGTGATGCACAGTTGGAGATTGCGTCGCCCAAGGTATGGGAGGGTTCCGTCAGTTAGGGACCTGTGGTCATCGCTATCTAGTGACCCCCGCTGGTTGATCGAGCCCCCATGGACTGCAGGCGAAAGCTGTATATGAAAGGTCTTCCTCTGACTCTCTCTGTGAGAGCTTAGCTGTAGTGTGCGGTGTGAAAAGAGGCAGCTAGTGACACCATGTGTTTCGGAGAACCGTGGATGGATGTCTTCACAAATAAGCAGTGGGGTTCGCAGCATGAATATGACTGCGGTTGCAGATGATTCCCTATTCAAAATTGGGGTCAGAATTGGAGATTCTCAGTCCTATGTTGGGCACCAAATAAAAAAATATATTATAATAAATCAATAGGTGTTAAGTTGCTTATTTAATAAACTCATCCAAGTGGGAGTTGTCACTCCCCCTTAGCATCTCATAGTACCTAATAATTATAATTTCCGGCAGCCCTACGGGAGGATGCACAATTGGTTCTAGCATCACACAGGGATGGGAGGGTTTCACTGGGCTGAGGTGATAGCATCTCATCATACAAACTGCGGTGTGATAAGAAGCAGCGGGTGACATTACATGCCTCAGAGGAGAGCACATGCTTGCCTGCCCGGTCCAGAATTGACAGAAAAGGTTGCAGCGTTGCCACGAGTGCTGATAAATACAATCTGCCATTCCAAATTGGAAGAAAAGGGAGGAAAGCATAAACGTGTATCAAATTCTCTATTTATAACACGTGAGCATTTCAATGACTGAGTTTTTCCTCCTCATTTGTGTGTTTCCTAGCAATTTATGAGCAGTCCTGCGAGGCTTACAAGCACAAGGGTAATACATCTGGGCTTTATTACATTGACTTGGATGGAAGTGGCCCCCTCAGACCACAGCTAGTCTACTGCAATATGACAGGTATTTATTCCCTTTGTTCCACTGTAATGATTAAGTCACTTTGGCAACATCATGACATTGCTGACAGTTCCACTGTCTATCCTCACAGGTGCTGTCACACGGGCCATTGTTCATGTTTTCTATCAGAGAGTTGACTCTTGAGTCAGTGGGTGTGTGTTTGTGGGGCAGATGTGATAGCAGCAGATGAAATGGGTGTCATTTGCATTGGAATAAAAACACTTTGGGCTCTATCTTGATGATCTTAGCTCTTGGTCTAAACGCATGGCACAAAGTGCATTTAGGGTGTGTCCAAGTCCACTTTTGCTAGTTGGACGGCGTATTATTTGAGCGCCAAGTACAACGCCGGGTCCAAATGGGCTGAACGTAGGCTCTTCATTAAGTATAGGTGTGTCTTAGGTGTAACATGCAATAAACCAATCAAAAAGTCATATCCCATTCCCTTTAAAAGCCTGCTTTTCCACATTGGTGGATTGCGTATATGATGATGAAACAGACATGCTTGTGCATGTGTAGTGCGAGCTAGGAATAGGCTATACGGATCAGTAGTATGATCAATATTATTCGGACAAACCATTATCATGCTTTTTGATGAACACAATAATAATCTTTAACATTACACCCTCCCTAAACCGGACGCGAGCGAGCGTCTGCATCAGTCTGGGTTGCGTCAAAAAAATTGTATACCTACACTAGACACGTTCAGTAATCGCACAATGGATACAAAAAAAACAATCGTTAACATCGGGGGGCGGGTCTTTTTCCCCCCAATCAATTGGCGAAGGTGGGACTTGCACAAGGAGGTCTGGAGCATCGCGTCTCAAATAGGAACAGAGCAAGCAGCAACGCAGGGTGAAGCGTAACGTGACGCGACGCACATGGCTAGTGTAGGTTTCACAATTGATTATAATAGATGCGTTAATTAATTTGAAGTGACGCAGACCGACGCAGACGCTCGCTCGCTTCCGGTTTGGGGAGGGTGTTAGGGTTTGACACCGGCATGGGTCCCTGGTAATTCCCGACAGTGCTGTTATTTATTTATTTTTTTAAAGTGCGATTTACAGCATGTGAAATGGACCTGCTCATGCATGAACTTAAAGCACACATGCAGAGAATGGCATTAAAATTATTGTGAATTTATTGTGTAATGTGGTGCAAATTTGTTTTTGTTTCGAATTAGACTCTTAGTTCTCTTTAAAATTGTTTTGTTCCATTATGGAATAGGTGAAATCAGCGGGGTTTTAATAAGCTGAGTAGGCCTATGGAAACCAGGTCACTGTAAAAAAAATATGAAGGACGAAGAATAAGGTTAAAATTGAGTTAAAATTGTGAAATTTTAATTAATCTATGTTTTTTAACTGTAGGCTATCGAACAAACCTTATGCACAATGGATCCCGGGGACTTCAGCCTAGGCTATTTGAAACACAATAAATGTAATATTCACTGGACAAGGTTTTGAACTTTTTTCAGTCAAAACCATTCTGTTTACTTGCAAGCTATAGGCCTAGATGAAGAGAGCTGTATTGTAATGACATCTGAAGCGCATTTTCATTGTAATGACATTTGAAGCACTACATATGTCCGTGAATTGCAGTGTGCGAGTTTTCCATTGAATGACAATTCACGCATTAGATGTAAATGACAATTCGCGCATTAGGATTTATACAGGTGTTATCAGCAAAGCCATTAATGGATAGCCATTGTCCTGTAACATTCTCTCCAGGAATATTACAGGAACTATTGGCAAATATAGGCTAAGTCACAGCTTGATCCAGGATAATTGTGAATAGTCTACGTGTGTAACCTTACATGGACCATCACACATTGCCTGGATGTTGATGGAGTGGGCTGAAAGCAATTTAATGCGGCATTCCCCTTTGCTGAGGGACAGGTATGTGGTCTTTGACCTATGGACCCTTTTAGTTTTATGCATTTTTTTTGCCCACACAATAATAATATTTCACATTGTAACCTTGATATTTTTACTCATGCTTGTGCGCGCCCCTGTGTGTAACAGACAGGAGGGTGTACGCGCACTGTGCACACGCCTATGTAGACGCACTTATACGCACTGTTAAAATAAGAACATGTAAAAAACTCCGACATGACTGGTTTTAGCGCAAGCATTTTCTGCTGGCACAAGATAGCAATATGCCAAAAATTATCCTGTCCGTTCCTCAACTTAAGACCAACCCGCCCAGTTCACTTGCAATGGGTGCAAGAATACTTGGTATCTAAACGACGTGAGAGCTAGGTGCTATACTGAATCCTGCGCCGGGTGGCTTACATGCACATTAAGGGGCCGTGAGCTGCTGGGTGAAATGTGTCCATGCTAGAGTTGCAATTCTTATAAAAATTAGTAGTCGTAACAACCTTTGCAAACAATAAAATAACCCATTGAGAAATGGAAAAGCCTGCTGCCACTCTCCCTTATGAGACCTCATCCTTATGAGACAGCAGTTCTTTTGTTAAAATTGACAAAAGGTACCAGAGTCCTCTGTTTTATCTCTGGCACTTTTCCCAACCGCTTGTTGGTTTTCCACTCTTGAAAAACTTCTCTGCAATTTTTCCTGTAAGATTAAGAAAGCGTTCATCACTTTTTGTCCAAGCAGAAGAGGAGACATTTCTCCATGTCCTTGATACATAATTTTTAATTTTTTTTTAAATATATATTTTTTTTTAAAGAGAACCTCTTTGTTCAGTGACAGTGCCAATCATGATTAGAAAAATAACAGATTGCAATGAACTCTCTATAAAAAGCCTAGACATATATTGAATGAATCTATCAAGAAAACTCTTTGTCACAGTGAGCCTGCTAGAAAGCTAAATAAAATGAAAATCAAATCTATTGACCTGCAAATTCACTCTAATTTCACCAAACTATGACTTATTAATTTGGTGAAAAAACATATTTTATTCCTGAAAGCAAAAATGGTGTGCAGTCAGCCCTTGACACTATTCTCTGAAGGCTCACATCTATTTATCTTGCAACAGTTATTTGTTCAATATTATCATATTATTTCATTAACTTAGACAGGCTTTGGATCACTTAAATGCTGAGTCAAGCTTCAGCTGTTTCAATGGTGCACAAACTCATTGATTGACAGTTTCAAATTGATTATTTAATCAAAATGTTAAATATTTTTGCATATTAAACAATGTTTTCCTTGGACATATGCCTGTATATTTCCATACATTCATTATTCATTTACATAAGGGCTCCATACAATTTGTGGTTGATACAGCAATACATAGTTTAGTGGTTATTTTTTATTTATTTATTTCTTGTACTGATAAGATATTGTAAAGGCATGGTGTTCACCCTTATGGAAAAAGAATATGCTGCAGTATATAACATTTCCATAAGGGCAAGTCCTTCAGAAGGCAGTACTCATGGATATAAGTAGTGTTGGGTCGATAATGAAATTTCAGTATCACAATAATTGCTTGAAAAAATATCATGATAAACATTTTGTAACGATTGTTGCATTTAACGCAAAAACAAACAAACAAAAAAAAACACTTGAAATGTAAATAACCATAGCCTGTTCTATTTATGGAACAATTTGGGAAGTATCTTTTTTTTAAATTACATTTTAAATGAATGAAATCAGTAAAGCAGCCCCTTTCAACAGCAAGTCATTTTTTTAACCTTACATCTTTCATTCAAATTTAAAAGTACATAGTTTTGAAATAAACATGGCAGGTGGAACAAAAGGTGCCACTGATAGGGTCAAAATGGGCCTACTCAAGCTTGACTGCTAAAAAACTATACTATTCAAAGTTTCTGGTTTTCATTCCGGCAGTTTACAGTCTGTCCTGCACTGCTAAATAGCCTTTCTGAGGGGACGCTGGTCGCAGGAATGCTCTTTCTTGCTATTGGTGCTAGCAATGGAAAGCATTGGGAAGCGGCCTTACACAAGAGCAGTGGATCACTCGCCGTCAATTTGTGGGACAGACAAGTACGAGTTGATTTCCTCAACAGCACTTTCACTGACTGTGGATCCCCCATCCCCCATGTTCTGTGCTTACTGATGGCTCTCATTATGTCAGTTAGTGTTTCAGGATCCCAAAGCTTTTTGGCAAGTGGGCCATCATCAGTGTCATCAGCTGTGGCAGAGTAGGTAGGAGGGGTTTCTGGGATCTGGTCATCATGACTGTTGCAGTGCGAGAGTTTTCCATTGAATGACAATTCACGCATTAGGTGTAAATGACAATTCGCGCATCGGGCTTGATATAGGTGTTAGCAGCAACGTTTTTAATGGATAGCCATTGTCACATAACAGAAGATTGTCCCCCCAGAAGATTACAGGAATTATTGGCAAATATAGGCTAAATCATAGCTTGATCCAGGATAATTGCGAATAGTCTATACATGTAACCTTACACGTACCATCGCACATCACCTGGATGTTGATGGAGTGGGCTGAAAGCAATTTAATGTGGCATTCCCCTTCGCTGAGGGACAGGTATGTGGTCTTTGACCTATGGACCCTTTTATTATTATGGATTTTTTGATAATATTTCACATTGTAATCTTGACATTTTTAGTCATGCTTGTGCGCACCCCTGTGTGTAACAGACAGGAGGGTTTACGCGCGTTGTGCACATGCCTATGTAGACGCAGTTTATATGCGCAGTTAAAATAACATGCAACATGACTTTAGACCAGGTTTGTGCTGGTTTTAGCGCAAGCGCTTTCTGCTGGCTCAAGATAGCAATACGCCAACAATTATCCTGGCCGTTCCTCAACTTAAGACCAACCCGCCCAGTTCACTTGCAATGGGTGCAAGAATACTTGGTATCTAAACGACGTGAGAGCTAGGTGCTATACTGAATCCTGCGCCGGGTGTAAGATAGCAAAGACACTTGCGTTTGGGTTAGCGCCGCTTAGCGCCGGGTGTAAGATAGGGCCCCAAATATCTTTTCTTTGTACTGTTTTCAATTAAATATATGTAAAAGAAAATTTACAATCACTGCTTTCTGCTTTTATGTGCATTTTACATACTGTTCCAACTTTTTTGGAATTGGGGTTTGTAGAATGAGAGGTTTTTTAAGTCTACTCACGTGGATCAACTTGTGCTGAGGCAAGTCCAAGTCATGTTGACTTTGTGACAATTCAGCTTTCCTTTTCCCACTTCTACTGAAGACATCCACTGTGCTTTGACAGTTCCTAACAGCCCAGTCAATTTTCGAAGCCTTGCTGATTGAAAGATCAAGGTTGTGCCCAAAGCATACAAGTCGTTGTATTTCCAGCATTTCAAACACACACTTGTTGTTCGACGCATTGTCAGTGGTCCCGACAGCTACCTTTTCTTGTGGTAGTCCCCACTCTTCCAAAACATCCAGCACTCCTTCAGCGATCTGCTCTCTCATGTGATTGTCAGAAAATAAAAAGGAAAATATATTATCATGCCTGGTGTCAATGACGTTTGTGACTATAATCTGTTTTTATTGATAATCGGACCAACACTAGTTGTAACTTATAGGTAATTAAGGGGCCTGTTAGGCAGGCCAGAGAAAGCCTATATAATGTTGTTTTTTGAGTCAGAAGTAGTCCTCAAAAAAAGTCAGCCAGTAAAGTGATGCCAGAGATAATTTAGTGAGATTATTCTCACACCCACACATGTATGCACACAATCATTCAGCTTTGCACACACACACACACACACACACGCACACACACACACAAACACACAGTTTGACATTATATAAAGTATGTAAAATTTTTTATTGTCCCTCATATTTCTCATAAGTATATTTTTCACAAATGAAATATTCAAAATTTTGCCATTCTTGCCAATTTTAATATTGAGAAGAACTCATTTAGGTAATGTGCACACTCATACCCAACCATATATCAGAGTTTTCCCCAGGTATTAATAGCGTGGGTGCTGCACCTCTGCTGAATTCACGAGCACCTCCGCAGACAGGAGACTACTGGGATGCTGAGATTCAGATACTTGTACCATGGACCGCTCAACAATATTATGCTGGCTGTATTTGTGACACATTGACACAGTACAAACTCATGACTGACAACAGCCAAGAAAGCCACGCTTGACGCACTGTAGAGTGTTTAAGTGCGTTTGGTAGTGGATGCTACCGGTTACCTTAGAGTTGCGCTAGCATTAGCAATGTGTGTATGTCCAAAAGAAGGGACAGCATGAAAATTATCCATTAGCTGAAAATGGTTTCCATCAATCAACTACATCATGGGTAAGTCGTAATTGAAACATTATGTCCAAAATTCCGAACTATCCCTTTAAATTTTGACCAATATACATATTATATTAACAACTTCAAAACACCCTTTATATATTTTTTTCCTCCTTAAATGCAAATTGTTTATCACTTTAGACTGTATTTCAAGCTGTTCATTTTGTAAGGGAAGGCTTAAAAAAATTTTGATTTACACATGAATATTGAAAATTATAAATGCATCATCATGCCTGCCTATTCATGATATGCAACGTCTACATACACATGGCATATACAATTCACAATTCACCATTCCAGTATGAGCTGTCCACATGCTTGAGATCTGTACATTACCCAGAATACACAATCATTCCTTAACCTCTGTGGTAGCTTTGCAATTAGCTATCTGAATCGTGCGCTGTACATTTTGGTGTTGTTCTTAATGAATGTGATTAACTCGCCGGAGGTGTTTCATTTCGGCATGATATGCATTTTAATGTAATATGAATTTCTGATGAGGCTCCACCACAGCAGCATCTTCAAATTATTAGTTCATTAGATAAAGGGAGCATATAATTTCCTCTGTAAATTACACTTTCTTTAAAGGTGCTTACATTGATACATAGAACAATGAGCATTTCTGAGACCATTGCTGATCTGATTCCATCAACATTTTCTTCTTAACTTTGACTGTGTTGGTTTTTATTCACAGTGGTGTTGCAGTGGTTAGCACTGTCACCTCACAGCAAGAAGGTACCGAGTTTGAATCCTGGCCGAGGGCATTTCTGTGTGGAGTTTGCATGTTCTCCCCGTGTCCGCGTGGGTTTCCTCCGGGTACTCCGGTTTCCTCCCTCAGTCCAAAGACATGCAGGTTAGGCTAATTGGAGACTCTAAATTGCCCATCGGTATAAGTGTGTGAGTGAGTGGTGTGTGTGCCCTGTGATGGATTGGCGACCTGTCCAGGGTGTATTCCTGCTTCTCGCCCAATGCATGTTGGGATATGCTCCAGCCCCCCTGTGTCCCAGTCGAGGAATAAGCGGGTTTGATAATGGATGGATGGATGATTGGATCCAGGCCCTCGGGTCCTGGTGCTATATTTTAAGTGTGCAAATGCACTAGCACCAATCAAAAAAAGATGTGTTCAAATTAATTTTGGCAGGGAATACCTCTGTATTGAATTATTGTGTAGGTATGACTGCAATGAGGATTCTTTTTTCCACATTCCCTAATTAGGACCAGCTGTGCCAAAGCACCCTTACTTTTACTTGATTCCATTTAAATTCAATTTAACAAGCAACCCCCCTGTGAAAAGTCCTGCTCACCCAAATGCAAAATAAACGTGAAATTATTGTCATATACCACTATAAATATCTGTACTAAATATACAATCCTACCATTGGTTTTAAGCATAAAGATGTCCCTTTCAAAATGCAGTGGTCATTTATTGTCTTGGACAATCTGTTTGAGAAACACACCAGTTTAGCTTGTTATTACACAACATCGAACTGCGCATAACACCCAATATCTACAGCTCTGAAGTATTTCACGTGATTCCAGTTTTATTCACAACTGTTTTATCCGATAGAGGACAGTATATCCTTTTCAACGGTGTTTGTCATTTTTTATGGGATGCTTTGAACAATAATTTGCAGCCCAGCGTAACATAATTTTTAATCTAGTCAATGTACTATGATGGCCAAAATATTGGGAACACCACTGAAAAATGGCTTTAACTTTGAAGCATGTAAACCAGAATTACAAAGGCATCTACACAGGTGATTCCTATTAATTTGAATGCTAATTAGCAGCATGTGTCTGCTTAAAAGAGGTCTAACCAGCAGCACTTTGTGAGGTAAGTCTCCAAATCAAGATGAGGATACTAAAGGGTTCCAAAGGGGCCAAATAGTTTTTGCAGGTGCGTCGGTCACAAAAACTGCTAAATTATTTAAGGTGGCAAGGGGAACAGTGCAAAAATTATGACAACATATGCCCAACACAAAAAAACAGCATCAGCGAAAAAGAACTGTGGCCGCAAGTCAAAGCTCTCAGACTGGGACACTTGGTAGGATAGTTCCTAATAACCACAGAACTACAGCTCTAAAAATCACCACAGAATTGAATCAATCCATATCTGAACCAGTCTCAACAAAAACAGTACACTGTGAGCTTCACAAAGCCGGTATTTATTCAGAAATTGTATGACGGCATTCCTAGAAGGATTGAAACTGTTTTGAAGGCAAAGGGTGGGCCTACTCATTATTAGTTACTAGACATTCAGTTATTTTGTCCACCCCCTGTATGTACATTCGTTTTTACACTCGATCACTGTCTTGTCCAGTAGGCTATGTTAGATATGGTTATTTTCGCATTTTCCATGCATTTCACACATTGTAGTGTAAACATTCAGTGGCGCCCCCAGCTGTACGCAGAGTACGCAGTCTGCGTACCTTAGCAACAACAGCAAAATGAGTATTTCCATTAAAACTGACGTGAATTGTCAAAGTCTTTCCGTCTCTGTTTCTACGATGTTGAGGAATGATATTTGCTTATTGTCTTCGTTGTATTGCCTGGTTATTGTATTTTCCAAGTTTTGCATATTTCAAACATTTGAAAGTGATTGGAAGACACAGTTGAAAGTGATTGGAGGACCACCTTTTTCTTTAGACCGTTAAAACCGTTTAGAGTTGCCTTTTTACTTGTCAGTCAAGATAACTAACTTAAACGAATACAGTAATTGACGTTAGCCAAATATGTCACAGTCAAAGAAAAGAAAGCAGCTCAGCATTGTGGAACTGTTGAGTCTGAAAAAGAATGAAAATAACAATTCGGAGAATCAGCTTTCGGAGAACCAGTCCTCAGCTGAGGACGAGCTACCCACCAAAATGTTATTTTATTTGCAGTGACTTGCTCTTGCTCTCTAACACACACACAGTTGGCGTGCATATAATATTTTATTAGAAATTTAAGTTAAGTGAATACATTTTGTTGAGCATGTTCGATAGTTACATCTGACTTGTCAGAAGTGTTTTCATTGTGTTAACATTAACTGTGCTGTAAGTCGCGTAACAGCTTGTTGCGCGCAACATTTCCATTCTATTGTGAGGTCTCACCGGTTTTCCTGATGACATATCAGGCTACTGTAAGTCACGTAACATCTTTTTGCGCGCAACATTTCCATTCTATTTTGAAGTACGTCTCTCCGTTTTTGCTGATGAAAGATCAGACTTTAACGTAGGCTAGGCCTACTCCTACGTTAGAACTTCTTGTAATATGCGACCTTATGAGTGCAAAATATATCGGTAAATTACGTTGTAACGTTAGTCCTAAGTAGTGGCTTTGTTTTCATGTTGCCTATGGCTTGGCCTACTCTGTTGCGTACCCCGGGAAGAAATCCTGCGGGCGCCCCTGTAAACATTCATTGCTCAGTCATGGTTTCTGTTTGATGTACCGACTTTCATTGAAGCGAGAACATTTGGCAGAATTTTCTTGTCGGTGGAATATTATTTTATTGTAGTGTTGTAGAGAATATTCTTGTTAGAATATCTCCAGCGACTACTTATCTACAAAAGAAAAAAAAACAGTGTGCAAGCTATAGCCAGCTCAATTTGCTTCAGAAAACAAAGCGTCTTAACATCTGACCTGGAGTTCGGCCTAAACTATGAAGCAGGATTACTGAGTTAGCTGGATAACTGAGTAAAAGATATAAATAAAAGTTCAACACTGAGTAAAATCCAGAATCTCCAAAAACTGGAACATGGACTGAAGTAAAAAGAGCTGTTCCAGGTTTGCAGTTATCCAGCTAACTTAGAAATCCTGCTTCGTAGTATACCCCCCAGCACTGTGCACAAATAAGTTATGAAATAAATTTACAACCAGTGACTATATGATGACCGAGATGCTTCTGTCGGCTATTGCCTATTATGGCAAGTAAATGATAAAGTATGCGAGAAATATCTTCTCTTTATAGAAAATGAAGTTTGAATGTTCACATTCTTTTCAGATGGTAAAATGAAAAAACACAGGGCCAAGTTCCATGAAATAATTTAGGAAACATTGGCTAGCATTGCTTTGGAATAGAGCTTGTTTAATTTGTGTGAGCTAAGATAGCCAATATCGTTTGTTGTAGCTTGGCCTCATTTTCAAATCAATACTTTTAATGGCAGGCCTAGAGTTTGTTAGTTTTATTATAGACAGTACTTTGTACTGTATGTGTGAGTAACTTGGCATTTTTGTACGTTGAAAACATTTTTTTGTTGAAATTTACTCTACTGTCCAAAGGCAACATGCCGTATACTGTCTAATGGCTGGTCTGCTTCAGTCTTGCACTATATCTTCTTTTATTCTGAGCCTCATAACATTATTTTCTGGAATGAATGTGCAAAAAGTGTCACCGTGATTCAACTACACCTCTTACTGTCTTTATATCATATTTAGACATGAAACTTAGGAATTGATCGGGCACTCTTAAATTAATAAAGGATACATTTTTACTGTTAATAAAGGATACATTTTAAAAATAATAAATTATATTATTTTTTTCAATTTCTTGGTCTAATTTTCTTTTTACACACAACCCCTTTATTTTACCGAAACAAATAAGGTTAAGCAACTTGCTCAAGCATACTACAGCAGTGTCCTACATTGGAATAAAACATGTAAAATCATGTTGGCATTATAAGCCCACTTCCCTAACCATTATTCTACACTGCTACCAGTCTTGTCACTACAGATACTGCTGTTACAAACCATAAAAGCAGCTACTGTCAGCATATGTGGCCAATTTCTCTTCGATTCTCTTCCAGTATAATTCCGAAAGTAACTGTTTCTGACTTTCAATTAATTTCAGAAAGCACAGCTGCATCATGAACAGAACATCACAAAGGAGAACAATTAACAAAACATCCATGCCATCTGCTGTGGTTGCAGAAGCTAAAGATATAGCAGCTAACAAAAACTTCAGACACTGATACCTAATGTTAGTTTGGTGACAACAATGTATTTGTCTGACTACTTGAGGAACTGCTTGATATATGTAGCGCAGGAATACGCTGATGGTTTTTTTTTTCTACCTAATAGTTAATTTGATGATTAATGCCACTGATTGGCCAGAGATGTACCAGGTCAATCAGTCCTAATTAGAGGGGAAGAATGAAAACCAGCAGTACTACTGGCCTCAACAGCCAGATTTGAGTACCCCTGATGTAGCGAGAAGAGGCCCCCCCCCCCTTGTAAACGAACAAATTCACACCATTTGAGCATGTTAAATATTGATATTATCACTACTATTGCTACAAAGAAAAGGCGGATGTTACTTATGAAAGACTGCCAGTCAGGGGCGAGGCCTGACTTTTCCCAGGGATAAACAAAGCAAGGAGTGCTATAACCTTTATTAAGTTTGTATTTTTCTCAAGACATTTCTCTCTGATCTCCTTGTGTGCCTCAGATACAGCGGCAGTGGTGTGTGGGGTGAAGCGGAGTGCTGTGTAGAGCCAACCATAGGGCTTTAAAATCAGGTGTAACACCTTTGTTTGTAGGTGTTTACACAGACACCAAGGGAATATACTTTGAACACTTGTCTGACGTGAAATCAACTTGTATTTTCATTGGGTCTTTCCAGATCTATCAAATCCACACTGTTCCCATTGTAAGAAATGTGCCAAATATTTGACAGCTAGTACGGGTGAATAGACCCTAAAAAAAACACATGCAGTCAGTGAAAAAGCAAGCCGTAGCTATGCAAGAAACGTTTTATGTCAGATATGCGAGGGTTGACATGCTACCGAGAAAAGAGTGTAGAAGAGGAAGAGTATTGGATATGGTTCCTTTATATTGCCAATGTCCTTTAATTGCCAAATATGTAGATGGTGACTGATGAAAATAACTGAACATTTTGCATTCAGCTTTATGTGGAAACAGAACAGTATCACGGTTAAACGTACGGCTGCGACACCCGAATATACACCCACATATTACCCCAGGGTCTGTAGGCCACCTGCTTTTGGACAATCGTCACAATTGAAGACCCTGGTGCTAAAAGTACTGAAGTCACAAAATGTCTATTTTGAGAAAATCTAATCCAAAGATTGATCCATAAAATCGGCCATTAAAAGTTTTGCTGTTTTTATGCATTGCTTAGGCACCTTTTCTGTTAACAATATTTATAGGGTGGACTAAAATAAATACAACATGTTTCTATGCTCAAATTGAATTGTTTAAAAATGTGACTTCAGTACTTTTAGCACCAGGGTCTTCAATTGTTTTTGGCATGAAGGTTATTAATGTGGCTTGCTTTGAAGCTTATGAGGTGACTACCCTTAAATATACTGTGAGGAACTGCAGGGCATTGTCCATACTGACCTCACATGGCCTGTGCAGTAACTCATATTGCATTTATATCACTAGGTCTTGTCGGTGTAATCCATAATCTCAATATAATTTCCCAATGTGTTTTCAGAAAAGACGTGGATGGTGATACAGCACAATAACACTGAGTTGACTAAATTAAAATCACCTGGTGGGAAAAAGCAGCACTTAGCTTATTTTAACTACTCCGCTAACACGGAACAGCTCCGGGCTATAATTAACCAAGCAGAGCACTGCGAACAGGAAGTCTCCTACCACTGCAAAAAGTCACGCCTCTTAAACACGCCGGGTAAGCCCTTTTTTTATTAAGATTATTGATCCCTCTCTCAATGAAGGTCAGGCTGATTAAACCCCTGTTCAATTTGCCATGTGCGCACTGTACAGATGGAGCTTAAGTAGACATCTTAAATAGACTCTTCTAGCGATTTCTAGCAAATCCATTAATTGTTTGGAAGAACATGACCTGTTGGTTTCAATTATATTAACAGTATGCATACATAATGTATGTATGTATGTATGTATGTCTGTACATACAGTATGTATGTACGTATGTTTTTTGATTGTCTAATTTTGTTTATTAATCACTGTCATGTATTTATATAAGATGGGGCTCCGTTCACCTGGTGGGTGGGCAGGACAGGCGAGGCCCACGCCTACTGGGGCGGAGCAAAGCCGGGAACTCAGAAATGCTCCTGTGGCCTGGAGGAGAGCTGCGTTGACTCCAGTCACTACTGCAACTGCGATGCGGACAGGAGAGAATGGTGCACTGTTGATTTTCACCCATGTGACTGATGTTTGGAAGTAGCATGTGTGCAATTTTGTGCACCACATGCAATGTGGATATTTGGGTTCTCTTCCCCCTCGGTTGAATCAAATTTATCAACCACTGATCGTTTTCCTCGCTGTGCTGGCCTCAGTTTAATAATAAATGTATAAATGTGGTAATTTGTGAATGTTTTGAAAAATCACGTCTCATTGTACTGGGTACATGATAGGGAACCACAGGCTACTAGTAATACATATTATTTCTTTCCCAGGACAAATGATTCAGGCCCGCTGTCATTTAAAGACCATTTGCCTGTCACTGAAATATCTTTCGGCGACATAAACAGACCGGATTCTGAGGCAGCTTATAAAGTTGGCCATCTACAGTGCTATGGTGACAGTACGTAATAAACTTCTCTTGACATACAAGATATAAGCCTATTCCTTAAACCAGGAATAAATAAAAAAAATCATTCATCCGAGTTGTTTCCTTGTTTTGGGTTGATAAAAATTGAGGGGACAAGCACGACACAAACACTGTACTGTTTGATGATTCCATATGTCACGCCTTATTTATATTATCTATTTGTGTGACTAGACAATTTTTGGAACGCAGCCTTTTTCAACAAGGAGACCTCCTATCTCCACTTCCCTACGTTCCAGGGAGAGCTGAGTGCTGACATATCCTTTTTGTTCAAGACCACTGCCACATCTGGCGTCTTCCTGGAAAATCTGGGAATTAAAGATTTCATACGCATTGAACTCAGCTGTAAGTAAACGGTAACCTGTAAGGTTTATATAAAGATTTAAATAAGTGTTTTCAAAATGTTGTGCATTATCAGTATTGCACATCACTTTATGTTATTGATACAGTCATTCCACGTTGACAAGATTTTTTTAAATATCTGGTGGATTAATGCCATTTACAGGACAGCTTGTTCAGTTATAGCCATCTGAGTGTCTCAGTACATGGATAATAAAGACGGCAAACTTTTATTTTATACAGTATGTGTCTTAAGAGTCTAACGTCTGTGAGGTACTGCATGTTATGTATTATGCAATTACTATGTGTCACCTAAAGTTCATTATCTTCTATTATCATCATTTTGCAGTATCAGTCTTCTTTTATGCTGTATTCAATAATTGCATATATACCTGTACATACATATCCGTATCAGTTCTGAAAATGAATTGTATAGGTTTTGGCATTTGGAGATATACAGGTATACATATATGGAACACTCAGTGGAGACTACTAGTTTTGGTAGTTAAAGGGAAAGATCACTTTCAGCTTTCTGTGTTTTTTTCCCCCCAATATTATTTCAGTTTTAGTGTATGCATTTTAAACTTCTGTAAATATCAGAAATATCCATAATTTCATGCAAAAACTGTGAAAAACATTGTACTAACTACCATTATAAAGCATGCACTTGAGAAATCATCATTTATATATACTTGTGTCATAGCCATTAATCTGAACATATGCAATTGGTGCAAAACGGTGTACAGTATGCACAATATTTGTGTCATTGAATCCAAATCATATCCAGGACGCAAAGCTGTGTGATTCATTTAGAACTATCTGAGATATGAACGATTTGAATAAACCAGTCTGTTTGTCATTACAAATATGTTTTATGTTAATACTTCGATGTTTGCATGGTGAAAGTCCTGTAACTGTATTGGTGATACCTATATTGTATTGGTGTGTGCAATATATCACCCGTAGGTTGTACACTTACAGGTACATAAATGTATCCTAGATTTATTGAATAGGCAAATAATTTGAGATCTTGGTTATTCAGTTATTCCTTAAAGTATGCATGCTCTATGTGTGATAGAACTAGTAATAGTAGTTCCATGATGCCAAAATCTTTACTTTTTAAAAAGTACAAATATTAAGGCAATTTTGGAAACAATGTCACTATTATGGAATCATTTATTTATGATTTAACATTTTCGTTAATGGCCTATTTAATAAGGTTTTAGCGTGACTAAAATGATCATGTATTTCTTGTTCTTACACTTATTTTATATCTATTATTTATCCACTATAATTTAACTGCCTATTACATTTTGGTTTAGTTTAAATGGGAATGAATTTTGAAAAAATCCTATCAACCTGTAAAATTTAGTTGGGATTCTTGACTTAAATGAATGAATGCTTGCCCTTCAAAAAGCATCAACGGTTTGTGGAATAAGTGGGAAGATTTGAATATTACTGAGTTCAGAACAGATTATGATCATTACTGAATTGTTTTTCCAGTCAGAGAATTTAATAAAAAGGCTCTTTCCTGTCTGAACCAGCAAGTCTTTCTTCATGAAATACAAATGTCTCCTCCAAGTTGGGTGGCCTACTTTGCCAAATGAAATACTCAGCACATTCCAAAACTGATTGAAATACCTCCATGAAAAGTGTCACATTAAAACCAAATTATTTATGTAATATTTGTAATTGTATATATTTTTCTTTTTCTTTAATAAATTCTTCATTTGAAAAATACTGTTTATAGTCAAATCATCTCAAATGATGGCCTTGTTTGTTTCTTTAAACATGCTCATGTATTGCACTGATCAGTGCTCATGAATTTGCAAAGCCTGAAGTTTTGACGGGTTTAAATAAATGTGGCACTTGTTTATGCAGGGAGAGTTGTCGAGTTCAATCAGGAGAGGAGCCTGATCATGTAGGCCTTAGAGAACATTAATTTAAATGTTTCAAGGGACAAAATCACATTTATTTAAAAATGTATTTGTGAGGTGAAATGCTGATCAAGTTGTACTGTTAAAGTGGGAGGTATCAATGTTTCAACATCTTTTTGACTTGCAGCCCCATCTGAAGTGGTGTTTTCTTATGATGTGGGAAATGGTCCTTTTGAAGTGAGCGTGGAGGCACCCACTCAGTTAAATAACAACCAGTGGCACTATGTGAAAGCAGAGAGGAATGTAAAGGAAGCCGTGCTGCAAGTGGATCAGCTGCCGTGTAGGACACAGAAGGCCCCTACAGATGGACATATTCATCTACAGCTCAACAGCCAATTATTTGTAGGTAGGAAATTGTTTCCCTCATTAGAATGCATGACTTGGGCACCCGCAGTAAAGTGATTGCCTTTTTCAGATACTCTTTTTTTAAATGTAGCTCATTAATTAGTTCATAAATATAATGTTTGCAAAACTTTGCGTGCATCTTTATTCGACATTAAAGCCTACATGTCTGGAAAACTGCTGCTTTGGACCAGATTTAATTGTTCTTTCTTTTTTATTTCACTCTTCCTGTATTTTTCCTGTGTATGCCCAGGCTAGTCAAAAGGATGACTCCTATCTAAAAATATTGAATAATTTAGCATTCTTAAAATATCATTAGATTCAATTTGTAACTCGTCTGCTGGATATTTCAGATAGAGAAGTGGTGCCATACTTCTGTAGCTAGGTAGAAAAGGTGCATTTCTCAGTGACACTAGGGCTCAGAATACTTCAATTGAATTAGAATTTGGCGGATTCGCAAGGGTTGTTGAACTGCTGTCAGATACAGCGGTGGAAGCAAATGTCTGTATACTCACTGCGACTTGAGGTCTGTTTGTTTAATTATGACGCCCCATTCTGGACAAAAGTCATTTTTTGCGCGAAAGAGCTCCAGTTATCCTGCGAGAAAGGTCCAGTTAGCTCGAGAGCGATTGAAACCCTGCGAGAAGGATTGAAACCATAGAGTGTAATGAATGCTCCCAGTAGCCTATTTTTCTAAATTGGTCAAATTTAAATGCTAACTTATATGACGTTAAATATGCTATTTAAAACACACATTTGACCAATGCACAACGCAATGTACACAGGAAGTTTACCGGAAACATGTGGCCAAAATGACATAATGTTGTTGACCAATTGTAGGCGAGGGTGAACTGGGGTCGGTGAATGAGACTGTGCGAAAATTTTACTAGCTCGACTGGCCAGCCTGCGCACTCTGCAGCAATGAAAGCCATATGCAACACTTCGTTTTGGTCACAGACCAGCCATTTTGGCTTTGCGAATCCGCCAAATTTGAATTTATTTGAAGTATACTGAGGCCTTACTTCCAGCCTATGGTGTCACTGGGAGGAATAAATATAATGGAAAGATGTGGACACCTGCCTGATGTATGCCTGCCCCTGGTGGAATGAGGTCGATTGTATCCCACCTACATGGATAGTCAGCAGTAGCCTAATTGCTGCTTGAATTTGTGACCGCAAGAACCAACCTTATGTCCAGCACCTTTACCAACGGAGCCACTCAGTAACTGTTTTGAAAATTATTTTGAAGGATTTATTATTATTATTATTGCACATAATAGTACTTTCAATTAGCATGCTGTGTAACAATGGCTGCAGTTAAATTTCCGTTAGTTTGTCATAGTCCGTTCTCATAAGCTATCTGTTATTTGTAAAAATATACAGCTTAATGGCCTATGTTGTTTTACAAAGTACGGAACCTGTAACCTGTACTTTAATGTACATCCTTGCTTGTACATTTTTGAAGTAGAATTACAGTTTTTAAGTCAATTTTCAGATGCACATTTTCAGGTTTTACTTTTAATGACATAAAATAATCTTTTTCAAATGTAATAGTCAAAGTACAAGGCACACACTGTGCTGTGCCAATATATATATAATTTACCATGACACCTTTAATGTGATGGATATTGTCGTAATGATTTAAGACATAACTGCTGAAGCTTCAAATATTTGTTGAACAGAATAATTCACGTAGAAGCAAAGAAAATACATATTTTTAACTGCTTTTTGCTGTCAGTCTTCGGAGTATCCAAATGAACCCTTGCAGCGATGACCCATTGATGTTGTGTTTCCAAAGGCTTCTACTTTGGAATTCTTGCTGCCGTCTTGCTGCCAGGGCTAGATTGTGAAACAGCTCAGGAGAGAAATGGGTGGCAATCTGGCAGAAATAGAATAGGAAAAAAAAAAAACATTGGCAAAGAGTCAATCAACATTTGTCCATGACTGACGATTATATGTTTTTTGTTTTTTTTTCTTCCTCCTTCATAGACAGATTGCTGAATTCAGCAATCATCAGAATTGTCATTGTAAACTGTATTTGGAAAGGAATAACACAAAAATAATAGTATTTTTATAAATCATTATTGATTGAATCCTGTTGTTTGTATATAGCACTGTAGTGAAAGTGCCCCTTGCAGGCTCTAAAGGGTTGTAAAAAATTATGTTCTTGAGAGGGGGTTAATGGCGTATAAATCACAGCACCATGCCTACCATGGAAACGAATAATAATTAGGAGAGGGGGAAAAAAGCTTCTTTTTGTTCATGCAGGAGGTACCGCTTCAAGACAGAAAGGTTTTCTTGGATGCATTCGTTCTTTACAACTAAATGGAATCACACTGGATCTCGAAGAGCGGGCCAAAATCACCCCTGGAGTCAAACCAGGTTGCCCCGGGCACTGCAGCAGCTATGGCAGCCTTTGTCAGAACGAGGGGAAATGTTTGGAAAAGTACAATGGATTCTCATGCGACTGCAGCTTGTCTGCTTTTACGGGACCCTTCTGCCAAAAAGGTAAAAAGGTCCATTGCATGCTTAAATGCGGTGGCACAATGAACATTCATCAGGCTTTAACTCTTGATTACTCTGCTCAAAATGTAATGTGGTCTCAATATAATGTTTGACAGTGTTTAAAATGAGCAATATTTTCCTTTGCATTTTCAGCATATCTTAATTAATACTTTTAATGTTTAATGAAACTCAGTAGTAGTTGCACAACCTGTGTTACAAACAATGGGCCAAGACCGACTGTATCACGAAGCAGGATTACTGAGTTACTGAGGATAACTGCACTGAGTAAAACCCGGAACCCTCCCAAATCTGGAACATGGACTGAAGTGAAAAGAGCTGTTCCAGTTTGTACTCAGTGCAGTTATCCAGCTAACTCCGTAATCCTACTTCGTAGTATTCCCCCTGGTCTTGTTGAGAGCGTTGCTCTCTAGCGCCAGTGCGGTGTGCTCCAGTATAGGTATTTCAGCCAACCGTACCGGTGCAGTCAAAATACCAAGTCAATAATTTGTTTCCCACAAGAACATATAGTTGCAATAGGCGCTGCTGTTCTTTGTCTAATGTCTCCCCATGTTAAGTTATTGTATCGTTTGGCCACTATATTTATATTTTGTGGCCCAATGCGGGACATCACTTCGTAGTTACTGCGCGTCACTAGTAGCTCACACGCTTAGTGGACAACCCTGACCCGGCTCGGACTTAATGACCATATAAGGGTCCCCCTTCTCCCTGCTGAGCTGTCCCTGGCTGCGTCCCAATATTCTTCACTCCGCACCTCCCTTCCTCTACTCCCCCACTACCACTCCTCTCCTACCCGGAAATATGCAAAACTGCCTGAACGTTTTGAGTACAAGTATTTGCATGGACAGTATCCGATGTACATGACATTGCGGTTTGCGTCGAGACATTAATGAATATGTAAGCATTAATACGTAATTAAGATGTAATCAGCGACATTAGATTAAAACACAAAGATCCGTTTCCGGGGCACGGAGTAGAGGAGTGGTAGTGGAGGAGGAAAGGTGGCATTTTTCGACTATTGGGACGCACCCCCTGGCTCCAATTTTTGTACAACATGGCATCACGAAACTGCACCTCCACGGCTTCAAAATGCTTTTCACAAGCCCATGGAAAGTCAATGGCTGATGTCACTTTGTCCATATTTTTTCTAGTCTATGGTTACAAAGTATTTGGAATTTGGGTACATCTCAAAGGGGAAGATAACATCAAGAGAACTGGACATTTGATAAATGCAGGACCATTTCTAGCTTTTTTGGGGCCCTATGCAAAATAATATTGATTTAGAAGACTTATTCTGGCCACGTAAATTTAGTATGCAGATGTGGATGCAATAATTTCTTTAATTAGGAGGTGGCTTTGTTTTTTTAGCGTGAGAGAGCCTGAAAGTGTGTGGCCCACGCCAAAAGTGTGAGACACATTCAGAAAGTGTAATTAATTTTAAGATGACACTCAAATTAGTCAAAGCGATTTCAACATTAGAAAGCATACATTTAAATAGGACAGCCTCTTAAGTGTCTCGAACCGTTGCGAGCAACCGATAATTCAGGCTAGAAAAACGAATTCACCAAAAT
Organism: Synaphobranchus kaupii; assembly: GCA_029718625.1. Lineage (NCBI taxonomy): Eukaryota > Metazoa > Chordata > Actinopteri > Anguilliformes > Synaphobranchidae > Synaphobranchus > Synaphobranchus kaupii. Next base: position 24,935,826 of record CM056392.1, on the reverse strand, counting down.
CTACGACCATTAAAATCTATTGGCCATTTAAAAGTCAGAATCTTCGCATGATAACACGTCATCATGAATGTGGATATAGAAAAATGCAGTTTGACGTACAGAACAATAATGCTATCTCAAAATAACTTGGTAGCCTAATAATTTACTTACTGTTCTTGGTTATTGAGTGAATCAATTATTTGATTGACAATCGGGCAAAGGAAACGGAAACAGATTGAGAGTGATCATCCGTTAAAGGAAAGTTTACAGAAGGCCTAGTTCTACTCCCACGGTACGCCACTGATGCATTGTGATGCAGGGCTGGGGATGACCTCTGCATCATGTGGTGAACAGATAAAGAGAAGAAGTATAATGGCTTTCTGCCTTTCATTTCTACTTGGCATCAAAATAGAAATATTCATCAAAAAAACAAGAACCAAAACGCTCTGCAGGAAAACAGCAGGCAAAATGTCCACACCAAATGAGAAAACCAGGGGTAGCACAAACATGCAGCTGCAGCAGCAGCAGCAGCGCAACAGTCCAGTCCAGTCCAGTCCCGTCCCGTCCAGTCCAGTCCAGTCCAGTCCAGTCCCGTCCCGTCCCGTCCAGTCCAGTCCAGTCCAGTCCGGTCCAGTCCGGTCCAGTCCGGTCCAGTCCAGTCCAGTCTAGTCCAGTCCAGTCTCAAAAAAAAAAGTCTCCAATCCAGTCCTCCTAGGCCTGTGGATGAGGCCCTTTTATTAGGCGCGTTGACGATGGCATGGGTGACTGCTGGGCTGATTGCGAGGAGCCTCACCTGTAACCCTGCCTGCGCATGGCGCCAGTGCTGCTAACCAGCAGGGGGCAGCACACTAATTCCCTTCCCGGCATCACAGTATGCATGCATGTATGTATATGTATGCACGTATGTATGGGAATAATCGTAAGGATTGTGTATGGTGTCAGTTTTGAGGCCTCACTTTAAACTGATGTACAATACATGAGCTACGGCAATACAGCGAGTTGTTTTTAATAAAAACCTTTTCACTTTCATTACAGAGGTGTCTGCTTACTTCAAACCTGGGACATCGGTGACATACACGTTTAAGGAGCCATATGAACTAACAAAAAATGCAAGTGTTCAGTCATCCTCCATGTATTCTGATGTAACTCTTCGAGGCGAGCACATTGCATTTAGCTTTCGCACAGCCCAAGCCCCAGCACTGCTCTTGTATGCTAACTCCTACTATAGGGAGTACCTTGCAGTTCTTCTCAACAGAAATGGTGAGTTGATAATACAGTGTAGAATTGTTAGAATTGCTGTGGTTTAAGATGATTCATTTTGATTAATTTGAGATTGTGAATCTCAGAGTTGATGTTGCTTGCTGTCAAATGCCTCTGCATCTGAATGTGAATGATAAGTATTAAGAGGACATAATGTACCTTGGATGCATTCCAGAATGCCATGACTTCAATTTAGTTTTCTTGTGGTTGTTATATGGACTCAGACACACATTAAGACACACTCTAATCACATACACTTTGTTTATTCTGTAGTTTTATATATGTTTTTAATATTACATTTTAGAGATGCGATATGTTTGCACTACACTTTCCAGCTGATTGCACCTTGTGACTATTGGCCATTCCTCAAGATTCCTTAAAGGCACTTGGCCTCATGGGAGTCCAGACTTTTTTATTGCTTTCTTTTTTTGACTGAAAAAACCTGCATTTCCTTAAGTGAACTCCATTTGCTGACAGTAATCATTTGTGATGGTGTAAAACTCCTTCAGAAAGGAAGCAGGAAATGAAGCAGTAGGCTTTGGCAGAACATAATGAATATAAAGCTACCTTGGCCTAGAAAGTCCTGCTGTACAGTACATCCACCTGTGACATCCTGACTCTCCAATCATTCCTGAAGGTCAACAGCTCCACCAAACCCAGAAGACATATTTGAGAGCGGTGTGTTATTTCATGACAGCTGCGCGGTCCCATCCTATATGAAATGTGAAAAGTAGTAATTGACTATCCATATTGCCTGTTCATGCAGCCTTATTTGACTGGCAGTTCAGAACACACAATACATATTTCTGCATGATTACAGGATGTTTATGCAAAGCGAGAGAGATTTGTTCAAGTGAAAGAAATTCTGATGCTTGAAATATTTCTGCTTCCCTGTGATTGCACTTTTACCGTATTTATTTATTTGGCCTACTACAGAATTAAAATTATAAGTTTTTTTTTTTTTTAGAAGTGCTTGAAAGCTATGCAATTTGTCTGTCTCTGTGTGTTTGAGTATCCCTGTTGCTTGTAAGGAATTATAATATTTTAAAAAAGGACTTTTCAAGAAAATAATGACATTTAGGGCTTGATTTACGAAGACATTTAGCATGTGCAAAACCTTTTAGCGCACACAAAAGTACCAATAACATGACCACTTATTGGTCATGGCATTTGTTTTGCACCAATCATTGATTGTGTTATTAGTTTTGCGTGTGCTAAAAGGTCTTAGTAAATCAGGCCCTTACTGTGTAACTACAGTTGAATATAATGCCAAGGTGCTTACTTTTTAAAGGTTATTTGGATGTCAAATACAAATTGCAAAATAACAAAGATGCAGAGGTATTCAGGATGAATATGAGAAACCTGGCAAATGGCCAGCTCCACAAACTGAACATCAAGAGGCAAGCGGACATTCTCCATGTTCAGGTAATGCATTATATTCCTCTGGCATACTGTCATACTGATTGTGTCTGTAAACTGTAGTGTCCATTTGAACACTTTATAGCATGCACTTGCTAGTGAAGAGGCTAAAGTTTATTAAGCTGAAATTGCCTCTCTTCAAGACTGCCATACATAAAATAAGCTTGCCAATTAGGCTAAGCTTTCATGATAATCACATTTGAATATGTAGACTCAAGGAGGAAATCTGTCCAGACTCTAGTACTTCTTTCTGTTTAATTGAATGGCTTTGGCTCAACAGTGAAGCAATGATGTGTTTAAAGTAGTTTGAAGAGCAGGTTTAATTAAAAGCCTCTCCATGGAAGAATAAATTCTGAATAATTTGAATGGATGTGTCAGTTTCTTTTTTTTTCCTACTAACAATTTCCATATTTACTAAACTTTAAATTAGGTTGACCAGTATGCAAGAGAGGAATTCAATTTAACATATGACATGGAATTCAATGCAATAAAGTCTGTCATTCTTGGAAAAGTTTATGGTAAGTAAGAATAATAATGATGGATAAAACACATCTAGGTACACATCTCAATATTTTGGACCAAATTTTGAATAACACCTTTGAGGAGGTGTTTCTAGTTATTGTTCACTGCACATAAATACAATTTGGCTCAGGTTGACATAAAACAGTGTTTACATGATAACAGGACTGCTTTAAGTATTTGTGGTTTGTTTAACTGTTAATTTAAAGTATTCAGTGTGTGCTACCATACACACTTTACTGTCACATGTAATAATGAAATGCCTGGAAAATGCAAATGTATTAGTTTGTTCAATGAAGCAAATACTAATTATTGTAGGACAATTTTATTATCTTAGGGCATTCTTTTATTGTAAAATATTTAAGATGTATTACAGCTAGAGCTGTGTTTCGAGCAAGAGAAACTATTTTAATACATGTTAACAGAAAAAATGGGTTATACTCGTAAATACTTTGTTTAATAAAATTTCCATGGTTTGATGTTAAGGTTTATAAGTGGGCCAATATACAAAATAAGGCACAATGGACCATGGCACATTCACTTTCAAATGTGTACTATGAAAATTATTAGCATATAATCAAATATTTAGGGGTCTGCATAACGTAAATAAAATATTATCTTTGCGGATACCACTGGTCACTACAAATGTTTTCTTGCTACCATTGATTCCACATTACCAACACATTTTTCTGAAGGTTCAAATTATTTCTGTTACATCAAACACCCTTAATATTCCTAAGAGCACCACGTTTTCCTCTCTTCTCAGTTATCAGCCTATCCAATGCTTTTTTCCCTCCTAAATTCATATAGCATGCGTGAAATCTTTATTTGTAGAAGGTAGCAGATCAATCTTTAATGCAGTACTCATAATGAAGTTACTTTCACCCAGCCATACACAATGCAGTATTTTCTGCTGCGCAACGACCGCATCTCAAATAAAATATTTAACCTGTAATAATGGGGGCCGAAGGAGCTCTTATCTTGAAAGTAATACAGATAAGAGACAAAAGCAAAAACAAAATTGTTTTACATCTGGTGCATTCCATTCCCGACAACTATTTTCATCAAAAATCTGAAAACAGTATGATTTTTTCCCTGTAATTTAAACACTATACAGAACCTATGAACATAATACATAATGACATCAATCCGTCTAGGACAGGGGTGTCAAACTCCAGTCCTGGAGGGCCGCAGTGTCACAGGTATTTGTGGTTTCCTTTCAATCAGCACCCAGTTAAAGCATTGAGAACAAGGTGTGTGGACTTCTTAGCCAATTAGTGACTTAAATTAATCACTTGTGCTTAAACGCACCAAAAACCAGCAGACACTGCGGCCCTCCAGGACCGGATCTTGACACCCCTGGTCTAGGAGCATTATTCATCTGCAGACTAGGGAGACAAAAAAGCTTCCTGCTAAATGTCCTTGAGCTGGTTTTCATCTATGCCCCATTGTTCTACTAATAGGACTAAAACTGAAAAATCTTTTCTCATTGACTTTTGTGTCAATCTTGTGTAATAATCTTAATATCTATTATGAATATTAAAACCTCAATCAAATTCCCAATCTTTTATTTATTTACTTGTTTTTTTGTGTCAGAATATCTTAACTATTTCCTCATAACTTACATTTCATACCAATATACTATATCAAGAGCTGCTGTATCTTTCTTGTGGTGTGGGTTAGGGTTAAGGCCCAGAATTATACACTATTCTCTAAGTGTGATCTGACAAAGGCATCGCATTATATCCTCCATTTATTTATTAGCTGTGTATCCCAGCATCCTGTTGACCTTATTTTACTGCTACAACATAATGCCTAGATCATGATAGACTTTCAGACATTTATCTCACATGAAGTACAATGTTCCGTTTCGTTTCACTATGTATCAGCCGGTATTGGTAGATGACAGCTTGTTAAAACTTGAAACTGACAACCCTTGGATGGGAAGAAAAAGCCTCCATTACATTTCAAGGGGAACAACTATAGCCTAATGTCAATATGTCGCATGAACGTGTGTTATATCAACACACATCCATGTGGTAAATTGACGTTAACACTTGAATTTTCATAAATATCGTCTGTCCTGCTTGCTAAATTTGTTATTGAGCTATTAAGCTTACATTATTTGATAACTAGCTATAAATGCATCTCAGAAAATGTGTGGACACTAACCTCCCTTTCCATAGGAGCTGCCTGTATGGTTGCTCAGTGATGCTTCTTAGTTTAGCATGCATACTACCACTGGAAACCTGCCCTTCTGTATAGCTCTAAAACAAAAAATCTTTAATTTCATAATAATATGTTCTTATTTCACAACTCAAAATATGAGACACCTGATAATCACATAGAAAAAATGTGTTATTGTTTTTGTAGAGGGAAGGGGTAATAGGGACAATAAGAAATTTATATATGGTAGGAAATATTGCTTTCTTTGAGCAGCTACCATGAAAGTTCCCCCACTTTCAATTTTTCTGTTTTTTTCTCAGCTATTTGCAGATCATAGATTTTTGAAGGACTAATCTTTCTCAATTTGAAAGGAAAACAAAACACCCTGGACCTGAGAACCTAAATGCATTCAACCTATACACAAGAGTGGAAGAATCCACATTTTATATCAACCTGCAAAAAGAGAATCAATGTATCATCAGATTCAATTATAGCCACATTCAATGGAAAACGGGGATATCAGTTTTACAAATATTAGGTCTGCAGGTTCCAGGTGAAAATATGAGCTGGAGACCTTCAAAACATTCGGCACTTTCAACAGTGCTTATGAAAGGAAACATAGGTTTACCCTAAACATTTCTATAGGCTTCACAATGTACAAGCCTGAGCACATAAGCTCTGCAGATACATTTTGCGAAAGCTTCAGAATTGGAAATGAGCATTTAACCATCACTGAGTCATGCATTTAACTCCATACTCACCGAGCACATTTAAAGATTTGGATCCCTGCGAAGATGATGAATATTTGGGGAAGAACAGAAAACGAATGTCTGTTTTGCTTGAAGGATATAGAGGCATATATGTTTTACAGTGGTCACACTATGGCATAAGACCATTCACAGGAATGCATGAGAGGTTATACAGTCCAAGTAGATGAATCAGAGTAATTAATGTGAAGGTATGCTCAGTGCTGTTAATGACCAAATAACTTTATATTTATATTTGTCAATTAGAATTTGCTATTAAAATTGTCTATTTATACTAAGTCTGAAATAATTTCCTAATAATAATTTCCTTTTTAAAAGCAGTAATATTTAAACTGAAACTTGTGTTTAATCATAAATATTGGCACAACTAGGGGTGTGCTGCTTCACACCATGCCTAACAGCACTGACTAGTTGTGCCAATCTTCACAATATAACATGGGTTTTTGGTCCACATCGCTCTACTGAACTCTGTTCTTGTCAGTTTTAATTTTGGAAAAACTGTTTGGGAAATGGGTGCTTTACAGTTTCCCATTGTTAAGTAAATGTCCTTATGTAGTCTCTGATATCACATCCTTTTGTTTAGTTGGCAGCAGCACTATTGGCTTATATTTTAAGCTAGATCTGTTCTGACAGAGCACAGTTTAAATTGAGCTCCATGTGTCAAGCAAGGATGTCAACTGATTGCTCAAAAGTATGTGCCACGTGACTCATAACAGCAGACCATATGCGATTGGCTCATGCTTTCAGGCTGTCAGTCTCTTTGTGACACATTTCTACTCCTCAGATCAAGGAGCGTGTTGATTTTAAATTGACAGATCCTGACAGTGTTACGACAGCTTCATGCCTCATTCAATCTGAATGAGGATGTGTTTGATATCTTCAAGTGAAGCAGGGGAGATTGAAGACAAGAGAGCAGTATTTCGTTGCCTGGCTTGCATGCTGATCCCAGGAGTCCAGGAGAGAGAACCAGGGCTTCAGCATGGGACCATCTCTTGATGTTCAGTTATACTTCAGTTCATAACAGATCCTCCAAGAGATAACTTGGCAGGATCTGTTGCAAGTTTGAAGAAAGACTTATTCAATGATATTTCATTGCCATCTCAAAACATATGCAGATATATTTTACACTGACTTCCTGTTTGCATTATATTTTTTTCCAGCTTTGTAAAACGTAAAAAAGCTGGATAGGAAAATTAATGAAATGAAAGACGAATACAAAAAAAGCCAAAATAAAGAGGCTTGAGTTCAACCTAGATGAAGCTAGAACCAAATTAATTATGTGGATGGTCTAGGCTACAAAATGTACTGGTTGTCCTTTGCAAAGGGTTAAATTCTCAGAAAAGCTTGATATGAGAAAAGCTTCTGTGTAAAAAGAACTTTGAAATAAAGGTTTGCTCTTCTGCTTCTTTGAACATTTGCAATAAAAAATACACAAGAGAAAACCTGTAGCCACACAAAGGCAAGTTATATGGGTCACAGAATGTAGAGAAAGAACACAGCCATTATTATTGTATTTCAAAGATTGTACACAAATAAGCTAAGACTGTGGCATGTGCCTATTGAAAGAAAAGAACACATGACCCAGCCTTTTCAGTTGAAATTCCTGAACGCTAACTTAATATGCCATATTGTGCACAAGTGTTAAAGTGCTTTTAGGATATTTTTTTCTGGAAATTCCAGAACATTGACAAGCTGTATTAGACTACAATATGATACCAGCTCATTTTCTTTATTATTAAGAGTGTACATAAAATGCTGAACAATATCTTACTTATCTATTGATGTACAATAGTCAATGAGATAGATGGCTGTCCATTTATGCTAAAATGACAAATGACACGTGGTATTGTGTACTGCCTGGTCATCCTGTAAGTAGCCTCTGAAGTTCTTAAAGGATTCGGGATGGACCCAACGTACCATAGAAATCTCCTGAATTCAACTATTGAAAGATTTAATACAATAGCATGCTTTGCTCTAAGTATCAAGCCTGTGGTTGTAAATAGTAATTACCATGCATTTAGCCCATGGAAAGGTGAGGGAAGCAAAGATGAGGTTAATAATATCGCTCCAGCCAGGCTGTTTATAGAGGGAATTTTCCAAAGCTGTTTTCCCAGACCCCATGTTGTGCATCTTCTGAGCTGCACTTTGTGCTTGCAGAGAATGGTGAGCTGGACCCAGAGGTAGCCAGGGTCAACTCACTGGGCTTCAGTGGCTGCCTCTCAGTAGTGCAGTTCAACAGCATCACCCCTCTGAAAGCAGCCCTGCTGTACCCTAGCAGCAGCCCTGTGATTGTTAAGGGACAGCTTAGCGAGTCACACTGCGGTGCTTCCTCGCCATCCAATCCATTCGCTGTGGAGACCACACACTCGCTCTCAGGTAAGGTGTGACACGCTAATATCTGTTCAATTAAAAACAAAGTTTGTCCCAGATAGTTTCTGCAAAATGTCTGCAAAAATCATTAAAATGGTACAGATACAATGTAATTATCAACATATGAAATTACATATGCAGCATTAAATAATGATAACAATACATGTATTCATTCATTATTAATCATTTAAACTAGAAGTGAAGATATCTTTCTATCAGTGTCATTTCATTGGACAAGGGAGACAGAGAAGTGGGACTTAAGAGGCAGAGGTTTAGACAACGGCAGTGGTTAGATTGGCTAGAAGTGGTTATTTCTTTTCTTGCCATTTTATATCTATCCAATGTTTTCCTCTTACACTGCTATCTTCTTTTTCTTAAATTTCATATTCCGCTCTTTGTCTTACACAATGGCTTTACAAACTTACTAAAGGCTCATTGAATACTTGTAACACTTTTATAATTCAGTAACTTCAAATATATCCCATAATTATTCATAGTGAAGTTATCACTCACACATTCTGTTTGGATGAAAACAGTTCTATGTGTTTGATGTTGTGTGTAAAGTGGAATATTCCATGGGCCACACTGACCTTTGATCCTTCCTGTCTTTCTCTTCTGTTTTTTGCTGTAGATCAATCTGGTACAATAGATACTGGTGAGCCGATAGTCAATGCAATCAGGAGTGACTCAGCTCTGATCGGAGGTAACAGGGACAGTAGTCTTTTTTTTTGACAGAAATTAAAAATAATTAGGAAATTTGGTAACAAGTGATATCCTCAATTTTTTATTTATTGAGAAAATGTAAAACTTTTTATAAATGTAAAACTTTTTATAAATGTTTGTATGTTCATCTACAGTATACAATGTAAAAATATAGTCTAAAGTTGAATATAAACAATGTAATTAAAAATGAGGAACATACAAAGGACCCCAAAACTAATTATGTTTTTAAAAAGCTTTTAGTGAACAAATTTGAACATTAAATTGACTTGAATTGTGCTCGTACACAGAAATGACCAAACATAACATTGTACAAATGAGACATCTCTGTATGTTTCTGGGGTAAAACTGAATTCCACTGCATTGCAAATTGCACTAATTTACTATACGACTTGACCAATGTATTGCAGGGTTATATAATAAATTAGTTTTTTGTGAAGAACCAGCAGTAGTTGCATTGTTTTATGATTAGATGGAAAGTTTCAAATCAGAAATTTCTCATTCAACAATTTAATGGAAAATTGAGATTAATTTGTTTATTTTAAAAAGATATTTAAACTTCCCCGATCTAAAATTATTTTAATATCCTAGAATATTTAGTTCTCTTTTAATGTCCATTTCATATTTTGTTGTCTTTCAATATTGATTTATGCAAATCCGTAACTCAGACTTCAAATTCACTGACTTTTTAAATGCTGCAAAGCTTCCGGGGAATGCAAACACACAGGCAACAGATTACATCAGCATACAGTATGTGCCATAGCCTCAAAAGGAGCAGTGATGGTTTCAAAATAGAAGATGATTCTAGACATCTAGATGAGCAGCTTTTTTCCTCGGTTGGTGTATGAAAATACTGTAGATCTCTTAAAAAGTAAGACAAAAAAACAACATACAGTATGTCCACTGGCTAAAGCTTCATGACTGACTTTGAGAAGACCTTTAAAAAGTAAAGATTTTTAAGTTTTAAGTTTTTAAGTTGAGTTGCTTGCTGTGGGTGGTACAAACTATCCGTGACTGCCAAGGTCAGAAGAGTTGGGAAAGGGGCATCCACACTGATAGGTGGGAGAGGGGGTTGCACCCTAATTAGCAAAGACATTTTGGCCTGTATGTGACTGTCTGATCATGGCTTTATACAATGTGTTCAACTCTGTATGACACAGAGCCTTCTTATTATGCACCCTATGGGCAAAGTACAGTACAGTTGGAAAATGTGACAACCGTATCCTTGTCCAATGGCCCTCTTCTTCATGTAAAGTTAAGGCTGTTAGCATTAGCCAGCTAAAATACTTTGTTCCTTTCCTAGGTGTCTTGCCAAGCTGGGGATGCTAGATAATGACATAATGAATAATGACATAATGCACTGAATCCCCACACGTGTCACAATAGGATTAGATTGAAATTCAGACAATTTCTGGAGGAAAAAAGAATGTCATGTAATTAACTTTATGCAGTTAAATATCAGTATCAGTATTCAGTTAAAGCTTTGCAGCTTCATTCTTAAATCTGTCCGATACTTTTTTTTTGCTAAAGGCTTTTATATTTTCTTGGCTTGGCTTTTCTCTCGTCTTTTGATGGGTAGCCACCCTCCCACCCGCGTCGTTTCAGTTGTTAATTCTCTAGGTGCGGGGACTCTAGCTCTGTTCACTCAGCCCCTCCCCGCCCATGGTTGTTCCCTGAAGTCGAGAAACTTGATGTTGTGTTATGGTTCAGTAAAGGGCTGCATGAAATATCCCAATCCTGCATGCTCTCCCACACACAAAAAACAAGACAGCGAATTTCATTTTACTAGTTTAAATCGTTAGATTCAACCCAGTACGTACAGTTGGAACATACATTTAAATGCATTTAACACACACTTAAAGGTCCCATATTGTTTCACTTTTGGGAAATTTTACATCATTCACGTAAGTCTATGGAACACAGCTGTAAGTTGTTTTTCAATAAAATTAATCTTGTGTATTTTTAATCAAGTACTGCAATGCACCTCTCTGTGTCCTTCCAACTGAACAAGCCATCTTGGCATGGGTCATTGATATTCATAAGCCCTTGCCCAGATTGCCTGAGTGGCCTGCTTCCTCTATGCCTTGAAAAAGTAAATAAATTCCTTGCAAGATGGCTACCCGTCCGTAAAACGCAACAATGCATTGAGATGTTTAATGTTAATACTCATATACACAACGACATTGGTTACCAAGCTAACTATAAAAAGGAACCACACACTCTGACTGTAGATGCCAGTGATAGCTGTTTATTTTTGCGACCCATTTTGCTAATCTTTCTCGAGATAGGTTCAATAGAGCTACAGTGCGCACCATAATTCATTAGACAGTGAAACATTTTTTGTTATTTTAGTTCTGTACTCTAGCACTTTGAGATTGAAAGGATACAGTGAGGGTATTTTCATCCATATCGGATGAACCGTTTAGAAATTATAGAACCTTTCGTACATAGCCCCCCCCCGCCCCCCCCCCCCATTTTCAGGCATAAAAAAATATTGGACAGTTTAACAAAATGTAGAATAAAGTAATAATTTTTATATTTGGTTGCTTTGCATGCCATGATTTCCTCATGTCTGTGACCCAACAATATCAAAAGACTCTTGATATCTTATTTTCTGGTCCTCCTACAAGTGATACTACATACAACCTCTCTGTACTTGAATGGATCTCTATGGGAATTGGGGGGTGGGACTAGATTTAGCTGTGAATTAAAATGTATGTAGACTAAAATGTAATTACACTGGAACAGTATGGAACACATGGTTGGCTAAATGGCTCTAAGTCATCAAGGGTCCAACATATCAAACAAGCCTTAAACCATCACTCTGCTGCCAGATATGCAGTAGATATGGATGCATAACTTGAAGGGTTTCTTTTCCTGACTTATTTTTCCATTTATTTTCCTTTATTTTCCATTTTTCCATTCAATAGGAAGATTTGTCAGGAGAAACAACCCTTGAAGTGATCCACCCATATCTACTGCATATCTGGCAGCAGAGTGATGGTTTGAGGCTCGTTTGATACGTCAGACCGTTGATGACCTACAGCCATTTTGCCTACCATGTATTCCATACTGTTCCAGCATAATTTACAGCTAAATCTAGTCCCACCCCCCAAGTACCATAGAGATCCATTAAAATGCAGAGAGGTTATAGTATCGCTTGTTAGAGTACCTGAAAATAGCTGTACTTTAACCTCATAGTCACTGTTCCATTTCAAATCCAATGTGCTGGAATACAGAGCCAAAACAATAAAAAATTTGTCACTTTTGGAGTGCACTGTAAGTGTCAATGCTAGTAAAACAAGCATCACGAGGCTGCAAAATTGGAATAAATCAATCAAGCCAAAATATTGCACGTGTAAAAATAAACTGTTTGATACATTTTGTTAGGAAGCTAGAATGCATCGGTGAGCTCAACAATAGCAAACGACCTGGTAGACCACTCACGTTGAGAGACAACAGCAGCAAACTTCAAATGCCAACAATGCCAAACCTAGAATCAACTCTTTTGTTAGTTATCTTGCGCATGAACTAATAATGCAACAACACACAGCTAGTGAAGAAACATCTGAGGAGCCAATTGTCCAATTATTAATTATTAATGTATTAAAAGGGCTGTGATTCCTATGGTTCACCCTATATGGGTGTAAATACCCGCAAATTGGAGCTGACAGTCTGCACTTCATAGTATGGATGTGTTTGGGAATGCAGTACTGCACCATTTAAATAGGGTACCATGTGGGTTTTCAACATATATAAAATAGTATCACTATCAAGTTATTGCACTCATTTTGCTATTTGCCCCAGAGTGACCGTTTGGCCCACTGACACCACAAGATGCAAAAATAACCTATGGCAGCCAGTTCTGCTTAGCCCTGAGCAAGTAACCAGTTAGCAAATGACATGGTACTGATTTGGCAGTAACCAACCGTTCAGAACCACATATGTGAGTCTTGCAATGTAAAAATTAGCATCACTATTAAAGCTTTGCTTCTGATAGATACTAACCTTATTTTTTGAGATTTGCAAGAATAGAGTCAAAGTACATTAATTACATGAACAAGAAAAAAATATAAACTAGAAATGTTTTTCAGACATTCATGTAGCACCATTTAGAACTCTTTAGGACAATTATGTGAATGATCCTTTTGAAGGCATGTGGAGCATTATGAAATTATGTTTTCAGCACTAATTAAACCATCTGAATTCAAGTTTAATGACGCGGAAAATATGAAGCAAGATGCCCCTTAAGTTTTTGAAAATGTGGGAATGTGCACTTTTAACTACATGCATCTCTTTCGCAGGTGTTATTGCGGTTATGATATTCATCATTCTCGGCGTGCTGGCAATAATGGCAAGATTTCTTTATCGACGAAAGGAGTCCTTTCAGAGCAGAGACGCCAAGGGGGACAAGTCTGACGATAGCCCCGATTTTCCTTTCAACAATGAACCCAACTCACAGAACGTGCTGAGTGAACACCAAAAGGAGTACTTCATTTAATATACTACATCTCTGCACTCCGCTTCACAATCAAGATAAACTGAGGATACAGATGCCTTGCCAAGTCTAAAGACATTAACATTCATTGTGCATTACTGCATAAACCCTAAGCAACTGTCAGTGGTGGTTAATTGAGATGTGGAAAAATTTTAATGGTTCATATTTTTTGTATATATTTAATACAGCTTGTCTGGTAGACATTAAAAAAAGAGAATACTGACATTCATTGATTGTAAATACTCTTTAAATTGTACATGTTGAATTAATGTCTGTATAACAATTAACATCTTATATTCCTCTAAAACCATTGTTCGTTTTATGTTAATTAAAAGAAATGATGCATACCTATAATACTGAGTACCTGGACATAGTCAAACATTGTCAGATGAAAAATAAATGTTTGAAGTGTTGAGTGAAGTGGATTTTGATATCATGATGTTTCTGAAAGTGCAGCTAATTCATACCAAGTTTGGATGTGTGTGTTCGTTTGTCATCCACTAGAAATACCTTTTTATCTGATAACTTAGATGCACTGCAGTGCACAGCCTGTCCTGTGATGCATGTGGACACACAGCTTACAACAGCCAGCAAGAGGTAGCCAATGTTCTGTGGTCAAATATGTAGGCTATTGACATTGGGACAGTAGAAAGAAACCACCCAGCTCAAACAGGTGACATCAATGCTTTACAGGCTCAATATACTGGACCAATGAAGACAAATCTGACAAATTGACAGTTTCTATGATGTCAAGAAATTATAAATATAGAAACATATTTTTAGCAATGTATACTGTTTCATGGGTCATTTCTTAATTATGAAACAATCGTTAATGGCTAGTTATATAGCTGAAGCTTCTGAAGGTTTGAACACAGATCAAACTATAATTTGATTCTTAAAGTTGGTCTCATGTATAGGAGGTAATTTACATTATTGCTCAAAAGTATGATTTCCTTTGACTGAGATATAGGCTGATCTTGAATGTAATACTTGCACCCTTTCCCTAACATCTACCCCTTTGTTTTGCATAATGCACATGTGAATCCACCATATTGTGGCTGTCTCATAATTTACGAAGTTAATTTCAATAAGCATTAAAGCATCAAGAAGCGTTTTTAGGCCTGTATTTATCCACTTTGCTCTAGTCAGTAACATTTCTCAGTAAGAAGAGAAGGGTACATTCAATACTTTGCGTAATGTGCCGTAGGGACATTGTTTTTCCTATAGGCTACAGAAAACATATTTCATAATGGTGGAAACAGGAAGTGCAAGAGTGACCCAAAGCTGAAAACGTTACTAATCGCCTTGCTCCTAAACCCTCCCCTATAAGTTGGTATGGTAAATTACTAGTGAATATTGCCAAGATTGGGCAGGTTTCTGTTAATGTTTTGTACAGTGTCACACTGCTGGAGATGTGATGGGGATTGTCTGAGGGTTGGGAGTATGTGGAGGAGATAGTGGGATGTGCTGAATTTACCGTACTAATGTAAGGTAAATCAGGCGGTGGGTGTCAGTTACATTTGACTGACATAAGTGCATCGATATGGTGCCCTTTCAACAGGGCGGTTCTTGTGTCAAGCGGAAGCTTCATTAAAACCTGAGAGGATGAACTGTCATGCAATTGACAAGATCCAGTGATTCAGCTGTATTCCAAAAATGCTAAAATCTATATTTTATAATATGGATCCAACCAACAAAAATAACAGGTAATATTTGATGGTAAATGTGGAGGAGCTGTGATGGTAATCAAGTAAGTGCTGTAAAGTACAATTATGAAATGGTCCAATACAAAATAAATGTCTGTTAATTAAGGCTGTTGTAATTGTTGTATTTTGAAATCCATTTTGACCAACATTTCCCAGGTAATCCATTAAGCTGCTTGTCAAATATTTTTGTGCCACAAAAATAATTGATGCAATAAAATGGAAATGAGTTCCCAAAGACCCTCACATACACACGCACACACAGAGCTGGGCAAGAAGCACAGTATATAAATCTGTGTGGCTATGCAAAAATTGGTAGTGAACAAATATCACTGGTGATGGGAGTAAGCGTCGGTGGGGATGTGGTAGGTAAATATTTGTTTAGGGGAAACAAACTAATTAAAACCTTGATATGTTAAATTTGTATTCACCAATGGAGGGATTTATGAGAAGCACCTGGCATAAATGTATGGATACCATTCTCAGTAATCCTTGCATTTCCTCTTATGTAATTCATGATATCTCCTGCCTCCATTATATACAGCGGGTGGACAAAATATAAGAAACACAGTTTTCCAGGAAACATAAAACACCTGCCACGTTTGCTGCGCAAAACCTCAACCTCTGTTCCTAACCTGATTATCTATGCTGTTTTGTGAATCTTGTGCCACGTGTACATTTTATATGATGACTTGTTTTTCTTTATAATTATGCCAATCAATCATAATTACCTGTTAGTCATATTTTTATGAAATGCTACTAAATCATAAATGACATGTCTGTTATATCATTAATAAGTGAGCACACTTGAACAAATGTATAAGAAGGAATCAGAAAACATTTTGGTCCCCAACAACTGGAGTTGATCTCGTCTATGTAGTACAGTGGAATGTGATTACTGAAAAACTTCACTGAAAACAATTGGGCCATAATTGTGACTCATGTTACATGCAAGTGTTGGATTCTAGACCAGTTTCAATGATCTTCTATTTTACTCAGCTGTTCACTTCACTTGGAGCAGAGGTGTTCACTCCCCACAGCTGTGCACATCTCCGCTTGTCATGGACCAAAATGCTTTCAGTTTTTGTCTTACATTAGCTCTAAAGTGTTCTCACTTATTGCTAACACAAAAGCAGCATTTAATTGACTAATTAGTATTATAATAATACGATGAATGGCTAATTATGATTAATTATCAAGCTAATAAAAAAACAAGACAGAAGAAACTAAAAGGTATACATGGCATGTATACACTCACTAGGCAGCATAGGGACGTAACACCCCCACACACAGACAATGACTAATCTGTCTAATAAAACACTTGACAAGCAGATTAGACATTGAAAACCAAACAAATGTACCTGCAGAAAATCACAAAAGACAATAAAATGACTGAATGCTACAGACATTAGGAGCAAAGCACAAAACACCAACAAACAAGATAGCCTACTCAGTAGCACTACGATCATAACCGAACGACCACACTGACAAGCATAAAAGACTGTACTGAATTAAATATACTACTAATAGAGCACCCTGTTTCCTGGCTACCTACCCAAAACTTTACTAATGCCTACCTGTCCTCATTGAGGCGTGCCAGGCACGAGGCCACTTTAAATGCTGAACTCAAAAATGTTTGGCCTACTAGACAAAAAGCCTTGAAATGTGTACCACCACCAGGGACTTAGTCCCCACCCAGGATTACCACAAAATAAAAAAGGCAAAATAATAAAGTAGTGGGCCGATGGAAAACCAAACAAGTTGATCAACTGGCCCCCTCGGCGCCTACCTACCAGGGTTGCTCAAAACAGAAAACACCAAGGAACACTCAGTATAAACTAAGACACACACCTTAACCAGTAGTCCACAAAACAATAGGCTAAATAAGAGCTCACACACACGGTGAGAATTCCGGACGAGCCCCCAATTGTTATGACTCATAAAAGAATGCAGAAAATATAGGTAAGAGAAATGGGAGCAAACATATAGCAGCTGTTTTATGCTTTATGAAAAACTGTTTCAGTTTCTGGTGTTTCTGTAATTTTGTCCACCCCCTGTATATATATGTAAACATGTACAGTGCCCTCCACTATTATTGGCACCCCTGGTAAAGATGAGTAAATAAAAAGGGTTATAAAAAATTCACCATTTGGTGAATTAGCTTAATCTCACATTAGGGAAAAAATTTATTATGAGAAAAAATAATACCTCATCAATAAATTATTATTTTTTAACAAAACCACGTGTGCCACAATTATTGGCACCCCTGCATTTATATATATATAATAAAGTAATAATTTTTTATATTTGGTCGCATATCCTTTGCATGCCATGACTTCCTGATGTCTGTGACCCAACAACATCAAAAGACTGTTGATATCTTATTTTCTGGTACTCTTACAAGCGATACTGTAACGTCTCTGCATTTGAATGGATCTCTATGGAAATTGGGGGGTGGGACTAGATTTAGCTGTAAATTATGCTGGAACAGTATGGAATACATGGTTGGTAAAATGGCTGTAAGTCATCAAGGGTCTGAGGTATCAAACGAACCTAAACCGTCACTGCTGCCAGAAATGCAGTAGATATGGATGGATCACTTTAAGGGTTGTTTCTCCTGACAAATTTTCCTATTGAACTTTATGGAAAAATAAGTCAGGAGAAGGAACCCTTCAACCCTTTCAGTCTTTTGATGTTGTTGGGTCACAGACATCAGGAAGCCATGGCATGCAAAGGATATGCGACCAAATATAAAAAATTACTTTATTCTATATATATAAATGCGGGGGTGCCAATAATTGTGGTACACACGGTTTTGTTAAAAATAATTATTTCTTGATGAGGGATCTTTTTTTCATAATACATTTACTTCAATTAAAGGTTGGATTTTTCTCATTTTTTCAGTATGAGATTAAGCTAATTCACAAAACGGTGAATTTTTTATAACCCTTTTTACTCATCTTTACCAGGGGTGCCAATAATAGTGATGGGCACTGTGTGTGTGTGTATATATATATATATATATATATATATATATATATATATATATATATATATAGAGAGAGAGAGAGACAGACAGACAGACAGTATATTTATTTATTCATTTATTGTGGTAAAAATAGATTTACAGATCAACAATAATCTTGATGGTTCAGTCTGTTTGTGGAGCCAACAATATCCACAAACAGTAAAGCTATTTCAATCTTGATGGTATCTACACAGCACTATGAAAAGGCCTTTGTTGAATGGTGTTTTTTCAGTGGCTGTTAGCAGTCCTTTTCATGAGCTTATAGTGTGGCTCAGCATAATCTTGACCCACAGTATAATTCTGCCAAAAACATTAAAAGGAACAACAACCGTGAAGGCACTGAAAGGTTATTGTTCCAAGAAAACAAAAATGAAATTCAGCATAATAGAAGAAGCGGGTAAAGTAGCACATTTCGAAAGACAATGGTTTTAAATGCTCATAATGGTTTTACATGTTCATAAATCCATGTAGATTTTTTTATTTTTTATTGTGAAACCATTTTGGAAAACTTCTAAAAACACTTTGTAAAACAGAAAAGAAGTTTTGCAAACCTCAACTTCAATAATATCAAGGAATATATACAAGAGGAATTTAACAGATGGTGTATGTGTGTGAGAGTGTGTGCATGTATGTGTGTGAGAGTGTGTGCATGTCTGTGTGTGAGAGTGGGTGCATGTCTGTGTGTGAGAGTGTGTGTGCATGTGTGTGAGAGTGTGCATGTCTGTCTGTGAGAGTGTGTGTATGTCTGTGTGTGTGAGAGAGTGTGTGTATGTCTGTGTGTGAGAGAGTGTGTGTATGTCTGTGTGTGAGAGTGTGTGTATGTCTGTGTGTAAGAGTGTGTGCAAGTCTGTCTTTCTAAGGAGGGGGAGGGCGGGAGGAGGGGGGGGGGGGGGTCATCTGAAAATTTCAACCAGGATGTTTCATATTCTGTGTGAATAGGGCTAAAGATGGTTTATATTTGGGGATAATCTGCAAAGAACTATTCATTTGTCTCTCAGTTTTCTTGACTATAGAGGCTGCACCCTTTGGAACAAAGCTGTCCTTTGTTTAAAAACCGAGATTTTTATATGCATTTTTAACCATGTTTTATGGATGTGCTAATAAATAGGAATTTACTAAAACTGCTACAAATTACCCTAAGTTGTTTTTTGCAGGGCATTTAGTAAATATAATTATGTAAATGAGCACAGCCTCAAAATGTATTTCAACATTTGCTACCATGATTAAAATCCTATTTTCTGTGTGGTGAAAACATACTAACTACCGTTGAAAATCATTTCATGGTAGATTCATTTCAGAGCACTGGAAAAAATCTGCCCTTGAGATTTCAGCTCCACTGTGAACTTGCAATCTAGAAATCATAAGCAAGGCTAAGATCTCCAAAGTTAAGATCTGCTGTTTAAACCAAATTGATCAAATTTCACATAGGCTAAATGCTGTTTTGTAAATATTGATAGGTATTTTATTACACAATGATAAATAGGCCTTACCCCTACAACTATTTTACCCCTCACAAGTACTTAGAAATGCATCCCTATGGAGTTATTATTTGTTATTATCAAGGGAACTAAGATGTATTCTAATTGTAAGTCTAATTTAAACATTGATTCTGTCCTTAACAGACGAGATGCACACAATAATAAGATTCGTCCTTAAGACAGATAACAGATAAAATGAGCACAATTTAAATTCAAATGAAATGCAATGCAGGAACATGACACAAAGACAGCCTAATTAATCAGTCAAAGTAGACGCTGATTGGAGGAATGGTGCGCATGGAAATTTAAGTTAGTTAACAGGACGGAGAAACTTGAGGCGGTGCCACATAGGTAGACAGCCAAAAGCCATTTGAAGATTAATTCTACTGTGGCTCCAGAGAGGAAGCCAGATGTTGGGAGGAGGGAACCTCCGAGGTTCTCAGGAGGTGCCTATCAGTAGCTGGGCCAGTTTCCAATCCTCCCCATTCATGTGGTGTCTAGTCCAGGTGCCACATTTGTTACCTTTGGAAGAAGTGAGCTGTACAGGACAAAAGCAAATATAACAGATGAGGCCTGATGGACACCAAGAGACCATACATATTCCGTGGATAAGTTATATTATAAATACAATATGTATTAAAAATACATTTCACTAAATAAGTCCCTGAGTCATTAATTTTTAGTCCTTCATATGTCAACCCTAAAAGGAAGTGTTACCAGCTCTTTGTTAATAATTTATGAGTGATCATCACAATTTTTCATTCTACACTTGTAGATATATATACTTAAACATTTTATATATACACTTGTCCTATACTATTTTCCCCAGCTACTATACTAAGTATAGTAAGTATATTACTAAGTATATTATACCCACATTTTCATAGAGAGAATTTTGGTCCCACTCCTACTTTTCATTATGAGGCTGTATTACTTATGTAATCACACTCTAACAAGAGAGCTAGATACAGGGCCACTGCTGCGTATGTTCACACTAATATGTAAACCTATGGTACACAGAATTAAAATTATATATTTGAATATATGTGGTTATATTACAAGTGTTGCTTCCCACCTGGAAGCAACACTATATTCATCTATTCTATATATCAACACTATATTCATCCTGAAAAGCAGCCTTTCTAGTACTACGTACCACAAAACTGCATTTACACAAATTTCCATGCAAAGCAGCCTGGCTGTTGATGCTTTCGACACATTATTGCTAGTTTGTTGTCTGCTCAGCACACTTCTGTTGAGGGAAGATTGCTTTTAATAATTCATGAATTACATATTCCCTTTCTTGTATTGTATTGTAAAATGTATTGTATCCTGTAGGTATTTAAAACTGTGCGTAAGTAAATCCTGAATGCAGTTTTCTGTTGAGATAAAAGCCCTGTACAATGTGTGTTTGATTTGACTCAAGACGTTTACATACCTAATGAAGGAAAGAAACCGCCAAATGCTCAGAATTAATTTGAATTAATCTAAGACCGTAATTATCACTTAAGCTCCTCGAGCTGATTATTTCCAGCACTCTTGAATGTTATTTTTCTCAAGTGTACAAAAAGTGTTCCCAATTCTTCAAGGACCCCCTTCTGTATCTTCACTTGCAGGCATGAGCAACACTTCCCAGCTACAGAAACTCAGAAAGGGTCTGGTTGGTAGTCCGACATTTCCGCTCCCCATTTTGTTATGCGCCCCGATGTCTTGAAACGAAGGGGGGAAAGTTGCAAAAAGTTTAACTTGCCGAGTTGTCACAGTAAGAGAAACAAAACTCACTCAAACCAAAATTCTACGTCACAACAGTCCTGACGTGTCATTCCCCCCACATGTCTAAAGCAACGAATTGTGCCTTTAAAGCGGTTCAGAAGACACTGGGTGCGTCCCAATAGTCGAAAAATGCAACCTTTCCTCCTCCACTACCACTCCTCTACTCCGTGCCCCGAAAACGGATCTTTGTGTTTTAATCTAATGTTGCTGATTACATCTTAATTACGTAAAAATGGTTACATATTCATTAATGTCTCGACGCAAACCGCAATGTCAGGTACATTGTATATTGTACATGTAAATACTTGTACTGAAAACATTCAGGCAGTTTTGCATATTTCCGGCTAGGAGAGGAGTGGTAGTGGGGGAGTGGAGGTGGGGAGGTGGGGAGTGAAGAATATTGGGACGCACCCACTATTTCTTAAAACCTTAAAAATGGTGAAATATGAAAACTTCAGTAGTTCAGCAGGGTTTCTGGATTCTGTTCATTCCATGCGAAAACCTATTGAAAGACTCAGGGACGTAGGAAGTATATTTGACAGGGGGTGCTGCTGACTTAAATGAGGAGGAGGGGGGGGTGAAGACAATATTTTTTTTGCAGAAGAAAAAGCAGTGAATTCTAGTGAGTTTTGAAGGGAGAATAACAGCAAGGGTGTGTTTTTCCATGGATATTTTAGGATTAAAAATGTAACATTGTAACAACTAATAAGTTCAGTTAGCTAAATAACATTACGTCATTGTTCTAGTATCATAGTAGCTAAAATTACGTATGGCTATAGCCCTTTTCGGACAGGATTTGTTTCTTCTCTCTCTCTTTCTCTCTCTCTAGCACTATCACTCGTACACACAAAACAAGATAGCGGAAGCTGCTGCCAAGGCCACGTTTGAGCTTATAATGATGTGGCCAGCAAACAGAAAATCACACGCTGTCCAAATAGTTACCCACGCCATGTAGGCTGCTCATTTTACAAAGGCTGTAGGCAATCACACTACCTGCGAGACATCAACAATAGCTATTGGTTTCCATTGCACATGTGGCCACTGCACTGAACTCTGCAAGGCCTCGTACACAATGGTTAAAAGCGGCAAAAGACGGGAGAGTCAAATGAGCACGACAAAGCCAAACTTCAGCTCTCTACACTATCAGGTATTTCCAGCATTTCTGGGGTTTTTTATTTTTTATATCTGACTGCTATACAGTTCTGTAGCTATGTTAGTCTACTGTATTTCAAATGACATGTACTCATCACTGGGCAGATTGGTTCAAACCTTCTCTCAAAGAGCCAAATTCATACTCTTCAAAATAGTAAGTGAAAACTAAATATCACTTGCTGCTGGAGTGCATAAATACAGCAGTATTTAATTTTGGCTTATTCCATCATAGATTCTACTCTTAATTTGTTGATTAGAAATGGAATCGTCCATACAAGGAGTAGCCTATACTGGACATGTGACCTAGGCTTATACCTCCACCCATGAAAATCACTTTTTTACACCTAAGTACTATGAAATTTATGAAAACATACGGGGTTGACATACAGAGTAGTAGTCGATAAGATTTCAGTCATAGCATAACATGTAGGCCTAAATGGCATGATATGGCATACATAGTGGAGTTCAAAGGGTAGAAATAAAAACAATAGATGAAAGTATACATTGAATAGCCTAATGCAATCACAGCATACAATTATACATCTACTCATATAGCTTTAGAATACTTCTAAAAAGGATTTGAAATGTAAACAGACTGAAAGATTTAGATCCACCTTTCAAAAGCTACTATCATGGGTGGCAGCACATACTCTAAGAGTATGAATTAGGCTCTTTGAGAGAAGTTTTGAACCAATCTGCCCAGTGATGAGTACATTTTGTTTGAAATACAGTAGACCAACATAGCTACAGAACTGTATAGCAGTCAGATATATAAAAAAACAGAGTACTGGAAATCCCTGATAGTGTGGAGAGCTGAAGTTTGGCATGGTGGTGCTTATTTGAATTTCTTTTGCAGCTTTTGACCAAGCCAAACTTCACACTTAAAACAGTTTTTTGTTATTAATATATTACACTGTGAGTGCTAATTACTTACTTTCAGACTGTTGAACAGTTTTACTTTCAAATGTAAAGAATTATGCTGCTTCAAAGTGCATTTCAGTACAGAACTTTAAGCCAGCATAATCTGTGTATGAACATATTGCATGCCAAGTAGGGAATACTTGGTATGCAAAGCTGCTAGTTCCCTGTGCTTATCTAATATTTTGAGAATAACAAGTGCAGACTGCTGTTAAATATACACATACATTATAATGACCTTGCGCAGGGAGAAACTGAGCGACAAGTCTGAGATAAGACTGAAAGATTCAATATTCAGAGATCTGAAGCTGCAATATAATTTCCCCATAGTACAGTAACCAATCTTTGTTAACACCATTACCTTCTGTATAACTCATCAAACAGTTTTCAATCATTCAACTGGATATGGTTTAAGGTATGATTCAAACTGACTGAAATTGTGAAGTAGTTCATTGACTGAGCACAAATTTGCAGTCAAAGGAGGATATTCACAGCTGTGAAAGGCAACACTAATATAGTTTGAATAAAGTGTATTCAATAAACGTCTAGACCAGTCAGGTTGAGTTAACTAAGAAATTACCCTAAATTGTGATGCTCTCACTCCCGTCCTTTTGTGTCCCGTGTTTTACCTGTTCCCTCTCGTATCGTGTTGTTTGTATTCCTGTTTGTTTCCCTCGTGCTGCAGGCTGGGCGTGGTTTTCCTTTTGTGTCACTCTGTTCCACTACTCTTTACCCGCCTATCCCTTTCCTCCTTTCTGCATGCATTCTGCACACTCTCTGCTCCGTTAATCACTCACGCATACATTCGCACGCGACACTCAATTGACAATGATGTTAACTTATTTTCTATTATGCCAAAGTTCAGGGCAATTGTTGATTGAATCCTAATTAATGTTACGAGAACTGAAAGGAAGGTTGAAAAGGCTGTAATGAGTGTTGTACAGTCCGAACAGTATGATATAAATCTTCAAAGACTACTCCAGAATAAAAGCTTTTATGTTCCACTGGCTGAACTGAAAGTGCCATTAACATTTTCCTTGTGGATGCTCTGTCTAAAAGTTCAATTGGTGAGATAGAAACAAACTTTTTAATTACAGTCTGTAAGCTCAGTTTAAATCTCTTCCCCAAAAAAGTACAGGCCCTCTGAGCCTATTAGATCGATTTTATCTGCCAAGAGCAGACACAGGGTTCTTGTATCAGTTGTTTGACATATTTATTCAAAATATGTCCTTACACATTCTAATCTGGCAAATACAAGAAGATTGTCCTTAAAATATTGAATAATTAGAAATTAGATGTGCAGAGTATCGACACTAATATTCCCCATAAAAGTGAGTTATGAGCCTTCTCATGGTAACAGATGGGTCTTCTGCACCCTTACATTAGCAGAAAAGGTTCTTAACCCCTTTGCGCAGATGGCAAATTTGGTAAATTCTCATCTATTTAGGGGGTGCTCTGTTAAAGGCTTTATAACTCCAGGTTGTTTATTTTCATAATTTAAGCCAAAATAAAGTGCCACAAATGCAAAGAAACATTGGAAATTTTTGGAAAAAATGCTGTTGTTGTCCCAGTAAACATGCGTTGGCTAATAGTCATTATGGTTGGCGACGGTCACAGAATCCTGCCAACATTGGCACACTGTTGGAATGTGACTGTAGCCCAACAGTTACATATTTTGTTGTGAGCCAATATTGGTGCAACGTTGGAATATCACTCTTTCCCAATCATCGCATAATCGTCATGAACCAACGTTGGCACACCGTTGGCATTGTGACTTTAACCCGACCGTCACATTTTAATCGTAGACCAACCTAGATACAACGTTATGGCATATCCAGACCAGTGAACATTATTTTTCTTGCACAAGCACAAACTCCTTGCAGATTTCTACTCCTTTTCCAGTGAACGTACACATCAAGCTACAGGCTATGCTATGAAAGATCTGCACTTTTCTTCTGCGTTATTACTCCAATTACAATTAAAACGAATACTGTGGATTGTCGTACAAGCATAGCTATAAACAATGAATTGTAGATTGTCTATTGATTGTGGTAGACTAAAATTGGTTGAAAAGAATGGCGAATCAAATTCTGGTAGGTGCGATTTGCTGCGATCCATCACTTAATATGCTGTCAGTATTTACCAACCTTTATTACTAATATTAACAGGGGAGTGTATGTGGGGGGAGTCAAATTGTGGTAGGTACAATTTTTAAGCTGCCAAAATATGACTCCCTATATTAAAAAAAATTGCACCTACAAAAATTGGACTTCACCGCTCACTACTGGTAACAAATGGTTGTAAATATAAACAGAATATGAAGAGGTGATTATGCATGGTCAGTCTGGTGGTTGTCAGAGCTTTCTAATATAAGAGGGGAGTCTGATAGCACCTACCAAAATTTGATCCCCCATACCCTCCCGTCATTACTGGTCACAAAAGGATGTAATTACTAACAGCATATAAAGGAGAATATGCTCCGCTGGCCGTTAGTAGGCCGACTAATTATGAGACACACCTGTTAAGTCTTTTTGCCCTATTTAACTTGCTGTCTCCTATGCACTCTCTCTGGTCCTCTGGGTATTTTTTTGTGTGTCTTACAACACTCACTATGATACCTTTCACTCACTCAAGCATATGCGTACACAAGTGATAACCTACAGACTTCCACGCCTCATGTTTACTTTATTTTGTGTGTTTTTGGTTAAATTAAATAAAATTATATCTGCTCAGTAATTTCCCTGTGTGGTCTCCCTGTTTTGCCATTGCTCTACGAGCCAGGTCATGACATCACACATGCAGGCCAAACCAACAGCACACCAAATACTGATTAATAGTTGGCCTGCGTTCTTTTCGAGTTTAAGACTGCGGAATAAATTGTGTTCCTTGACGGCATTGGCCATTTCTGAGCTGCTCAAGAGAGGCTGCCAACCGCTTGGACTCAAAGACGAAAGACGCCAAGCCTCAAAGACAATTGCTGCAGCAACCTTACGCTGCCGAAGCTGGCACAGGCCCAAGCCCTTACCAGCAGGGTATGATTTCTGAAAAAAAAGGATGTTTTTGGAATGCCCTTTTATTTAAAAAATAGTCACAAACGGTATAGACATTCATGTAGTCAACCATGTAGGCCGCAGTATATGCATAGGACAGGAGCTTCTCATTTTGCAACTGTGGGGAAAAAATACATTTTGGCCACTTTACCTTGAATAAGAACTAATTATTAGAGTAGGTCATCTTTCAACTGATGCACTGGAGTTGTACATACAGTATGCCCAAGTACCATAAAAGCAAAGCTAATGTTACTTTTCACTCCAAATAATTACCTAATATGGCCAACTGAAGAATCCGTGGTCCTGAACCTTACCTGCCGCTACCCCATAGCGTGTAGTTTCCTTCATTATGAAATAAATACAGTACACTCCAAAAGTGTTAGGACAGTACACATTTTTGGCTCTGTACTCCAGCACATTGGATTTGAAATGGAACAGTGACGATGAGGTTAAAGTGCAGACATTCAGCTTTAATTTGAGGGTTTTTTTACATCCATATCGGGTGAACCATCTAGTAATTGTTGTTGCCAATTGTTTTACACATAGTCCCCCCCATTTTAGGGGACCAAAAGTAATTTGACAAATCAACATAAGCTTAAATAAAGTTATCATATTTAATATGTGTTTGCATATCCTTGCATGCCATGACTTCCTGATGTCTGTGACACAACAACATCAAAAGACTCTGGGGGCCCTATCTTACACCCGGCGCAAAGCGGCGCTAACCCAAACGCAAGTGTCTTTGCTATCTTACACCCGGCGCTAGGTCCATAATAACGCCTAACGCTTGTGTCCTTTAACTAGCATGTATTCTTGCGCCATCACAAGTGAACTGGGCGTGTTGGTCTTAAGATGAGGAGTGGCCAGGATTCTTTTTGGCGTATTGCTATCTTGAGCCAGCAGAAAGCGCTTGCGCTAGAACCACCACAAACCTGGTCTAAAGTCATGTCGCAGTTGTTTACATGTTATTTTAACGGCGCATATAAGTGCGTCTACATAGGCGTGTGCACAACGCGCATACCCTCCTGTCTGTTACACACAGGGGCGTGCACAAGCATGACTAAAATATCTAGATCACAATGTGAAATATTATTATTGTGTAGGCTATATCAAAAATGCATAATAATAAAAGGTTCCATAGGTCCCCATACCTTTCCCTCAGCGAAGGGAAACAATGCCACATTACATTGCTCTCAGCCCACTCCATCAACATCCAGGCGATGTGCGATGGTACGGGACAATGGCTATCCATTAAAAAGGAGCTGATAACACCTATAGCTATCAAGCCTAATGCGCGAATTGTCTTTGCACCTAATGCGTGAATTTTCATTCATTGGAAAACTCGCGTACTGCAATAGACGGACATTTGCGTTCTGAAAATGCGCTTCAGATGTCATTACAATACAGCTCTGTTTATCTAGGAATACAGCCTGTAAGTAGGCTAAATAGAATGGTTTGTGACTGAAAAAAGTTCAAAACCTTGTCCAGTGAATATTGCTTTTATTGTTTTTCAAATAGCCTAGGCTACAGCGGACTCGCTGTGCATAATGTTTTTTCGATAGACTATGGTTAAAAAATGGAGATAAATGTCATCATGTTAACTGAATTGTAGCCTAACCTTAGATATTCTTCGTCCTTCATATTTTTTAAATTACAGTGACAAGGTTTCTATACCCTCAGCTTATTAAAACCCCGCTGATTTCACCTGTTATTCCATAACTGAACAAAAGATTTTAAAGAGAACTGTCTAATTAGAAACGAATTGTTACACAATTAATTTACAATTATTTTTTATTCCATTATCTGCATGTTCGCTTTACAAGAGCAGGTCTGTTTCCCCTGCTGTACATTGCACTTTTCACGGTCTTCCTGGGAAAGTGAATCGTTTTAAAGTATTACGCTACCAGTAAAACAGGTTGGTCACATTTCCATAAGCAGGACATTATAAAACAAGGGAAAATATGCTGAACCTATGGGTTGCCAACCTGACAGATTTGTTGTATTTAGTGTCATCATTAAGGCAAAATAGCGTTAGTTATGTTATTAATCTAAATTAGAATGCAGGTAGCCTAATGAACTTCGGATGAAGCTTGAACATGAGTTCATTGCATAATCAAACGAAATTCGTTAAACAAGCAGGCTAATTTGGCGTTTTCTAAGGTGAGAAGGAAGCAATTAGTCGCTTATTATCAGCTGTTGCAGGTGCTTTTAACGAAATTTAACAGCATATATTTTGTAAACAGCACTGTCAGGAATTACCGGGAACTCGTAATACTACTACTGCTACTGATCCATATAGCCTATTCCTTGATCGCACCAAACACGCACGAGCATGTCTGTTTCGCCATCATAAGCAATCCGCCAAGGTGGAAAAGCAGGCTTTTAAAGGGAATGGGATATGACATTTTGATTGGTTTATTGCATGTCACACCCAAGACACATCTATAATTAATGAAGAGACTAGGTTCAGCCCAGTTGCACCTTGCGCCGTGCTTAGCGCCCAAAAAACACGCCGTTAAAATAGCAAAAGTGGACTTGGACACGCCCTAAATGGACTTAGCACCAAGATCGCCAAGATAGGGCCCTTGATATCTTATTTCCAGGTACTCTTACAAGCGATACTATAACCTCTCTGCATTTGAATCGATGTTTCTGTTTCCAACTTTTCTTATATTCTTATGTACCTTTGATGTTTTAGATGAATGTCAGACTTTTCTCTTTTCCTTTTTCTATGCCTACCACTTAGGTCCCAGTTGAAGATGGTTGATTCCAAGATAACTGCAGATTTGCTTTTGAGCTGTGATCAAAGTGAACATTTTTTGTGTGTGTGTTCGTGGATCACTTTAAGGGTTGTTTCTCCTGACTTATTTTTCCATAGAGTTCAATAGGAAAATGAGTCAGGAGAAACAACCCTTAAAGTGATCCATCCATATCTACTGCATATCTGGCAGCAGTGATGGTTTGAGGCTCATTTGATACCTCAGACCCTTGATGACCATATCAAGATTCATATCAAGATTCAGCAGGTCATATTTAATATGTCAAATACAGACATCCCTCCTCCTCTCTGTGAAATAAATACGAACACACACACAAAAAATGTTCACTTTGATCACAGCTCAAAAGCAAATCTGCAGTCTCCATCTTCAACTGGGACCTAAGTGGTAGGCATAGAAAAAGGAAAAGAGAAAAGTTTGACATTCATCTAAAACATCAAAGGTACATAAGAATATAAGAAAAGTTGGAAACAGAAACATCGACGGGGAAAGGTCAAGACAATGATCCATCTCAATAGCTTAAAGCAGTGTCTATAACACTGGGTTTTGAACTTTTAACTAACTTCTGCAAACCTGGATTCAGTGTCAGACGCAAATTTTTGCCTTCATCAATCAGACTGTTTTCTCACAAGAAAGGAACAAAGTGAGGGAGTAAAATTAAGTGAAAGTAGTAAGCTAATGTAATTTCACATGGACATTACAAATAAGGCTGTGCAATCATCTAGGCAAAACATTAAAAGTATTGTATCACATCCAGTTATTTATATGCCATCACAAAACTTGGAGCGTGTAATCAAACCGATTACAGCATTTCATCGGTGTCTGAAGTGTGCCACAGTTCTATAATACTGCTTGTGATGAGGCTTGTGTGGGGTGACTTAATCGCCTGTGGTTGAAGATATTACTGAAAAACTATTTGAGTAAAAAAAAAAAGCCATCAGAACTATTCCTAATATTATCTGTTTGCAGATAATACAAACAGTCAAACACCCTGCTTGACAAGCGCTCCAAAGATTGCCTTTGGTTGAAAGAACTGGTTGGAAGAGCTCCTGTTTAAGACAAGTACACACATGAGCATTCATGCTCTTGGCTACTTCTCATTATCTTTACAATTTAAAAATCAATCATCTATACGGGTGCAGGTACGTAACCTCTGTTAGTTGAGCACCTTGGCATGCTAATGTGATTTTATCTTTAAAGAGAGTGTACACAGCCATTTTCATGTTTCCCTTGCTCAAGCTTCCATGGTTCATTGCAGTCATTGAGCTCTATCTTGACGATCTTAGCGCTTGGTCTAAAACGCTTGGGCAAGTGCATTAAGGGTGTGACAAAGTCCACTTTTGCTAGTTAGACGGCGTGTTATTTGAGCGCTAAGTATAGCACAAGGTGCAAATGGGCTGGACTTAGACTCTTCATTAATTACAGGTGTGTCTTGGGCGTAATAAACCAATTCAAATTTCATATCCCATTCCCTTTAAAAGCCACCTGCGTTTGCACCTTGGCGGATTGCTAATATGATGGCGGACAGTAAGACTGTGAATACAGCCATTTACAGCTGGCGAAACAGACATGCTCGTGCGTGTACTTAAAGCATGCAAGCAAGGAATAGGATATATGGATCAATATTATTATTAATATTATTCAGACTAACCATTATGACGTGTTTTGATATACATAGTAATAATCTTTCTCATTGGGGTTTAACCGGTAGTTAATAGTTTGGTCGGTAATTCCTGACCAAACTATTTCCCAGAAATATAATAACAAGAAAACAGGATTTTTTTTTTTCCATTAGCTTACACCAGTGCTGTTATTTTACAAAATAAATGCGGTTTAATTCTGTTATAACACCTGAAACAGCTGAGATTAGGCTACCAGAATCTGGCTTCCCTCTCAGTTTAGAAAACACCAAATTAACCTGCTTGTTTAACAAATTTAAACAAGCTTCATCCGAAGTTGATATTACGTGCATTCTAATATTGATTCGTAAATAACGTTATTTTGCTTTAATGATGACAATAAATACACTAAAGCTGTCAGGTCGAGAATCCATACCCCTTAGGCATTTTTGCCCATGCGACCATCTACGTAACGTTGTTTTCTGGTTGTTTGATTGTTTCTCGGTCATGACCAAAAATAACTGGTTTCCACAACGTCTGAATCTTGACAATGTATGAACGTGAACAACAAGACGTAGTTGCATTGTCACTTGGTAACGTTATCAGGACGATTGAGAAATGAATGCAAGACAAAGTAGAAACCAGACATCATACTGCCATCATTAAAAATATGTGGTAGTCACGTGTCCTTTGAGTTGTATTTGGATCATTGTGTAAAAGTAAAAAATGAGACAGTGGATCAATGTATTTTACCTGACGTTGTGAATCTTTCTCAAAAGTGCAGACGCTTTAATGTTATTATTTGACCAGCTCATAAACGTCCGTACTCAAGATACAGCTCAACGTAGGAACCAGGACATATCTGGCTGCCCTAAATAATCTCCAGCTTGTGCAGAATGCAGCCGCTCGCATTTTAACTAGAAGTAAGAAATATGAGCATATTACCCCAGTACTAGCATCGCTTCATTGGCTACCAATTAAGTTTAGGATAGACTTTAAGGTTTTGCTTCTGACCTTTAAAGCTTTAAATGGACTTGCGCCAGTGTATATATGTAATCTGCTTTTACCATATAAGCCAAAAAGATCACTCCGTTCACAAGACGCAGGCTACCTAGTAGTCCCAAGAATATCTAAAAACTTGACGGGTGGTAGAGCTTTCTCCTACAGAGCGCCACTACTGTGGAACACCCTGCCAAAATGTATAAGGGAATCAGACACCGTCTCAATATTTAAGTGTAGATTAAAAACGCACCTTTATGATCAGGCTTATAATGAGCTATAGTCTGGAGACAGGACCAGAGAAGCATTTAGCCATAGAGTAATGTGGGGTGGCATCCTTTCCTTACTGTCACCTGTCAACAGCTGTGACCCCATCTTCCTGGGCTGGCTCTTGATAGGTGGGTAGGATTGTTTTCCCTCTCATGACAGCATGGTTTCTCAAACTCTGTCTTCATAGCTATGCAGCCATAGATTACTCCTGGCGGGGGCACTTGTCCAACCCTCCCACCCCTTCCCCACCCCCCACCCCTCCAGTTGGTGCTCCTGCTGCTCTATTACACTTTCCCTAACTGTTTTCTCTCTCTCTTTTTTTACATTCTGCCAGCGGGGCTTATGCCCCGCATCTCGAAAGTTGCTTTCCGGCTTCCTGTCCGTTGCCGCTTGCCCCTCCCTCCTTACCACCGCTGCCAGCTGCTCCCGCCGCCATCGGCGCCCGGTTCCCCACAATCACTGCCGCCACATCTGGACTGTCATCTAGCTGCTGCAAATTATATTATCATGGACATTGGCTGTTTTGACCATGTTGGTCTTTAAGCCCTAGACCCTGAGCCGACCAGAGGAGGATGGGTTCCCCCATTGAGTCTGGTTCCTTCCAAGGTTTCTTCCTAGTTACACCAGGGAGTTTTTCCTTGCCACTGTTGCCTTTGGCTTGCTCTTGTGGGGGGTTTAGGCTGGGTTTTGCTGTGAAGTGCATTGTGACAACTTGGTGTGAAATGCGCTATATAAATAAATATTGATTGATTGATTGATATGTTAAATAAAGTTATTATACAATCTCGTACAAGTTGTATCAGGATAATTGCTTAATGGTTTAAAAAGAACACTGCAACGCGACACCCTTTTTCCTTATCAAAAGAGGAGCATTAAGAGAAGAGACGTGTTCCTGTCAATATCATATCGTCATCATCGTTGGCGTTGTTGTTGTGATGTAGTCCTCTTTCCATGTAAGAAATAATTATAAGCGCTTTTTCAATTCTGGGAACTGAGCTCACAATGACTCGATTTCGTACAGCTCTGCAAATGACCACATCACTTCTGACTCCTGCTCCACACAAAGAAAGAACATGCCAATCTTTACATAAATCATAAACTATTTATTTATCATCATAAATCGCTAATATTTTATTCTAGCTACAGCTAGGAGTCGACCCAGGGACTCATTAAGCATGGGCTAGAAAACATTTAAATTCAAAGTAGGCCATCTTAACAATTTATGAACATCAACAAGCATAGGCAGATATTTAGGTTTAGATATTCAAATCAAATGATTCCGTAGAAGCATTTATCAGAGAGCGATCTACGGAGGAATGCAAATGTAACACAACACCCCGGTTATATAAAATTACAGAAGACTCTGCATCAATCTTTGAAAAAAGTGTAGGCCTATTTTCTAGTTTGTTTTCTGTGGCACAATGTGATCAGATGTGGCTCCGGAAACGTTTAGGCTACTTCCGACTTCCGCCATTTAAGGTTCAAATCCCACTCTGCAGCATCTGATTCTGATTCTGATTCAGTTCACTGATCATAAACTGATCAGTGAACTGAGGGCAATTTTAGAAGAACTGCGGTATGCACGCCGAAAAAGATTTTTGCAAAGGTGAGATTCAAACTTGCATCACCACCTACACCTAGGAGAACCTACAGCGGAAGAAGCAACTGCTTAAAACCAATGCTCCACCAGAGAATTCTGAAAGAGTGTGTATCCTCAGGCCTTAAGAGGCAAGTTTTTGTGCGCACAAGAAGTTTCGTGCTCTATGTAAACTGTCCCTTTATGGCACAGGGTTTAAGGGTTTCCGGGACTGTAGGGTGTGGTTGTGAGGGCAACGCCCTGTTGCTCTTCTTCTAACTATTTTGAGTGCTATATTTGTTCCCCAAGTGTGGCGTTTAGCTGAAACATTGGTAGATCTAAATGGTAACATGTTATCAACAGGTTAAAAATGGCCTTAGCCTTGTGGTTTGAGCCACGACTTTCAGGCTGTAGACTCGTGTCCGAGCCCCAGCCAAATTCCCTACCCTACAAAAAACTATGTGCACGTGTTATGCTTTTCACATGTAAGAATGTTCTCTTCACATTAAATAATGTCTTTTTATTGCAAAGGCAAAGACATTGAACAATATTTACTGTTAAATGTTTAAATTATACTTTGTCTAAACAGAGGTCAGAGTAAGCCGACATGGTCCGGTACTCGCTACCACCAAAAGATTTACTGCAGGTAAATTTGCACAGTACCAGATAAAATATAACATTTGTCAGGCAGAGAAAATAAAGTTTTAACGCAAAGGAAGCTTTTTATAGCTCTCTGTGGCTCTCCCCAGTAGCTTATATAGCTTCCCCCTTTCTAGCTAGCATAAAAATAATTATTATTTACTAGGCAACACAATCATGTAGGGAAACCTTGTCATTTCAAGAGCAACACTATCAATTATACAGGCAAGATAAATGGTCAGTTTCACCATTCATGGCCATTTAAGTAAGTGTTTATAACTTTATTTCCTTATGCAATATTAATATTCAAATTATATCGGAATGTTCAATACATAGGAAAAGTCACAAAGGGAGAGTTATATGGATTCCATGACAGCAGATTTATTGATTTTCTTTGTGACAACAGTCATTGACCGCTGTGGCATTCCTAGTGTTATATTTCTTTACTTTATAGGCTACTGTAGCTACCTTGCAAAGGGCAAGTTTTTAATATTATGTTAGCTAGATAATCTACTGACATAGACACCATTAGTAGGTCTATCATGTAGGCTACAATAACCAATTAAAAACAAGTACGGTAATCCATTTAAACTAAAATTAAACTTAAAACCTAAAACCCTAAAACTTTCATTTATTTGTAATTCATGGTAAAGGGAAAATTACTGTATCCAGACATATGTGTTTCTTTTAGCTAGGATTTATGTGTTTGTGTATACATATGCATCTCTCTCTCTAGATTTAATTATCTTATGGTTCAAATGTATATGCATTGTCATTATCAGTTACTCATAACAAACACAATACAAAAATAAATGATATTTCAACAAAAAATGTTTTCAACATACAAAAATGGCAAGTTAGTCACACAATTAATTTAAAAAAATCAATAATTAAATCAATTATTGACATCAAAATTATGCCAAGTTACAGCAAACAATATTGGCTATCTAACCTCCCACACATTAAACTCTCTATTCCAAAGCAATTCTGCCCAATGTTTCCTAAATTATTTCCTGCAACTTGGCCCTATGCTTTTTCATCTTACCATTTGAAAGGAATGTGGTCATTCAAACATTGTGCGTCACATCAAAGTGTCAACTAACAAAAAATGCTTCATGGAAGAAGACATCATTTAAATGATGAGGAAAAATTACACCCCAGAAAGGATATGTTTATACTTGATTGTCAAGTACAAAATGTTTTACCATTGCAACTAGATAGATAGACAGACAGGCTACTTTATTATACCCATGGAGATATTTTTCTAGCAGCATATAACATTTACAAACAGACATTTATACCAAGAAACATTCATATACACTAAAAAAAGGGGGGATTAATAAATAAATACAGATAAAACACATAAAATGTGTATGTGCATGTTTGTGGGTTAGATAAAGTTTAGTCAAATAAGTAGTAAAACAGTATAATTTATTTTAAAATGTAAAACAATAAAAATAAATCTTATGACCACAATTTTACTATTGTGTATAATTTTAACAATAATAATATAATGCATTTTACTCATTATGTGGTTTTCATACACCCAAAGCACCGGATTCAACATATACTGTAGTCATTTGTAAAAAATAAAAAAAAAAGCGTAATAGCTGAATTGCACGTTATTTCGATAAGCGATACACACACTGAATTGGCTTTGAAATAACATTTATTATTTTTTCGCCACATGTTGCTAGGCAGAATTAGTAGGGGCAAAAACATTTCTGCCCCTCTGCCCAATATAATTTGCGGCACGTTTTCCCTGCTTACGCAGATCACGCTTACGTTGTTTCCCTAGCAACGATGGGGCAGAGTGCTCCACTGCCCCACAGCAGAGACATAGGACAGGGAGCACAGTCCACAGCGTGAGCACACACATACACACAAAAGAAACTACTCAAAAACAGCACTATAAGGAGTGTGAGTCAAGTTTATTATATTTATACACACCAATTTCACGTTTGAATCACTGTTTTGTATTAAATATAAAATACATTTTGCCACAACGTTCAGATGTTACAAGTATCTTGCACAACAGCGCCACGTCTGGTGGGGCACTGCCCCACCTGCCCCTAATGTAAAAACGCCACTGATTGTAGGGAATCTAACAAGGTTGGTGTTTTGAAAAAGCTAACTGGGAATTGTTTAAATATGTGTGCGAACGGGAAGGACAAAATCTGGTAATGGAGGGGTCCGTAGATGAATGTGCTAAGGTAATAACATCCGTAAATATTTCAGCTGCAGATATGGCTATTCCAGTAAGCACAGGGGGAGGAGGACGGAAACGGGTGGTACCATGGTGGTCAGTAAGTACAGGGGGAGGAGGACGGAAACGGGTGGTACCATGGTGGTCAGTAAGTACAGGGGGAGGAGGACGGAAACGGGTGGTACCATGGTGGTCAGTAAGTACAGGGGGAGGAGGACGGAAACGGGTGGTACCATGGTGGTCAGTAAGTACAGGGGGAGGACGGAAATGGGTGGTACAATGGCGGTCATTAAGTACAGGGGGAGGAGGACGGAAACAGATGGTACCATGGCGGTCAGTAAGAACAGGGGGAGGAGGACGGAAACAGGTGGTACCATAGCGGTCAGTAAGTACAGAGGGAGGAGGACGGAAACGGGTGGTACCATGGTGGTCAGTAAGTACAGGGGGAGGAGGACAGAAACGGGTGGTACCATGGTGGTCAGTAACTACAGAGGGAGGAGGACGGAAACGGGTGGTACCATGGTGGTCAGTAACTACAGAGGGAGGAGGACGGAAACGGGTGGTACCATGGTGGTCAGTTACTACAGAGGGAGGAGGACGAAAACGGGTGGTACCATGGTGGTCAGTAAGTACAGGGGGAGGAGGACGGAAACGGGTGGTACCATGGTGGTCAGTAAGTACAGGGGGAGGAGGACGGAAACGGGTGGTACCATGGAGGTCAGTAAGTACAGGGGGAGGAGGACGGAAACGGGTGGTACCATGGTGGTCAGTAAGTACAGGGGGAGGAGGACGGAAACGGGTGGTACCATGGTGGTCAGTAAGTACAGGGGGAGGAGGATGGAAACAGGTGGTACCATAGCGGTCAGTAAGTACAGGGGGAGGAGGACGGAAACGGGTGGTACCATGGTGGTCAGTAACTACAGAGGGAGGAGGACGGAAACGGGTGGTACCATGGAGGTCAGTAAGTACAGGGGGAGGAGGACGGAAACGGGTGGTACCATGGTGGTCAGTAAGTACAGGGGGAGGAGGACGGAAACGGGTGGTACCATGGTGGTCAGTAAGTACAGGGGGAGGAGGACACTATGCACATTTGAAGGCATGCAGCCTCATTTTAAAACTATTGTAATTGTGAACAATATGATTTGTTCAACTTGCGCTTGATAATTTGAGTAAGTTATTAATTTGGCCAAAAGTTATATTAATTTGTTTATTTAACATAACATAACATAACATAACATGAGAGTATGATGAGAACAGGCCATTCAGCCCAACATGCTCATCTAATCCTACCACTAAAAGAAAATAAATAAAAAGCAATAAAATAAAAAATACATGCTTTAATAACTAGAGATTAAAATACAATCTAAAAGAAAAAGAAAAAAGAAAAAATAAATAAAAGACTAATAACAGAAATAAAATCTGCAAATTTAACTAAATTACTTTCAATGTCCATGTCAAGGTCATTTATATAAATGAGGAAGAGCAGTGGACCCAGCACCGATCCCTGTGGAACGCCACTTCCCACAATACCCTGCTCAGATAAGATCCCTCCTACTACTACTCTCTGTGTTCTACCCCTTAACCAGTTCTGGACCCACTCCGAAATGCCCCCTGAAATTCCTACTGACCTAATTTTTATAATAAGTTAGTCGTGAGGTACCTTATCAAATGCTTTCTGGAAATCTAGGTAGATAATATCATAGGCCCTTCTCCCGTCCAGACACTTGGTAGCTTCCTCAAAGAATGTTAAAAGTTTCATCAGGCCTGACCTTCCCTTACAAAAACCATGTTGGCTATCCTTTAGGATGTTAATTTTTTCAAGAAATAGTTCTAGTCTGTCTCTAATGATAGATTCAAGTATTTTACATGAGATGCAAGTTAAACTGACAGGCCTGTAGTTTCCTGGATCCGTACGTTCTCCATTCTTATATATTGGTTTTACTTTACCCTGTTTCCAGTCTTTTGGTATGTTTACAAGCTATTAGATGAATAATGATTTATGCACTTATGGGTTATGCATTGGCACTGGTTTTCCACCATTATTTGCCTTGCTTTTATAATTAATACAATGTTCAGTTTAATTTTTCAAAATATTCTTAAACAATTCACCTTCTAGAAGTTTAAATTGTTTGGGGATTAACCAAGTGTGGCTTTAGTCACTAGTAAAATAATCTATGTTTGAGCCATCAATCATAAAAAATGTGTACATAATATTTACAAAAAACAAAAAAGACCTAATTTTCAGTTAAGTACTCAAGCAGTAATTATCCTGGAAAATGAAATTATTTTTCATGATATCTTTTGTGAAAGGATGGGCAATGACTCATATAGAGTGCGTCATACATTTTTCCCTACTTATTTAATTAAAGTACTAAGATTAGGACACCGTATAATATGATGAGTTCATTAAGGTCTAATTATACTGTCTAATTCCACAAAATCATCTCCTAGGAAGTAGGAGTAATTGGTTATGTGCCACGACCAGCTTTTCCTTTTCATATGAATTAACACCGATGTGTGAGATTTGTGAGGGAAAGGCATAGATTGTGATCACGGACTGGGTTGGGGGGGAGGTATTGAGATTGCAGACCAGGGGGAGAGATTGCATTCGCAAAGGGCACGTGGTTAAAAAAATGGCGGGGGGGGGCATACGCTTCAAGATATTGGTGTCTATCTGTGCACATGCCTAGTGGGGAATATAGGAGGCACACAGTATTTCAATATCCAAGGGGAAAAAAGGGTTGATAAAAAAATGTATACTTTACAAACAGTGATGTTTTCCTGAAAAAGTGAGACTAGGTTTTGAAAATGATTGTAATCAAATTAATTTAATGGGCCACAGCAGGTGTCTTACACATCAAACTGGTCTTTATCCTTCAGATTTTCATTTAATTAATAATCAGATAATACTCTTCTAGAGAGACCAGAATTATCTTTGACTGAAATGTTCTAAAACCCAGCCATTTCAACTAAACTCCTAAAAACTGTTTCACTCCACTTTTTCACTGCCATTTTAAGATATCGTATTGCTTTCAATAACAATTTTGCTATTCAAGAGCTGTCAGAATTCATATGTAAATGTTGGATATTTGCATTTCCTTTGAAGGAACTTTATTTCTAAGAATACATGTGATATGTTTGAATCACAGTTTAGCTATGAACTTTATTTGAATCGTATTGTTGCGTGTCAGGGGGGGAAGGACCCAAACGCAGGCAGGAGTAAGGGAAAAACCGAAGTTTAATAAGGGCTAGGCAGCAATCCGAAATAGAACAGGCAGGGGTCAAAACCGAGAAGGCACAGCAAAGGTACAAAAGGGAAATCCAAAAACAGGGTCGCGAGAACACAGGCAGGGGTCCAAACCAGGGAGTCAGAGGAACACAAAGAAAACAAAACAGACTGGATACAAAACAACAACAGGCAAAGAACTCTGGGAAACAAAAACTAGAAAAACAGAATAAACAAAACAACTCGGGCAGAAACTCGGAAAAACAGACAGTAACACAGAAGCAGAATATCATGAGAGGAACTCACGAAGAACACTGAAATGACAAGGTATATATACACAGAGGAAGACAGACATAATGGGAATCAGGTGTGTAGAAGCAGGGAGGGGAGATTGCTCACAGGTGAGAACAGTGAGGGTTAACAGGGACCAATAAAACAATGACAGGGGAAACGTAAGACACGGACTGGAATACACATAGACACAATGATAACAAACGGCCTGGAGTTAGCAGGTAAACAAGTGCACAGCTCAGATTAGAAGAACACGAAAGTGGACACATATGCAGAGAATGCGAAATCACAGATCAATGCAGGGATAGGATAATGAGGAGGGAAATGACAGCTGCAGGTAGAAACTCAAGATGAATTAGTAATGTTAGTAGTGAACTCTAGAACCCTAATGTTAGTAGGTTAGTATTATATACACATGTTAGTTTGTTAGCAGGTTAGTATTAAATCTAATCTAACAGTTAGTATGATTAGTACATTAGTATTATATACAAATATAAATAAAGTCAGAAGGAAGAAAACGAGATACACGAAATACAGAAGAAACCTGAATGTTCCCAAAATCACCCGAATAGTGCAATGACAAAGACAGGGGGTGGAATCTCAGAAACATGGAACGCGGACTGACAATCGCGAGGGAAAGAAAACAGGAAAAATAATAACAAATAAACACAGATTACAGGATCCTAACACATATGGCCTGAGGGCATAATTTTGGTGTCAAAACTTTCTGTAATAGATCACTGAAGACTTGCCAGGGGACTTGTCTGTATGCACCAGACCTTACTATTTAATTTAACAAACCTAAATAGGTAAGCCCTGACAGAAAATGCTTCATAGATTGGCATGTCATGTCACTGTTTGTGAAATTATGTACATATTGCCAGCAAAACATATCATCATCAATCGTCATATCATAATATGACCAACGTTTTAAGTCTGAGATATTTCTAAACTGCAGTTCGAAGAGCTTGCAGGAATTGAATTGAATTCAATTGCTGAATTGAAGTATAGTAGTCCACCTTGTGAGATAAAAACACAAAAAAAGGTTTCTTGCGGTGAATTTGAGAATTCAACTGACCCATAATATAATGGCTTACAGAAGGAATATGTTATTTGAAACCCCATTTAGTGTCCACAAGGGAGAACTGCAAACTTAACCCAAAGCATAACACCGCCTCGCTAGTACTAGTACTTGATCAAAACTCCACCCACACAAGGGGTTGCCAGCTTCTCTGACAACCTGTGTCTTTGAGCATGGTGGATGTACAGCACTGAACGTAGTGTGAAGGGGACCTGGCTATTGTAGCATCCAAAATGTCAAGCGATGAGTCTTACACTGGACAAGTAATGAATGATACACTTTCATTACATGTCATCCACAACAGTCCTTTTTTCAACAACTGCACAACACAACAACAATGTTATTGGAATGGTTTGGAAAATAAAACATCCACAAGCCACCCTCTTTTCAACAACTGCACAACACAACAGCTATGCTGGCTATCGCGATGTAGACACCAGTACAGACAGCTAATAAGCCAGCTAGCCTATTACTTGCATTCTGCACAAGACAACTGCACTTTCAAGAGCTCTGAGTTAGGTGTGTGTTTTAGTTTTTTTTTTTAAGTTTCCACTGCAAGAACCACCTAATGTTAGCAAATGGCTATGCCTTTACACGCAAATACTATGTAGCTTTAAAGTAATAATTTGGCTAAATATAGCAAATGTTAAAACAATAGCCTGTCAGGATTCTATCTGACTAATGAGAGTCAGACCGATGTTGACTTTTTTTTTCCCTCGACTTTTATCATTCAACTTTTGAGATGGAGATTCTTGGGTCTAGTGCTGGTTGGGTTTAGCTGGTTCTCTGGTGGAACCATGCGTTTATCAACAAAGTCAGCCATTTCTTCACTGTAACTATAATTGGCAAATGGCCGCGCATTTTACTTGTGACAAAAAGATGGGTAAGCTACTGGCTCAGGAGCATTGTTGGAGGCAGTAACCCCAGTATCTGATGTCTCAGACCGACATAAACACAACACAGCTTACAGACCGTAAAATATACTTGAAATTACATATTCATCATCAATATAATTTGTGACAGGTGCTGGAAAAATCGTCCACAAGTAGCACAGGGTCATTTTTCTGTTTTTATAGTCTATGAAAGTACATACCCTGAGCTTTCAAATGATGTCTCATACACTGCAATATGCCAATATTTGAAGAAGATATGCTTCTTTGAGTGTTGCTACACCTTAAACCACTTTCCTGAGAAAACAGCTCTCAAAGATTTGCAAAGATTCACACCTCAGGTTGGCAAACTTAATGGGCGTGAACAGTAGCTGGCTAACCCCATCCCCAACCACTCCCCCACTAGAGTATTTGTCAGTATCTGTCACTGGCTGTCAGATGTAGCTAAGGCAGATACCAATCACAATTGCAACTACAATCACGATCCCTGAATATTTTCTTAATTAGGTACTCTTCATGGTTAGAGAGATCATTTACCCTCTTAAGCCACATTACGTCAGAAATAGCTATGCATGCCATGAAGAATACAAGTACCATTTTCACAGTGCTATATTACAAACAATTGTATAAAGAGGCACCAAATTTTTAACTTATCAAAATAAAGGCAGAGGTGAATCAGGCTCTAAACATGGCCACTAAAACTAACCATTTAGTAGATAAGGAAAAATTCAAAGATAATTGTTTTTTGTTAAACAAAGATAGATAGGAATATCAGGACAAACATGCTT
Source organism: Synaphobranchus kaupii (assembly GCA_029718625.1). Lineage (NCBI taxonomy): Eukaryota > Metazoa > Chordata > Actinopteri > Anguilliformes > Synaphobranchidae > Synaphobranchus > Synaphobranchus kaupii. The sequence goes on along the minus strand of CM056392.1, from coordinate 24,892,664 downwards.
GCAAATGATACATTGTTTGGACATGCGGTTAGCTAGATAGCTAACAGTTAACTTAGTCAGAAAAGGCTTGTGTAACGTTCCTGGTTTTTCTGTTCAGTGTATTGTTTGTTTTCGTGTTTTTATGTACTTTATTATTATTTTTTTGTACTTTATCATATTCATTGCCCAAAGCCCTGGTTCCCGTATAGTATGCATTTCCCTCAGTTCCCCGGTCTGTCTGTGTGCTGTGCTCTGAGTTGTCACTCCCCTGTATCGTGCTGGCACTATTCGGGTGATTTCGGAAGTATTCTCGTATTCTTTCTTCAGTCTTTTGTATTAAATACAAAATACAATGTAGATACTAGGGGTGTCACGATACCGATTCGAAATCGAAAATCGATCGAAATGAGCGTTCGATTTCGAACTTCGAAATCACAAGCTGGTTCGCGATTCTCCAAGTTTTTTTTTTCTCTCCACCCCCGAACCCCGCGCGCTCTTCTTAGCCTTTCATGTGATGGGTAAAATGTAAAAAAAGTAGCCTACTTGGCCATCTCTAATGTAAGCGTTTCCGACAAAACTTGACGCCTTCCACTGCATTTTGTTCGTCCACGCAGGCGTGCGTCCGAAGAAAAGAAAACAACAATATTTCAAAGAAGACACAGCTGCTAGTTAACGTTAGCTTACCGGTAGCCTGCATTACTTTTCGACACACCATGGCCACTGCCGGAGTCGGAGATGGAGAAACAGAACTGGAAAATCCTCCTGCTTCCCTCAAGTCACCGGTGTGGCAACATTTTGCCTTCCCCGTGAGTTATATAAACAACGAACGCGTCATTGACAAAATAACGACAGTTTGTCGGCTATGCTACACGCGAGTACCAACATGTCAAATATGGCAGGACACATTCGCAGGCATCACAAAGAAATAGATTTGACTGGGAAAAAAACATTGACACAGGCAACTCAAATGACAACCCAAATGACAGTCGGCATGAAAAAAAAACGTGTAAATAGTTAATAGCGTGGTACATGTTCAACTGTTTATTATTTCAGATATTAGTTTGTTAAAGCTCTCAACTGTTCAAAGAATGTGAACACGCTCATCTTTTTAAAGAAGAATTTGAAAATGTAAATGACCGTTGTCAGGGCATAAAACCAATGTGTAAATTGTTAATAGCATGGTAAATGTTCAACTGTTTATTCTAGAGTCTAGTTTTGATAAAGCTCTTAACTGTTTAGGTGTGTTTAAATATTCTCATATTTTTGTTATTATTTATAATTGTTATTATTCAAATAAAAGTTACTTATTGAGAAACAAGTATTTTTCTTTACAAATCAAGACTCGATAGTCTAACAATGGCATAGCCATTAGTTAGACTATAGTGCTGGAAAAAAAATTGTGCTGGAAAAAAATCGAAAATCGAATCGAATCGTGACCTTAAAATCAAAAGTCAAATCGAATCGCGGATTTGGAGAATCGTGACACCCCTAGTAGATACTATTAACAATTACCTATTACACTTGTGGTTATCTAGTTTAAGTTACACTTACTAAATCTACTAATGTATATGTGTTACTTAACAAGACTAACCCCCGTATTGTAGTTATTTACTAATTGATACTAACATATCTTCTACGCTGTAGAATTCCATTCTCGTGTGCTTTACCCGACTCCTGCTGCCTTCGCATATTGACTGCACCTGTCTCTAGCCTGTAACTCCACCTACCAATCTGAGCACGAGTCTGCCTCTGATCCAGGCTATGTTGTCTTCAATGTGTTTTCGTGAATCCGGTCCACGTCTTTGTCATTCCCCCATTATTGTATTATCGATTTCCATTGTTATCACCTTTGTCTTGTTTGTAACCCCGCCCTCTCGCACACCTGACCCTGCTTTGTCTTATCCTTCCCCAGTGTTTATAAGCTCTCAGTGTGCAGTGTTACTTTGTCAGAACATTGAGCATTCCTCTGTGCAGATTTCTTGTAAGCCTGAGTGTATTGAGAGTACTGCTAGACATTTTCCCGTACGACTACAAGCCTGCCTTTCCCTTCTGTTTCTTTACTGTGTTATTTTGGATTTGAACTTTGCTACGTTTTGACTACTCTCTCGACTAGCCTTTGTGTACTGCTACCTGATTTCCTGTTTTTTGATCTTTTGCGTTCCACCGACTACTCTCCTGTCTCTCGTTTTTGTACTGTCAGCATTTCTATTGCCTGGCTTGTGATTTTATGACTGAATAAACAAGTTATTTGCCTGATCCTGTGGTCCAAGTCTGGGTCCTTATCAGAATTGTAACAGCTTGGCTTGCCTTAAACCGACTGGTAGATAGACCGATATGAATATCACTATGAACATGCTTGCAAATTGCACACACGTGTTCTAGTTAGTGCATATATCAAGCACGGAAGTAAGCGGTCACGTGATCAAGTGCGTCCCAAACTCCGGTATGCAAGTACGCATATGTTCTCTTGGCGTACTTGGAACGACCGAAAAACTAAATATGTCTGTTTCTGAAATTGTATACTTGCGTACTATTTAGTAAACGGTCTCGTGATGTAGTGCGTCCCAAACTCAAGTATGCAAGCACGCAAAGTATATTTAGCATCCACCGGAAGTTTTCCAGGCGTACTTGGGCGGACCAAAAAATGAAGTATGCAACCGAGTGTACTTTCCCTATGCGTTTTCCGAGCTTTAAGGGAAGATTTGGAATTTTCAATATTCAGCCAAGCAAAATGTAGCCTAGAACACAAAGACAGGTAGGCTAACTGAAAGCTGACGTGGTGTCACAAGCTACAAGTAGGAAATAAGCAGACTTCTTTTTAAAAGCTTTTTATCAAAAATAACATATAGCTTACATGGAAAGTCAGAGAACAAATGACATTGTGGCGAACATTACACACATCAATAACTAAACCGAAATGAAATGAAATAAAAACTAAAATACAAATTTGGTGGTGAAAGACATGTCACGAAAAGAAAAACAAGACACCAAAACCAACATGGCCTAATATCTATCAGGGAAAAAAGTGGACGAGCATGACAATCGATTGGAATAAAAGGCCAGAGACATAGCCAACATTTTCTTGTTCTTATCTTAACTCTCTTCATGGATTTAAAATAGGCTAATTGAAAAATTAGGCCAATTCATTTAAAAAATGTCTCCATTTGCTAATGTACATGTGATATCTACCCAATAAAATTAACAAGTTCATTAAATCTGAAGTGTTCCCCTGCAAGCCGTCCATATAAAGAAAAATATCAATAGATTGGTAAGATGGTAGCTATATAATTTGTAACGATAGTCATCCACGAATGTCTACTCAGAGCCGTTTAGATCGAGTGCCATACATAAAACAACTGTTCAATGGTTTCCATCTGGTTGGAACAAACAGTTCAGTTTCAAATTTAAATCTTGTCTGTAAAATGTCTGAAACAGGGTAAATCCCATAATTTAGTCTTGAAATTAGTATCGTTGTCATTTTCATGCTATTGGTTGTTTGCTGTATGTAGCTGTCATATAAAACACAAATCTAGCGGTCTTTCTCCTTATGTTAGGACAAAAACAACTTTGCTTATTGTTTACATTTTCATTTCCCAGTTGAACCACCGAACTAACAATATAGTTGCCATGCACGTAATGTTTGTTGATTAGCAACCAAAATTACTGATTGGGCCTTTAAGATATTCTTGTAAGTATTTTTTGTCAAATAGTTATAGTTTAAAGTCTTTCTGTAATGATGAATTACTAAATCAAGACTGATTATTTATTAAGAATAGCCTTTATTCACCAAGACACATGATTTTACACACATTTGCCTTTGCCTTTTACTTTATTTTAAATAAACAGTGTCTTGCAGAAATAGACAAAATAACAAAAGGTATAATACAAAGAATTAACTCAAGCTTGCTAATTGTTAGCTTGGGCTAAGGTAGGCCTAGTTGTCAATATGATTACAAGTACAACATTGGTGGCCTGTTTACAGTGTAAAATGGCAAGGCATGTAACCAAAACAATCGCTAATCATGTATTTACTTATATTATGAATGTAGCTTGCTAGGTTCTAAAAAAAGATTAGGATACACATTTCTTTAGGCTACTCTACCGTCTACTCTCAGTTGACATTCTTATACTGCTGGGCGGTGCGATTTTTGGACCATGACGGACACCGTGAGTGAAGCAAATGAGCCGTGATTGGCTGCAGGGGCTACCCACAATCCTTAAGTAAATGGTGCAAACTGGCCTCCTTGATACGGAAAAGAAAGCATTGCATAAAAATAAAAGAAAATACTTTGGCTTATACTAAAATAAATAAATAATAATAAAAAATAATACTTCAGGTTATACTTACAGGAAAAAGAGCCTTCTAAAAATAGTAAACTAGTAGGCTAGGCCTAGTGTAAGCCACTTGTGCTCACTAGATATCTCAGTTAGTGAGTAGGCGAAATGTTCTCTAAATGTAGTGTACTTTAAATCCCCGGATGCTACACTTATTTCCAGGTTTTCACTGATAATAGTATTGAGGATATTTCTCGCATTACTTACTGTATGCAGTAAGCAGTTACGTTACGTTAACATTACACAGTAATAGTACACAGGACGCAATAGATAAGGCTCTGTTTTTGACACAGCCCTTGACTAACAGACAGATAAGTAATAACAGAATGATAGAGAGACAGCAAAAACTAAAACTTTTTTCCTGTTTCCTGTTTGGTGAGCGACTGAGCTGTGCTACTGAACTGTGCTGTAGAAAAGTTTGGTGGTGATCGTTTTTGTGCTGGCAAATCTGCAAATTTGCGATTGTTCTCAAAAAACAAAACAAAATATATTAGGCTACAAACTAACGTTAGGTAAGACGAATTCGCTGCTGAGCAGGCTTTTACCGAGCCAGCAGTGTTAGGCTAGGTAAGATTGTTCTCAAAAAAACAAAACAAAACAAAATATATTAGGCTACAAACTAACGTTAGGTAAGACGAATTCGCTGCTGAGCAGGCTTTTACCAGGCCAGCAGTGTTAGGCTAGGTAAGATTGTTCTCAAAAAACAAAACAAAACAAAATATATTATATTAACGTATATTAATATAAATATATTAACTAACGTTAGGAAGTATCACTTAGAGCCCGCATAAACGGGGCATAAGTGTTTACTGTGGAAGTCCTCGTTTACAAAGACTCCTGTTTGGTGGGCCAGCAGTGTTAGGCTAGGTAAGATTGTTCTCAAAAAAACAAAACAAAACAAAATATAGTGTTGATCCTGCTTCCGACGAATTTTGTATATCTTCTAATACAAGGGTAAGCTATGGCTTCGTTTGATCCCTCAGTCTCTCCCATTCCTCGCTCGGTTTCTCCTTCCTCGCCATATTGGGCTATCTCTTGCCCAGTATGTGACATGTTTACCTATTCCTTCTCCGCCACTAGTGGGAACTTTACTTGTGATAAGTGTAAATTAAATGCTAGGTTGACTGCGAAGATAGCCGATTTGGAATCTCGCATCCGTACCCTACATGAAATTAGAGAAACCGAAAAGTTCATAGAATCCTTCTCGGTTTCGGGTGCTCCAGCTAGCCCGTCCCCAACTAATGTTAGAAATCCGAAAATGCCTCCGCAGCAAGGTAACAGCAGGTGGATTACAGTTCGCGAACGTAGTCGTAAACCACCGGTACTCCACCAACCACCAATTCGGGTTTCGAATAGGTTCTCTCCCCTGAGCAATGCACCTTCAGTAAAACCGGCTGAAAAAGCTTTGATAATCGGTGATTCTATTCTACGAAACGTAGAAATTGCGAGTCCAAAGACCGTAGTTCAGTGCATTCCTGGTGCTAGAGCGACCGACATAGAAGCAAATTAAAAAATGCTGGCTAAAACTAATCGTAAATTTTCTAGCATTATTATTCACGTCGGCGCAAATGATGTCCGGTTGAAGCAATCGGAGATAACGAAAAGTAATTTTGAATCAGCATGTTAAGTAGCAAAACGGTTGTCTAACACTGTTATTTGCTCTGGCCCCATTCCTTCTAGGCGTGGTGACGAAACTTATAGTAGACTAACGTCACTAAATCGTTGGCTATCTGAGTGGTGTCCCTCTAATAATATCAGCTATATAGATCATTGGCACACTTTTTGGGGGACTAATCGTTTAAAAAGAGATGGTGTTCACCCCACGTGGGAGGGTTCAGCTCTTATCTCTAAAAAACTGGCCTATAGTCTTAGAAATTCAAGTCCCTGACTAATTAGAGCCAAGGCCAGGAAGCAGAACTTCTTGTCTGCTTGTTCCCCAGAACCATCAGCTAGGGTTCACCCTTTAGAAATTTAAACTGTGTCTGTCCCACGTATACAAAACCATGTCAAATCTGGCAAAAACCGTGAAGTTTGTTTTAATAATCTGATTAAGATTAAAACAAAACACAATCCTATTAGCTCAAGTGATATTACTACCATGAGAGTTGGCTTATTAAATATAAGATCCCTTAATTCCAAGGCAGCTCTTGTGAATGAATTAATCTCAGACTGCTCTCTTGATATACTATGTTTAACTGAAACATGGCTGAAAGTGGATGAGAACTTTACATTAAATGAATCCTCTCCACCTGGGTTCATATATAGCCAAAACCCCCGTCTCTGTCGAAGAGGGGGTGGGGTTGCTGTTATTTATAAATCTGTCTTTCAGTCAATTCCAAAATTAGAGTATGCATTTGATTCATTTGAAGTGTTAGTTATGAACACTCAGCCAGCAGTGGTTGGTAGAAACCGCCCCTCCTCTCAGCCTATTTTACTTGTAACTGTCTATAGACCTCCTGGCCCATATGCTGGCTTTATTCATGAATTTGCAGATTTTCTTTCTCATTTAGCTGTAAATCATGACAAAGTGTTAATATTGGGTGATTTTAACCTGCATTTTGAAAATACAGATGATCCTTTTACCTCAGCATTTACGGTCATTTTGGAATCAATTGGTTTCATTCAAAATGTTTTTGGCCCCACGCATTATCATAGTCATACTTTAGACCTGGTCTTAAGTCTTGGTATTGACATTGTTAATGTTAAAATTCACTCGCATAATCCTATTTTGTCTGACCATTTCCTCATTACTCTGCAGTTAAAATTAGCCCATTCTGTAGAATCTGAACTCAGAACGTATACAGGTCGCACTATCACTACCTCCACTACTGGAAACTTTATGCATGTGCTACCTGATTACCTCGATTTAGACACTTCATCCAGCTCCCTGTTAACCAATGATCTGGCAGAGGAATTAGCTACTGCTCTACGCAAAACCCTTGAAGTAGTTGCTCCGTTAAAAAGCAAAAAAGTAATTGAGAAGAGGCTTGCCCCTTGGTACACCGACCACACGCGGGCTCTTAAACAAAACTTTCGGCAGCTTGAACGCAAATGGCGTTCTACTAAACTGCAGGTATTCCACTTGGCCTGGAAAGAGAGTCTTAGTGCCTATAAGCATGCTCTCTCCAATGCTAGGTCCTCGTACTTTTCAAAGCTTATACAAGAAAATAAGACCAATCCCCGATTTCTATTCAGAACAGTTGCTGAACTAACTAATAATCATGCAACAACTAACCCTCAAATTCCAGTCTCATGTAGTAGTAATGATTTCTTGAATTTCTTTAGTGGTAAAATTATTGAAATTAGGGAAAAGATCACACAAGTTAGTGACCATGGTTTTGACGATATAGAATTGCCTCCTAGACACACTGAACGTCTTGAATCATTTACTACAATACTTGAGAGCGAGCTAATTCAGTTAGTTTCTTCTTCAAAATCATCCACCTGTCTTCTAGACCCCATACCCACAAAGTTATTGAAGGAGATATTGCCTATGCTCATCAAACCAATTATTCATTTAATTAACTCATCATTGCTATCGGGCCATGTTCCTACATCCTTTAAATTGGCAGAAATCAAGCCACTACTTAAACCAAATTTGGATCCCACTGTCCTGGCCAATTATAGACCCATTTCAAACCTCCCATTTTTATCAAAGATTCTTGAGAAATGTGTAGCGCAACAGCTTTCTTCATTTTTACATACTTATAATGTGTATGAGAGGTTTCAATCTGGGTTTAGGAAGCACCATAGCACCGAGACCGCCCTTGCCCTAGTAATGAATGACTTGTTCCTCTCTCTGGACTGTGGCTGTATTTCTATTCTTGTTTTACTTGACCTGAGCGCTGCCTTTGATACTATAGACCATAATATTCTCCTCTGCAGGTTAGAAAATTTAGTTGGTCTTACCGGGCATGCTCTTATGTGGTTTAAATCTTATCTCTATGATAGATCCCAGTTTGTTAGGGTAAACAGTCAGTCCTCTGAATTTTCTAAGGTGAACTTTGGAGTACCACAAGGATCGGTCTTGGGTCCTCTGCTCTTTTCTCTTTACATGCTCCCTCTTGGGAACATTATAAGCAGACATGGTATTAACTACCACTGCTACGCAGATGACACACAACTTTATATATCAGTTAAGCCAGGTGAAGTTGACCAGTTGTCTAAACTAGAGACCTGTCTCAAAGATGTAAAGGCCTGGATGACCCAAAATTTCCTCTCATTGAACTCAGATAAGACTGAGATATTAGTATTAGGTCCCAAATCCCTTCGAGATAAATACCTTCTCTTTTCCTCTCTCACCCTGAGCTGCAGATTACTCCGGCCCGTCCCCCTCTCACCCTGAGTTTGCAGACTGCTTCGGACCCGTCCCTCCTTTGGTTTATCCTCCCAACTTCACGCAACCGGAGTCCCAGATGCATCACCCTGCCCCCTTTGAACTGATGATTGAACTGATTATTGAATTGACTATTACCATTCAGTCCACCTTTAGTCTAAACCGGGCCGGCCAGCGAAGGATGGGCACCTCCTCTCTAGCCAGGTTCCTTCCAAGATTTCTTCCTACTGGGGAGTTTTTTCTCGCCACTGTTCAGTGTTTTTTTCTCCCCTACCGGGGAGTTTTTTACCTCATTTTGCTGGTTGGGGGCTAAGGCCTGGTTTTTTGCTCAATTTTCCTTCTGTTTCCCTGTGCAGCGTCTGTGACAGTTCTCTGTAAAAAGCGCTATACAAATAAAATTGAATTGAATTGAATTGAATGTTTCTGGGCTTGAAGCTCTTTTCTGTGTGTGGAGGGGTGGGTGTGGCTACAGAGCCTGTGGGTTGGGATGGGTGGGATCTGGTTTCAGCGGAGCATTAGCTAGCTACTGCAGTGGCAGAGGTGAAGAAGCACAAGTAGCTTACAGTGAAGCCAAACAACAAGCCGACAGGGTGCGTTCAAGAAGCAGAGTCAACCTAGGTTTTGCTTTTCCTCGATGACGACAACTGAAGTTCAGCAAGGGGATGAAATGTGACGGAAAGTGTTTTCTGTTGGACTTATAAGTGATGTTACCTCTAGCTATCTATGTTAGGTAGCTAGATGGCCATAGGCGGGGTTCAGGATGGAGGACGAGACTCATTTGATTGTAAACACAGGACCACAGCAAGTCTAAAAATCCTGCATAGTGTACCTTTAACAGCTGGCGGAAGTGTTGCGATCACAAGCACCTTCACTAACAGCTTTCCTGCAGGAAACACTGCAGCATTTTCTGTTGTACCGTATGGTATTGTTGGCTTGTTATTTCAGCAATCAAGCTCTATCGGGTTAAGGCTTCAAGTTTGGCTAGAGCTTATCAGGCTGGTTTGGGTTGGGCCGAAGAGATGTCGGGCTTAGTCAGGCTTGGTCCTCATTTATATAGCCGGATGCTGACCTCTAGCCAGGGCATCCACTAATTACTGTTCCCTTTCTTCTATATGTTCTTACCAGTGTACTCCATGATTGGTAGAGAGCTACTGTGAAAAGTGATGATGCCAACATCCTACTATTTTATTATCCCTGAATATGACCATGTACCTGACATTACATGGTCCAATTCCTCTCTTTCTTAAGCAACTGAGGACAGCGTACATGGGAATTCCCAGTGACAATGAAAGTCCCATATTTCAATCCCCCCTCCCCATTCCTCATCCACAAAATAATGCTGAGGAGAGATACAATGACACTCATTGACACGCTTGAGATGTCAGAATATGTCACCGCTGTGAGGAAAACATTTCTGTGCCTCATATCATCTAAATGTTGTACAGTAGAAATATTAATCGTATTGCCTCAGAACAGTGCCTTGTGATCATGCATTACTTTGCTTGACAGAAAGGGAATTGAAAAGGTGAATTGAGTCTGTTTCAGAGCAAGGAGGGCAGCGTATTGCAAGAAGCATTATTTTCTGTAATCTGTCTTACCACATGTTCAGCACTGAATGTTGAAATTCATTGATTTTATTATTTTATCATTTGTTGTGTTTATATTTCAGACTCTCAAGTGAAATAGTTACATTACAGGGCCTTTATTGATTACATTTAAAAAAATGATTGGATGGAATTATCAATTTCTACAAATTATACAACAAACTTAAATGACATTATTGTTAAAGAGTAACTACGTATACCCACTGTCTCAGCCTGTCTCCGCCTACTACACAATTTTGAAAAATACTTTGTGGGGTGAGCGAGGGAGGGGTGGGGGTGGAGGAGCTGTGTCCATCGTCATTTGCATAAATTAACGTACATTGTACAAATGATTTCGTATAACTCGAATCAAACTATCAAACTAGACATTGCACATCAAATATGAATCAAGATTCAGCAACTGCATGGCCTATTTCTCACCTCAAATATTTTCAGAAACATATTTTAGTGGACTATTTAGGTAGAATAAGAGAATTGAACAGGCCGCCACGTTCCGGTTTAAAAACGTGGAGGCGAAACGAAAGTAACGTAGCGGGTCTAACCAATCAGGTGCCGGCTGTTTCCGTTGTGGGCGACAACAATTATCCATATGACGTAGAGCTACCTCCAAAGAGGTACTCTGACATCACGATTGGGGCGGGGGCAGTGTGGGGAGCAAAAAGGAAATTTCAACCATTAGGGGCAGCACAAAGATGCTTTTCTACCAGTCTTATGATATACAATATTATTTCAGAATTGTTGAAATAACGGAATGCATGAATAAGTTTCATTATAAGGTAAGCATACAAACACGTTTACAGTGGAAAAAAAGTGATCTAAAGTGTTGTTACCCTTTAATGACAATGAAGGACACATCTGTAGAAAATGATACATTGTTGCTCTGGATCATCATGTGGGCAAACTCTGGTGGTAATTTGCCTCTGTGAATGACCGGATAAGTTTAGTAGAAGTAAACACACAGATATACGCCTATGCACCCATATCCACATACACAGCATAGACATGGAGGGTCAAAGAAACTGGGCTCCTGAAATATTGAGATGTTTCTGGAGGAACACCAACATTGCCCTTCAGTACTCTAGAGGCATAGCAGTATGCTGCCAACCTGCCTTTGGGCTGGCATTCAAGCAGTTGAAACGGAATTTCCTTTTCATTGATGTGGCTGGCTATCAATTGAGCTATGTGAGCTTTTTCAACTATCTGAATCATTTATGCGCAAAACAAGCTCTTTTACACAGTAGAATATGGGAGGCCACAGAGGGCCACAGTTGCCAGAGATGTTGGTGTGCATCAGTTAACAGTATCACAGCTGCAGTGGCTCAATTAATCAATGGTAATGACTCAAGCAATCAAGGATAGCCACACCTATGCAAGATATGGACATCACCATCTCCATCAGTTCCCATACAATAAGACAACAGATCCAGCATGAAGGCAACAGCCCTGGCTCACACATTCTGGCCTAATGATAAATAATCACCATTGATTAGAGCATTGGTCCGCAACCATAGTCCCGGAGAGCCGCAGGATCTGCCGGTGCTTATTTCCCCGTAAAACCAGAAAACATATCAGTCCCGAGAAACCAGGCGTGCTGAGCTAACTGTGTAATCAACTGCTTTAATTCATCAATTAAATGCTGACTAATAGTGAAAACCAGCACGCCCTGTGGCTGTCCAGGACCAGGGTTGCAGCCCGCTGGATTAGAGCAGGGCTAGGCTCAGTGGAAAGGCTGCTTAGTTTTATATCATGATGAGACTGTGAGAAGTGCATCACAGAATCAGGGACAGTTACCATCCAAACTGTGGTACGCAACTGGATTTGTTTCAGAGGTCAAACCAAAAAAAAATATTTGTGTGGCTGGTAACAGAATTTAAATCACAGTTAGTGTTTATGAATGGCTCATTAACTACACAATGACATTGATGTTGACAGTGCACCTACTTTTCAGAGTGCTTGGTGCAAAATAATGTCATCCCATTTGAAGTATGCATTAAGCACCATATTCAAATGTTGTGAACCGACGGTGGCCCCAGAATTCATTGGATCGGCTTGTGCGTCAACGGAATTCACAACCATCTACAGAAGTTTAGCTGCATACAACAGAATTGAATATAGTTTCCTCAAGAATGTTGATACCACATCTTATATGAGCATTGCTACAATACAGTATTATTTGAAAATGGACAATCCTTTTTTGGCTCAAGGAATAAATCAGCCTGTATTTTATCTTTGTTTATTTAACACTGGGGAAGAAAAACATTTCATTGGATTTTGAATTGGAATACTTCTGAATTGAAACAAATACAGTAATAAAATACAAACATCTCATTGGCATTTATACTGTGACAGTGATGCAATGTAGACCCAAGCACAGAGAAACTCAGGAGGCAGAGGTTTCACGAACAAAGACGTTTGCGGTGAAAAATAAAGTGAACCAGTCGAGGCACAAACACAAGCAAAACTAGAAACAATGGAACTTTAAGGACTAAGGCTAAGAAATAATCAAGACACGGGAATTGGGGGGTGGGACTAGATTTAGCTGTAAATTATGCTGGAACAGTATGGAATACATGGTTGGTAAAATGGCTGTAAGTCATCAAGGGTCTGAGGTATCAAACAAGCCTCAAACCATCACTCTGCTGCCAGATATGCAGTAGATATGGATGGATCACTTTAAGGGTTGTTTCTCATGACACATTTTTGTATTGAACTCTATGGAAAAATAAGTCAGGAGAAGAAACCCTTCAAGATATCCATCCATATCTACTGCATGTCTGGCAGCAGAGTGATGGTTTAAGGCTTGTTTGATACGTCAGACCCTTGATGATTTAGCCAACCATGTGTTCCATACTGTTCCAGTGTAATTTACAGTTAAATCTAGTCCCACCCCCCAATTCCCATAGAGATCCATTCAAATGCAGAGACGTTATAGTTTCGCTTGTAAGAGTACCAGAAAATGAGATATCAAGAGTCTTTTGATGTTGTTGGGACATCAGGAAGTCATGGCATGCAAAGGATATGTGACCAAATATAAAAAATTAAATATAATATAATATATAAATGCAGGGGTGCCAATAATTGTGGCAAGTTGCATTAAATAATTTAGGAAAGTTTAGATAGCATTGCTTTGGAATAGAGCTAGTTTATTTAGTGTGAGCTACAATAGGCAATATTGTTAGTTGTAACTTGGCCACATTTTGATATCAATACTTTTAAAGGCAGGCCTAGTTTTTGCAAGTTGGAATTAAGGACTTATGCATAGCCTACAGAGTGCTGTCTATGAGTAACTTGGCTGTTTTTACATTGAAAACGTCTTTTGCTAATGGTGGAATATTCATTTGTTGTATTCTTATCATACATAATATACACTATGCCATATTAGTATGTCCCTGGGCAATACGTGTCACTTCGGGAATGGAAAATACTCATTCAAATTTCCTGTGAATATGTGCTAGATGAATGTAAAATTTTCCTTGGAGTGAGTATGAATGTGTATATGCTTTATAATGGACTTTTATGACAGGCTTTGGATAGGTTTTTGGACCCATAGATATCTATCCCCCTATATTGATTAAACAATAGTAATTCCCACTTGAAAATGCAAAAGTGAGTTTTATGAGTTAAATATATGATTATTTTATGATTTACAGCAGTGCACAATTATTAATTTTGGATACATTTGGAGACACTAAGGGACAAGAGGGTACACTGCCTATATTTTGCATCATAGATCTTTAGGAGTTCTGCATATCACCCTGAGATTTTGTACACCAGGGGGCTGGCAACCAGCGGCTTTAGGCGGGACACATGGAATGTAAGGTGTACTCTCATAGACCTGGCCCGGAGGAGCCGATAGGTTACTGGATTGATGCGATGCAGGATCTTGAAGGGTCCAAAGAAGCGAGGACACAACTTGTGAGATTACACTTGAAGGGGGAGATCTCGGGCGGACAGCCATACCTTTTGTCCAGGGCGGTATAGCAGGGCAGAGTGACAGTGCTGATTGGGTGTGGGTAGGGGGTGTAGCAGGCCAAAGGGAGTGAGGCAAACGGGAGGTCTTACTGCACAAGTGGGACAGGCGGTGACGAAGGACCGGGTGTCGTGCTCTATAGTGGGCCAACAGAATCTCCTCTTTACTCTTTAGGAAGTCTAGGGTATGTAGGGCCCCTGGATAGCGTGTGAGTTTGGAGGCGTGTGCCTAGCGAATAACCTGGGAGCAAACTGAGCTTGGGACAAAGATGCGGTTATTGGGACCCCTCCCGGGTCCGGCTCCTGAGGCTGGGCCTCCTGGACCTGCGTCTCAATGCCCCACATGATGGGGGCCGCAACAAGGGTACTGGGTAGAATGGGCTCCATGCATTCCTTCTTCTCCTTGGGGTTGAACACCCGGGAGAGTGTGTCCGGTTTGATGTTTTTAGTTCCTGGGCGATAGGAGAGAGTAAACACAAATATATATTTTTTTTTTTAAAAGCCCACCTGGCTTGGAGAGGGGTGAGGTGCTTGGCATCTCGTAGGTATTCCAGGTTCTTGTGATCAGGTGACCAGGTACTTGTTTCACGGTGGAGGGTTGGTGCCAATTAAGCACAGCGCTGACTTTCTGAGGGTTCATCTGGAGACTGTCAGCCGACACAATGAATCCCAGGAACGAAACTGTGGACACCTGAAATGCACACTTCTCTGGCTTATCATACAGGTGATGGTCAAGGAGCAGTTTGAGAACCTGGTGAACATAAGTAGATGAGGATTTCATCGAGATAGATAAACACAAACCGATTGAGCATATCCAGGAGGATGTCATTGATGAGTGATTGGAAGACTGCGGGGGAGTTAGTTAATCTGAAAGCATGACCTGGTACTCATAGTGGCCGACAGGGGTATTGAACACTGTTTTCCACTCATCTTCCACCTTTATCCGTACCAAGTGGTTTGGTGAAGATCAAGGCCTCCTTCAGGGACTCGAAGGCAGAGGACACGAGGGAGGGGTACCGATTCTTCATTGTTATGCTGTTGAGCCCCCGGTAATCGATGCATGGACGGAGGGTGCCATCCTTCTTGCTCACAAAGAAGAAACCGGCCCCCACAAGAGACGTGGATGGACGAATGTTGCCAACAGCGAGGGCCTCCTGAATGTACTTCTCCATAGCTGTAGTTTCTGGAGTAGAGGGGGAGAAAAGATGGCCACTGGGTGGCGTGGTTCCCCGGAAAAGTTGGATTGTGCAATCGTAAGGCCTATGACAAGGCCTCGTGACATATTCATAAGCATTTCTGTTGCTTATATAAATTTCACTTTTTTCATTTATACATGGTATTTTTATTCAAGCAATTTCTTGAATGCCTTTTATTGAAAACAAATTAGTTTTTTGTGAAGAACATAAAAACTGAAATCCCTGTGGCACACATGGCTATGGATCATGGCATACATATTTACTTTATCATTTTCCCACACTTGCATATTAATGAATAGCAAAAAAATGCATTTAACGAGATGTAAAATATTCTGTTGTTGTTGTGCACTGACTGAGTTACGAATAAAACCGAGTGCAAATGAATGTAATTCAATCAGGTGTCCAGAGAACAGTCATTGGCATTGTTTCAGCTTCATTGCAATGGAAATCAAAACATATACTTGCAATAAAATCATACAAAAGGTTGAGAATTTAAATAAGGATTGTCTGGAGTTTTTCAGTACATTAACCCATTGTTCTTTAGGAAACAATAAGTATGCCATTTTCCCAAACTCCTTAAACTGCATCTCTCTCTCTCACTCTCTCACTCACTCATTCACTCACTCACAAGTATTTTGACAGTGACACAATTTTTGTTGTTTTGGCTCTGTATTCCAGCACAGTGGATTTGAAATGGAACAGTGACTAGGCCCTATCTTACACGTGGCGCTAAGCAGCGGTAACCAAAACGCAAGTGTCTTTGCTAGTTTCAGACCAACGCAGTGGTCACTTTAAGGTCCAGTACTCACGTTTTTTAGCTTGCAAGTGAACTGTGTGGGCTGGTCGTCTTAAGATGAGGTGTGGCCAGGATCATTTTTGGCGTATTGCTATCTTGAGGCAGCATTAAGCACTTGCGCTAAAACCACCACAAACCTGGTCTTAAGTCATGCCGCAGTTGATTCAATGTTATTTTAACTGCGCAATATGAAGATGTAATATGCGTCTACATAGGTGTGTGCACAATGCCCGAACACCCTCCTGTCTGTTACACACACAGGGGCACGCACAGACATGCATAAAAAATAAAACATAAAGATTACATTGTGAAATGGGGATTCATATTTTCCCCCAAATTAAAACATTTTCCTTCCTGGAATAGATGCACGTTGTCCCTGGAATCACGGGAAAGTGGGCTTGTTTTAGGGCATTAAGCCAGCCTACCAATACAAATGCGTTGGTCCATAAGCAGGACAATATAAAACAAGGGTAAATATGCGTAAACCTATGGATTCACAACCTGACAGCTTTAGTGTATTTAGTGTCATCAGTAACTCCTTTGTGCAGATGCCTAGTGATCATGCCTCCAGCAGCATCATTTTGCTCAACTGAGACATTCGTTGCTCCTGCAGCCAAACTATTAGTGGAAATTACAAACTCTGTTTTAACTTTATTGGTAGTCCGGTTCTGCTGAACACGGAGTTTCTAAGTGTCACTATTTTCCCGTAGCAAGTCCATTTAACAAGCAACCCCCCACCCAGTCTATACCTACCCATGCACAACATAGTGGACAATAGCATCTTTGTTTGAGTTCATAAATATACGTATTTATTCATCATATAAAATTTTAATTCCTTCATAGCAACAAGATGAACCCAACAATAGCCTGATTGTATGCCAGAAAAGCCGTCCTGACATATTTTCCATAGAGTTCAATAGGAAAATGAGTGAGGAAAAACAACCCTTATTAAATATGAGGACTTTATTTAAGTTTATGTTAATTTGTCCAATTAATCTTTGTCCCCTAAAATGGGGGGGGGGGGGGGGTATTTACATACATATCGGGTATACATAAAAATGTATACCCGATATGTATGTAAAAACCCTCAAATTAAAGCTGAAAGTCTGCACTTTATCCTTATAGCCACTGTTCCATTTCAAATTTTGTCTGTATTCCAATGTTCTGGAATACAGAGCCAAAACAACAAAAATTGTGTCACTGCCCTCAAATCTTTGGTCCCCACTGCATGTAGCCAGCGAGACCAACCGCACTTTAAACGCAAAAATACTTGCATATTGGGAAAGGAATACTCCCCTCCCTAATGTGTTTTCTATAGCCTAGAGCTTGCGTAATACTAGACCGTTAAAACGAAAACTGCCGTTACGCTGGGCTGTAATGAATTGTTCAAAGCACCCAATAAGACATGGCATACATTCAAGCCGGAAAGTCTGCACACCCCTTTCACCTTCTCCACATTTTATTACGTTACAGACATATTCTACAATTGATTGAGTTCATTTTTTGTCTCAAAATTCTACACAAAATAGCCCATAATGACAAAGTGAAAACAGGTTTTTAGACATTTGTGCTAATTTATTAAAAATCAAAATGTAAAATATCATATGTACACAAGTGTGCACACCCTTTGATATGACACCCAAAAGTGCATTTTGTTTCCACTGATACTGCTTGAGATGTTTCTACAACTTCATTGGAGTCCACCTGTGATAAATTCAATTGATTGGACATGGGGATTGCCAACACCTGCCTATATAAGGTCCCACAGTTGACAGTGCATGTCAGAGCAAACTCCAAGCCATGGGGTCAAAGGAATTATCTGCAGACATCAGAAACAGGATTGTGTCAAGGCATAGATCTGGAGAAGGGTACGGAAAAATCTCTGCAGCTTTACAGGTCCCAAAGAGCACAGTGGCCACCATCATTCGTAAATGGAAGAAGTTTGGAACCACCAAGAATCTTCCTAGACCTGGCCGTCCGGCCTAACTGAGCAATCGGGGAAGACGGGCCTTGGCCAGGGAGGTGAGCAGGAACCCGAGGGTCACTCTGACAGAGCTCCAGCGTATCCTTGTGGAGATGGGAGAACCTTTCAGAAGATCAACCATCCAGGCAGCACTCCACCAATCAGGCCTTTATGGTAGAGTGGCCAGACTGAAGCCCCTCCTTAGTAAAAGGCACATCACAGCCCGCTTGGAGTTTGCCAAAAGGCACCTAGAGGACTCTCAAACCATGAGAATCAAGATTCTCTGGTCTGATGAAACCAGAATTGAACTTTTTGGCCTGAATACCAAGCGTCACGTCTGGAGGAAACCAGGCACCGCTCATCACCTGGCTAATACCATCCCTACAGTGAAGTATGGCGGTGGCAGCATCATGATGTGGGGATGTTTTTCAGCAGCGGGAACGGGGTGACTAGTCCTGATAGAGGGAAAGATGAATGCAGCTAAGTACACCGAGATCCTTGAAGAAAACCTGCTCCAGAGCGCTCTGGACCTCAGACTGGGGCGAAGGTTTACCTTCCAACATGACAACGACCCGAAGCACACAGCCAAGAGAACAAAGGAGTGGCTTCGGAGAATGTCTGTGCATGTCCTTGTGTGGCCCAGACCTGAATCCAATTGAACATCTGTGGAAAGAGCTGAAAATGGCTGTGTACCGACGCTCCCCATCAAACCTGACGGAGCTTGCAAGGATATGCCAAGAGGAATGGGCAAAAATGTCCAGAAACAAGTGTGCCAAGCTCGTAGCTTCTTTCCCAAGACGCCTTGAAGCTGTAATCACTGCCAAAGGTGCAGCGACCAAGTATTAGGCTAAGGGTGTGTACAGATATGTAACCCCTAAATAACCTATTTTTGTCAGTAAAATAAAATAGCATATTTTCTAAAAACCTGTTTTCACTTCATCATTATTGGCTATTGTATGTAGATGTTTGAGGCAAAAAATGAACTCAATCTATTGTAGTATAAGTCATGACATAATAAAACGTGGAGAAGGTGAAAGGGGTGTGCAGACTTTCCGGCTTGACTGTATACCGTTGCTAAGGTTATAATGTACTCTATTGGATAAAAGAGCCGGCAATTAAATCAGAATGAACTGTAATGAATGACACAGGCTTGCAGGGCATGGGGGGTATGACTTTATTTAAGTTTATGTTAATTTGTCCAATTACTTTTGGTCCCCTAAAATGGGGGGGGGTGGGGGGGGGGTGCGCTATGTATAAAAATGGCTACAATTTGTAAGCCGATATGGATGTAAAAGACCTCAAATTAAAGCTGAAAGTCTGCACTTTAACCTCATAGTCACTGTTCAATTTAAAATCCAATGTGCTGGAGTACAGAGCCAAAACAACAAAGATTGTCCAAATACTTACGGACTGCACTGTATATACTTTATATTATTGTTGACTGCTCTTCATGTGATCTAATTTGGCTCAGTCTAGAGCTATAAATGTGATCATGATGTTAAACCATCTTGAAGGGACTGGGCATCCCATTGGGTCTGGTTACCCTGATAGCTTTTCCTCCAAAGGAGGTTATCTTTGTCACTGTCACTGTAATCTGCGATTATAAAATAGGAAAACATATAATAACAATAAGATAAGATTTACTTCTACAGCAGTATAAAACATGGTCAAATCAGATTATATTATTCCAGAGTATTATTTATACAGTATCAGTATCAGTTATGCTTTTAAAAATGCATGTTTTTTCATTACATATTTTTTCTTCTGCTGTCATACTGATATAACGTTTATCTAGTTATCAGATAGTGGGGGACCCAGCTGCCACTAATGACAGAGAAAGTGACAGACGATTTTTAAAAATCAGAAAGCCAAAGATATTCAATACAAGAAGTAACTTTAAACATGCATGATAGCAAATAAAACAATTTCTGAATCAGGAATTGAGAAATCTTAAAGGAGAATTATTAAAAAATGTAAATTACTTGGCATGGAAGCCATTCTTCTGCTCATTATAGGAAGCTGGCCACTAAAGAAAGATCTAGGTTTATGATGTTCAGTTCACTTTAGTAATTAAGTTCTACTGAAAAGAAAATGCCACTTTGCTGTAGTGTGGAGAATTGCAGGGGTTTAACGGCGAAGGAAGGAATTTCTTTTTACCGGCTACCGCAAGATGAGGGTGATAAAACAATGGCTGACTGCAATTGGGAATGCCTGATACTCCTGAGACACAGCTAAATAATATGTGAGTGTGTAACAGGCACTTTCGCCCAGGTGATTTTGAGGAGAGCATTTGGGGGAGACTACTGAACATACCAAGTTCAGTTTTCTGCTCGGTCACTGCCCCCTTTGCCTAGTATGGGAGGTATCTCCAAATTCAACTTACCCACCCAGTGATTTTTCAAAACTGAGGAAGGGTAGAGGTGTACGTAATTATGATGTGCACCTCTACATATTCGCATCTTTCGAAGCCAATAGTTCTGTTCAGAGATTGTTTTGGCCAGCCACAAAAAGAGTCTTAATCCGTTACGCCTTGATCTGTTAAATTAGTTGAATGTTGTTTCTCGGTCAAATTGCCCTTTAAGTACAAATCATAACGTATAATTGGATAATCTCAAAAATCAGGGAAAATATACAGAAAACATATATTGAAAATGAGATAATTATATAACCACTTTGAGTGCGACTCACATCAATCTCAAAAGAATCTCAAAGGAAGACAAATATTTATCCTGAAGAAGATACAGGGATATACTTTTTCTGAGATTTACCCGCACTTTGAGAATAAAAAGGAAATTAACTCGAGCAAACTTCAGGGATATCCCCTCCCCGTGTTCTTACTGTTCGCAAAGCAATCAAACAGAAACATTACAGATTAAAAAAGTGAAAAGCTTTCACAAGCTTATAACCAACTCACGTCTCTTCTCCAAAATGGAGCGGAGGCTGGGGCTGAGACTGATTCCAAAATGCTATGTTGTCTCCTCGAAAAGTTTGTATCCACAAAGCGTTACCATTTCATATCCTGCCTCATTTAGGGCAATACAGGACAATGCATGGCCTAAAACCCACCACCTGGTTTTGGTGGCCTGAAATTTACTTCACAATTGTGTGTGCTAATTCTTCCATGCTGTAACTTCTTCTGTAGATTTACCTTCCATTTATTTGTCACCCAATGGTATATCTTTCAGTGGAGAATGTTTGTCTACTGCATTCGAAGGCAACTTATGGGCTGCAAGTTCTAAAGGGATATGGCTTCCTTAAAACTACTTCTTGAATGTGGAGTTTGATCTATAAGGCCCATATATCTCCTATGCATTCTGATGCGACTCCTATTGATCTGAAAGGAAGAAACTGCTCAGGTGAAAAATAGCCTTAATCTGTTACAGTTTCCCCTTACATATCCATTTTGTGCTTGAGTGCCTCTTGCCATTGCAATTTCACATATCTTCCATCTGCGTTTTACGTGAAATGTGACTTTCGTGCAACGAGTCCAAGTGGACTTTCACGTTTCCTTGAGATAAATTATGCAGATGAATGTTACTGACATTTTATGTAGACATTCAACTGCCGGTATATAATACCTCAGGTGAAAGTTTAAAGAAAATCCAAGGTAAAAGACAGACAACTTTGGAAACGTATTGCAAACGTTGTCATCATTTCTTATTTCACCACATATATTTACACAATGTTATATATTTTTTTGCTCTTGTTCAGCAGCCTGCTTATAAATGAAGAGCATTAATAATTTAAGTGTATTATAGAGAATACAAAAATGCATTTGTGAACTGCTTCCTCATTATGGATATAGATAATATTCAAATTTTGTCTAGATGTAATCTTTCTGTTGCTGGATAAGGACATTTGCCAGACAAAAAAATGTTTAGTAACGCAATGTTTTTGTATTGAGTTGAAGCTGGATCTATAAATGTTATGCCACAAATTTTATGGATGTTACGGACCAGTTGTGTGAAAATGTTAGCAACTCAACACACTTTATATATGTTAAACTATATCCTTGGGCATGACAAGACACATGTGGCTGGGGGAAAAAAATCAGCAGTAAAACCAATCAATTTAACATGGCAATGACATTTGATAGTGAAGAATACTTATCATGTACCATAGCTGTACATAATAATAAGGTAAACCCTAATGAGTGCTGGAGCATTTAGGCTCTGGCTAATATCAGTGTTGACTGTGGTATTGGTGGAAGGGGATAAAAAAGAATCACCGTTAAAGTCGTCCCATTTTGAAAAGAAAGGTAAAAGAAGCGTATTATCCTGATGTCAAGGTAATACTAATACAAGGTGGAGATGGGTGCCATAAAAATAATTATTTCTTGATGAGATATATATTACATTTTTTCCTGAAGTACTAAATGTACTTCAATTAAAGGTTGGATTCTTCTAATTTTTTCAGTGTGATTAAGCTAATTCACCAAACGGTGAATTTTTTATAACCCTTTTTACTCATCTTTACCAGGGGTGCCAATAATTGTGGAGGGCACTGTATGTGCGGTGGTTGCACACAATATTATTAAGTGTATGTGACGTCTTCAACTCAACCATTACCAGTACACTGTGCGGGTAGTTAATTTGCGCTTCCAAATCATTTTAGAGCAACTTAGCTGACACAAGCACAAAATCAAAGCGACAATGATCCAGACACTGTCCATCAATTAATCCTAAAACATATAATTTTGGTCAGTATATCCTGAGATTTTCGTACACAAGCCGGTACGCTCAAATATACGCTCATTTTTATGACCATATTTATAAATGAGGCACTGAAGCTGTCCAGGGCCTTTATAAAGGCCTGACCAATTTATCAGTCTTCCAACATTATCAAGAGGTTTTCTTTGTGTCATCTGTATTGGTTTCAAAAGGATCAGTACTGGACTAAAAATTACATGGTATGAAAATGGTCTTCAATTTTGAATCTGTCTGTTAGATTATCTAGAGAAGTACATGCTACAATATGCAATATAATTTACACTGAGGACAATAAACAAACCAGCCAGCTTGTCTTTTATATCATTCAAAGCTTGAAGCTTTCCAATAATATATTCAGTTCACGTTTAGTGCTAAACAATTTTTAAAGTAGAGAAAGGAATTTCTATTTGTCACGTTGCATATTTTAAATTTTGTGTGCTTTACTGCATGAACAAAAGTTCCTCTGAAAATTAGCATGGTAAATTGCAACAGAGTGTGTCCCTTGCGGTATGCGAAATAATTTCTATCTTTAGCATCTATAAAGAAAAACATTGAACGTAGATCTTCTCTAAGTTGTTAATGAATGGCGCATCAAAAATCTATAAAGTTTATTGGAGACCCTGGCGCAAAGGGACTGTTTTCAGATACTCAGAAGATTAGAGCAATCTGAGTTCTTAATGAGAATTATATGGTTAGACCCTGTCGATAGATGAAATAAGGTCTCTGTTTGGACTGATGGGCAATTTCAATGCAGAGCCACTTATTCTATAGCAACCTACAGTATTTGTTAAATAAGGAAAGTATCCTAAATGTACTGAGCATATGTCTGTAATCAATTAAGCTTTTGGAAGCCCTGAATTACTGAAACAAGTCTGCCATGGCAGATGTGTAATTGTAGAAGGCCATAGCCTCCTCTCAGAGATTCCAATTTGGAGGGCTTCATAACTAATTTAAAATGTTGTTCTTGGGTCAGGTAGTTGATGATTTCAAAAGAATTCCATATGGAAAGATGCTATTCTGGGGCATACATACATGTTTGTTTTGCATATGTATCCTTGTTAACAGGTTTTCATCAAGAATATAATTCTTATTCTTCGCTATCATAAACAGGCACACCAGTCTCCTGCTGTTTCATAGCAACTCAGCTGCAGAGCTAATAAGAGCAGATGCACAATATCTAAATTAATACAGCCACATCATTTATCAGCCACAATTTTCATTTATGTTTCCATCTATCTATCTTTTTGTCATTTAACGTTTCTATCAGTCTGTGGACCTATCCCAGGCCGGTACAAGCCTGTTAGCTTTCATTGATTAGCTTGCTTACATTAGTAAAGGTATACCTATAGTATAAATTATGGCGGAAAGAATAATAAGATTTTTGAACTATGATGCAAACTACCCAGAGCCTGACATCAGCAAAGTCAGTGGTAGAAGTAGCATAACAAAGGTGACTGTAACCACGGTTTTATGAGTTCCGGATGACCATTAGGGTCGTCAACTTACGAATATACCTTTTTGTTGCCGGATGCATCGAGACTCTTATACCAACCATTTGTCATGGCCATGTCCTCCGCGTGATGACGTAACTTCCTCTATAAATACAGACACCTCAATGCGAAGTTCTCATAACCCTTCTCGCACAGAAAGGGTCCCAAGTGACCATGACCCCTAATGGTCATCTGGAACTCATAAAACCGTGGTTACAGTCGTAACCTTTTTTGTTCCTTCGACCATTAGGGTCGTCAACTTGCGGACGAAAAAAGTTCACTGTCTAATAACAATATATACAGTTATAATATATACAGAGTTTGCTAGATGTAACGTCAACTTGTCATATCTAAGAACATTTTCTGGGTAAAAAGCTTTTTTTTTTATTACATAGATTAATGTGCTTTGTGAATTAATTTACTCACATTCGCAACCAGTCTGCATGTGGCTCCCCCACATTCTGTGCACAAGGCGCTCATGCCTGGAGCAAAATGAAGGACAGCCGAGGACGCAAACGTAGACGGGTGAACTTGAGTCGGGGAAATGCAGGGGATGAAAATGGAGCACACATGCTCACAATATGCCACACAAACCAATCAACGTAGCGCACATGCTCACAGATTGGGAAAGGTCTCACTGGGGTGCGACCAAACCCAGGGTAGACTCAGAATCAGTAACACTCCTTGCCGCACTTAGAGGAATATTTCACCTTCGTGTGACAGAAGTAATTTTGTGTAGCCTACCCCATTATATTTGCATAGCGTGAATACTAGCAACGTCAGCTGTCCCTGATGATCGGTAACGGCATCCCCGATTGTCCCGGTGTCAGCCACTCCATTCACTCCCATTCATTTTCGGGACCTCCCAAAATGTATAATTTTAAAGCACACCCTAACTATGGCAGATAATAAATCGATAAAAGAAAACATGACAGTGAAAAGGTACAAATAACCAAAAAAGGAATGCAAACATTCCTAAGATGTAATATAAACTGAGTGCCCAACCGCACTATATGCTATACGAAAATAATTAGAATTTGTTTAGCGTTAGCAATAACAACGGAAAAAAAGTCTCTTAGCAGCAATGCTACCAGCTGTTTACCGCATGCGAGTGCTATCACAGCGTTTGGAGGATGGTGATCCGTAGTTCCGACCATAGTCAGAAGGCGTGGGGGATTATTATATAATTATATATGTAAGTTTTTACGTCTCTACTCTGCATCGGCGAGAACAAAAAAGGTCACGACTGTAACCACGGTTTTATGAATTCCAGATGACCATTAGGGGTCATGGTCACTCGGGACCCTTTCAGGGCGAGAAGGGTTTTGAGAACTTCCGCATTGACGTGTCTCTATTTATAGAGGAAGTCACATCATCACGCGGAGGTCATGGCCATGACAAATGGTTGGTATAAGAGTCTCGATGCATCCAGCAACAAGAAGGTATATTCGTAAATTGACAGCCCTAATAGTCGAAGGAACAAAATAAAACTTTGGTTAATGGTCTGCAGAGGTCATGTGGTCTGGATTTCCACCATCCAGCCTATTGAATGTGAGACTGACATCAGCAGTTATGGAAAATTATTGGATTTAAATTGTGCAGTCGCCGTGGTTTATTCCTTACTGTGGTAGGGGGGCGTGGTTTTAGGCGCTGCCGGCAAGAGAGATTGAACGCGTGTGGTTTGTGGAGCCGACACAGCTCTCGGGAATCATGCAATTGGTAACGATTGATTGTGTTATTGATTGTATCAATTAACCAATTGCCTTGATTGTTCGACAGTGAGCCTGAGTGCATAAAAGCCGGCCGGAACATCTGCGGAGAGGAAGAGCGGAAGAACATATGTTTGTTTGTGTTAATGTAGCTACGTGAGAGAGCGAATAAAAACCGTGTTCTCTCAGCCAACCTGTCTGATTACTGTCTCTGCACAAGAGCGGTGGTGCTCACTTCGCCACACTTACATAATCTTTTGCTCTCCATCCCATTACATGATCTATGACATACATGCTGTGACAAACTCACAAAAACTGACATTCCATGCATTAATGCTTCAGTACTCTGTACATTTATTTTTTCAGTATACAAACTATGTTGCATCGATCCCCCTTTATGTATGATTGATAGCTGATTATCTGCAATGGCAGATATTATGTAACGTTCCGTTCTCTTCCTGTCCTTTTTCCGTGTTTTCCCCTTTTCCTTCCGTGTCATGTTGGATTCCCTTGTCCGTGTTTTCCCCTCTGCTGCAGGCTGGGCGTTTCCCCTCTGTTTCGCTCTCTTTGTTTCCCACTTTAGTTTCCGCCTATCGCTTTCCCCTCTCGTTGCATGCATTCCTCACCTGTGTAATTAGCAATCACTCCCGGTTACATTCCTCACGTGTGTTTTATTGGTTCCTATTTCACTGCCCTATTTAAACCCCCGTCTGGTTGCTAGTCGGCGCCAGTTCGTTAACTTACCTCGTTCGTTGTACGGTCTCCTCGTTTCTGGTCCCGTGTTACTGAGCGCTTGGTTGTGGGTTAATTCCTTACAGCTTTCAGTATACCCGTCCTCCAGTTTGGTATCTATCCAGCCCTAACGTTTTGCTGTTTGCATGCCTCTAACCTGTCTCCCTCTAATCACCAGCTGTTCCAGCTTCTACCAGTCTGTAGCTGTTGTATTCCCTGTGTGTGTTACGGTACCTCCAACTCCAGCTCGAGTTGCGTCCGCAGTTGGGTGTTCAGCTTCGCAATCCTGCAGTGGTTCCTGTCCGGCCGTGGCTACCTCCATTGCTGTGGTTACGGTCCCAGGTTCCTCAGTAATCCAGCTACCCCAACCGGACCTACCTGAGCTCCGCCACACAGCTCTACCCAGCCGGGTTCTGCCGGCTACCTACCATTGTGTTCAGTCCAGTACCCGTAGGACCTCCCGGTCCAGCTCCGGTCCAGTTCCGGTTCTAAACTCACCTTCTGTTTTCTGTCCAGTTCCTGAGTGGACCTCCCGGTCCAGTTCCAGTCCAGTCCCGGTGTGAAGTTCACCGTCAGTGAAAGTCCAGTTCCGGCTTGGAACAAGTTTGCCGTTCCAGTAATCCAGTTCCTGAGTGGACCTCCCAGTCCAGTTCCAGTCCAGTCCCGGTGTGAAGTTCACCGCCAGTAAAAGTCCAGTTCCGGCTTGGAACAAGTTTGCCGTTCCAGTTATCCGTTTCCTGAGTGGACCTCCCGGTCCAGTTCCAGTCCAGTCCCGGTGTGAAGTTCACCGCCAGTAAGAGTCCAGTTCCGGCTTGGAACAAGTTTGCCGTTCCAGTTATCCAGTTCCTGAGTGGACCTCCCGGTCCAGTTCCAGTCCAGTCCCGGTGTGAAGTTCACCGCCAGTAAAAGTCCAGTTCCGGCTTGGAACAAGTTTGCCATTCCAGAGACTCTGTCCCTGAGTGGACCTCCCGGTCCAGTACAGTCCAGTTCCGGCTTGGAACTCGTTCCTGTGTTAAGTCCAGCTCCGGCTTGGAGCAGTCCGTATCGGACTTCCTGTGTTCCTGTGTAATACTGTGTTTCCCTTCTGTACAGCTTTGGGACTACCCCAACGCTTAATAAATATCCTTAACATTTAATCTGCCTCCTGGTCGTTGCACTTGGGTTCGTCCCGTATTTGGATCGTAACATATTACCATTTAAATCAATATTTCACAGCAAGTGCCTCCTTTATTCCTGGTATTTTCATTTGATGGAGAAGATAGATAAATGATATATTTGAAAATGTTATATTTTCTTCTGTGTTCACAGAACATTGTTTACATTCTTTTGGTGCAGATCTCCATGTGGTGCCTTCATGCCATTAAGAATAATTTGGGGAAAATTATTGACAACCGATCCTAGTTTTTCAAGGGAAAATAGAAATGTTATCTATTTTCTCAGAAGTACCCAGTGTAATGTAAAATACATTCTGGACAATTTCAGAATACAAATGAATTTTTTTTAAATTCACGTAAACTTCAAGACAACTCACTGTATTTCAACAGTTGAATGATAAGTGGAAGTAAAAAATAAAAAAAAGGCTTCCAGGTCATTAAACCATATTAATTGCGTTGGTGTCTTTATTTCCTTCTCTTTGCACATTCTTATGGTGTTTGCCTGTGAAAAGAGTGAGTATTAACCCCGTCGCCCAGATCCCCAAGTGGCCATGGCACTGGCGCCAAGATTTTCCTCAACTCAGATATTAATTTCTCCTGAGCAACGGTGTTTGCAATGTCTTTTTGGATGCTTTTGACAATAAATTACAGCCGGGCGTCACTGAATTTCTAGTTTTTTTTCAGTTTAGTTTACGCTAACAATGCAAACAACTTAGAATGTACATTCGCTCACCGAGGCGTAATAGTTGTTTCCTATTATTTTTGCTAAGTTTTTACTAAGTTACTAACTTGTCAGCAAGGCAAGAGAAAATCCTCGCCTGCTTACACAGATTTTTGGAGTGATTGTTATTTTCACATTTTGAGTGCATTTCACAAACTGTTGTGTAAGCGTTCATAGGTGGCTCAGTAATGTTTTACGTTTGATTTTCCCTGAAGCTAGACCATTTGCCAGCATTTTATTGATGGTGGAATATTATTTTATTGTAATCTTGTAATCTCCCTGGGATATACTTTCCCGATATAATTGCTGACTTGTGGCGAAAGTGCCACCATGGTGATAGATTTATGTTAACATTTGTCTGAGAATGTAAACAAGTCGTTTATTTTCACGGTAAGAAGAAATTTTATGACAACGTAACGTTACCATTAATTGTCCTGCATTGCTTGGCACTGTTATGGGTTCCATGTGTGACAGGGGCTAGTAATGACGCTACTAGCTAGTTGATAGCTTACATGGTGTGGCACTTGTAGCTTCATTACTGATAATATTGTGCTAACATAAGTTTGTTTTTAACTAACTAGCGAAGTTAGATGGTAGCTGTATTCTTTCTAGCTTTACATTAGCTAACGGTAGCTAAATTCACGTTAGCAGTTGGTGCTGTTCGGTCAGAGTTGTGTGGAATTGCTGATCACCGACCTGGCAATCTTCTTTTACATATATAATATCTTTTAAGCAAAATATCCACCTAGCTCTCTCGAGTTGATTTATCCACACTTCTTGTGATGCAGAAAAATGTTAAA
Organism: Synaphobranchus kaupii; assembly: GCA_029718625.1. Lineage (NCBI taxonomy): Eukaryota > Metazoa > Chordata > Actinopteri > Anguilliformes > Synaphobranchidae > Synaphobranchus > Synaphobranchus kaupii. The sequence goes on along the minus strand of CM056392.1, from coordinate 24,863,171 downwards.
CCATAGCCTACTGTAAAATTCAAAACTCGTTTTGGACCTTTAGGTTAAAAATAGGTAACAGTTAGTAGCCTGCAGCCGGTTTCTGTGCTGTGGAAGTTTAATGAGAGCGTCAGAGACAGTGTTGCCTGAAGTCTGAATTAATTTCCCGCCAAAGAAATTCTGAAAATCCCCCATCTTCAATTGAGTCCCATAGACTGTATATAATTTTCTCACAATTTACCCCCATATCTCCTTTTAAAATCTCCCATTATCATTGACTCCCATGCATTTTTTTTTTTATTATTCCCCCATGAATTTTTTAAATCCCCCAGTCTGGCAACCCTGGTCAGAGAGAGAGCAAGTAAAATTGGAGAAATCTCGCATTGCACGAGACTGTTGTTCAATGGCCGTTCGAATGTTCAGTTAACATCATGGTTAAAACCAAAGCTAAATGAACCAAAGTCACAAACTGTTCTGAAGACAGAAATCCCTAAACCTACTGCTCGCCTTTAAGCCTGTCAAGTTTTAATAACATGCCACCGCAATTTTTTTGTGTTAAAGTTCAAATGAATAACATTAAAAGATTTCGTATTTCTAATCACTTATGCTTGTTGGACAACTAGGAGTCCAGTAAGCCATAAATAAATCAGTCTCATCTCATGTTATCTTTTTATCATAGCAGATGGCACTGAAGAAACAGCTTTGCAGTACTGTGTCTGCAACTTTGGTACTGTGTCTGTAACAGTTAGAAAATGCTGTGAGCATCTACACAGACATGTGCGATGGAATGATCAGAGAACTCAAGGTATAGATCATAGGCTTTTGTAAATGGCAGATAGGGTCTGAGCATCCTGAAGCTCGTACATAAATAACAGCATTTTACACAGGAGGTTCGTGCACCTCATGTTTTATTGATGACAACATTCTTACCTTGACATCAGTCTTGTTTTTTGTAGTTCATGTTGTTCAGAATTAGTATGCAGCTAATATCCATCCACTGTTCTCAAGGCAAGATGATGTTTTATGTGTACAACATGAATGATTCCAGCATGTCTATGACATTTAATAATTTAAATATACACCCTAGCTCAATACATTCAGGTACAGGAAAAGCAGTATAGTTTTATCATGCTATAGGTGTGAGAGATGAGGGGTCAGTGAATTGTTATTTTACTTTTCCTCTCGATGTCATTCATCTAAATATGGACAAAATAAATGTTGTTTCAACATTATTGCACAACAAAATATTGCTCTGTTCTCAATATTCTACTACAATAAAGTAGATTCCCAATGAAATCATGTTTTGCTTATGCGAATGAATATATTGACAAATAGTTAAACTGAATTTTAAATAATTTCTTTCAGTAAAAGCTTGTACCTTTGCTATAAATGTAAAATGATTATAAATTTAATTATATAGATGTGAACATATGAACTATTTAAGTTTCAAAAGAAAAAATACAAAAAAAAAATTAAAGCATGAATATTTGATAAAATATGTGTATTCGGGAAATTCTGCTCCATGGAACTGTGAGTTTCAGTACATCAAGCTTCAATGGTGTGGTTTAAAGTTTCAGAATTTTAGTTATAGTTTTTCCATCCTGACAGTTATGCCAAACTGTTTGTGACTGCTACCAGTCAATGATGTGGTGATCCTGCATGGGTCCTGAAATTATTTTTCAAATAAGAGAATCATGCTGATAAGATACAATCTTGAGCAAAATACAGGTGGACATAACTGTGAACATACTCTTCATCATGCTGACATACAGTTCAAACTATGCCCCAGTCCTCTTTCAATCCAGTTAGATTTTATTACTGTGGATTCCTTTGAGATTAATCATATTTCATTTGAGCAGTAAGCCTGTTGAGCTACACCATTGTAGCAGGTGTAAATATTGACTGGTTTGCTGAAAAATCCTGTCCTTTTTTATTGACTTGGAAGTACAAAATCCTGTTATATCACTAACAATAACACCAACAGTTTCAGCTTAAGACAATGAGATTAACATTTAATAAAAACATCAAATTGTAAAAATATGAAATCATTGTGTAGGAATGGCTGCAGAATATGTCATTGTATTGATAATGTTAGACAGGGTTGCCGTGAAATGATATCAAATTTAGGCAGATCGTCTATTGTATAGTTCACCTCTATTTTATAACTATTTTATCATGACTTGCTTATGGTATAATGTTATGTGCTTATAGTCAGGTTATCAGCTAATGTTATTTTTCACACAAAATAAGGAATTATATTCGCCCTTGTTTAGAATTATTATTTTATAAAGCGTTTGTGATTTTTAAAAATGCTGGAGGAATTTTATATACAGGCATTTACTTTAAAACAACAGCATTACAATCACAGGGTAAGTCAATGTACTGTATGGCTTAACAAATATCATTTAGATGGACAGAGAGATCGCCCTTGTAGGCTACAATGAGAGAAACTTGTGCATACGGCAGCAACCTTTAATTTTAATACTAAATAGACAGAATTTAGTACCCTCAAGAATGCAAAAGCTGTGTAATTGACAAAAAGGCTGTTTTTTATGTTGTATAATCAGAGCTCTTATATTTTGTCTTGTCACATAACTTATTTAACACAAAACCTGAAAAAGCATCGCTATTTGAAAACTGCATTATCTCACCATTATTTAGGCTGGTCTCTGGATAATGAAAAAAAAAACATACCTTCAGTGGTGTGATTAAGAAGTTGTGTACATGTACAAACCCTAATTCCAAAAACGTTGGGACAGTACGTGAAATGCACGTTAATTCAAATATTTTTTTGTTTGATTTTATTTAAGGGCTTAGGGCTGTAAATAGTTGTCATATCTTACACAATATATTACTTGTTAAGCAAGCATTTTCCACTGTGCAATTGTATTAGTATAAATACATAGGAATTTCCTATTTTTTAACATAGTGTACATACAATGTACCTCATTACCTGTATTGTTTGTTTTAAACAGATTTCTTTTTCCAATCTTTATCAAGTCTGCAAATAAATTGGATGGGCACTGTATGTGTTAATACAATGCAACTTAACACAATTGCAAATTTAGTTTCTTGTCACTGTCTTAATGTAAGGGACAGTTGTATAAGCAGGGGAGAAAATATGCCAATTCATTGCCTGAGTTGTGTGAGATCCAATATGATGTACTTTGTGTTGAGTGGGTATGATGGGTGTGGTCTCTGGTATTTCAGCCTCAAAGCCTCAGCACACATGGGGGACAGACATGTCACAAATGCTTTTTTATGACATATTTCCAGTTTTAATTAAATGTGTAAACTTGCATTTCAGCTACTGGAGTCTTGCCTACAGTTCAGATGGCCCCATAATCTATTGCTATGAAAGTATTATCTTTTTAGGGGTGGCGGTATAGTATTAGGGTTAGGGAATTGAGCTTTTAACTTGAGGGTTGTGAATTTTATTCCCAGCTGGAGCACTAATTTTGAGCAAGGTACTTAACCTTACTTGCTTCAGTAATATCTACAGTAGGCTACTATCAATGGTTTGTATGTAAAAAAAGGAAAAAATAAAGTATGTAATCTGTGTACACCACTCTGGGTAAACGTGTCTGTTAATTGAAAAACTGTAATTGTAAATGTGATAGAACACAGACCTGTGAATGTGGCAAGTAGTTCTGATTTGAAATTACATATAGTACTATAAATATCCCATCAAATCACTGCCTTCAGCCTCCAAAATAAGTAAGTAAATAATCTGTGATAATTAGTGTATATAAGTGACACTACTACCTCACCAAAACAACCTTGTTGTTATATGGTAGTTTAAAACTGGCAACACTGTATGCAAACCATACTCTTGTGTCTTTCATTACTTCTCCATTATTGCCAATTATAAGGTATTCCCTATACTGCATAACCTCTATATTAGGCCCCTCTAATCAGTAACTATGGAGCTCTGCAGTGTATTGATATACACCTTGGTGACATCCGGTACTACTGTGTCTAATCCCTTAAGGAAATGGAATATACATTTTACATTGTAGGCATTTTGGCAATGCTCTTATCCAAAGTGACACAGCTTACGCTCTTTACATAAAATCTATATGCACAGCTAGATATTTACTGAAGCATTTCAGGATAAATACCCTGCTCAAGGGTACAATGGCAGCACCACATCTGGGAATCAAACCTACAACCTTGGAGTTGCACGCCCAGTTCCCTACTCATTATGGTGCACATCCACCATCATGCATATGCAGTATACAGCAATATATTGTAAATATGTGGATGTTGAATAGCTATATAATATAATGATAAATATATTTCACAGCAGTGTATAGGGCTTTTACAAACTTTTCAGAAAAAAAGGTACAAAATGTTCCTAAAAAGGGGTGAGTGCTTGTTACTGGGGTGGTACCCTATAAAATTGTATTATAAAATTTTGCTAGATTATCGACTTGCTCATCTGATCACCGTCATTGCTTGTGGGTGGGTGGGTTCATTAATTGCAACATTTAACCTGATTCTCATGTATTACTGCTTGACAGATAATTTATGGTACTGCCGACTGACATGGTTTTAAAGCTATTGTTATCCAATTTTTGTTCTCCAACCGTCTTAAAATGCACATATTTAGATCAGGGAAATAAAGTATTTTTGGGGGCTCCATTTTTTAGACCTCAGTATTTCTAAAATCCTGGGTACAGCCCTGCCTGGCACACACTGAGAAAGCCGTCAGCAAGTAATCAAGGACATTCCACAACCACATTTACAGCTTTTCTTCTTCTACCTCAGGGTAGTGGAAACTTTACAGCTGTGTTCACATGGCCATGGCCATGGCCATGGCTGACCATTTTGCCCTGATTCCTGTATTCCTGATCAACTCTAATTTCATCATTCTTTCAGAGAGCACTGAGTTTAGTTCGTGAGGAACAGTAGGGTCGTTGGTTTTGTGGTATAGTGGCCATTTAATAAAGATCTCAGGATCCATGGGGGTATACTACAAAGGAAGCTTAACAAAGCCAATGGATTTTGTTGGTCTCTAACGCCCCAAATCCTTTCCGGAACGTCTGGAAATTTTGTGCGGAACTCAATAATCTCGCCCTGCAAAGAGACCCCCTCACTATCCATGCATATCTGCCTCTTTGTCCGTGAAGACATACACTACCTCAGGCTTCTTCACCCCCTTCACCCCCCTTCATATGCACTAAGGAATGGAGACGCTTTTTTCCAGCTTTTCAACTTCCATATATGGAAATTCATGGGCATGGATTTATGCAAAATAAAGTGGCAGTCATTTACGATGAATCGGAATGTATGAACATACACACGGAATACAAACTAATCTGCCTTTCCCGCACGGTTTGATGAATCCGCTGAAAATTTTTGTATTTTACTAACTTGTTTCATGCGTAAATGTACACGCATATTTAGGAACCTTTCATGAATGAGGCCCATTATATCATGAATAAAATCAACATTTTGGGCTATGAGAATACTCCAGTCCACTAGTCCAATGTTTAATTATTGCGCACCACGGAATAATTTTTTTTATTCAGATGAATATAACATTCTTGAAAGCTTTCATTTTTAAAAAAACTGTTCAGGGATGCTTACACATACATTTTCCCTATTTGACTAGGGGGGAGGGGGGTAGATGTGTTAAGACATTTGAGCAAGGCCTTACATATTCTGGGTGGAAAATGGTAGTTTCATTCAGACAACTCACAATTGAATTGAGCAATATTTTGTTGAGATTTAATCTAAATACAACTTCGGTGTCAGGCTCTGCCTCTTATCACTCCCTTTCTGCATAAATAGTTTAGAATAAGCCAGCCAAGATGATAACAGGGAGCAATCACTGACCCCACCCCCATGTCATACAAGTTATACATGTCATCAGGTTCATGGATCTAGGAGAATAACTCTTGTAAAATGAAAACAAAATGACCACATTGTCTGGTTTAATACCATTGACCCTCTTTGTTTATTTGTTTTTACATCGGTAATAATAATTGTAAGAGCAGGAGTATGTACTCTAAAACATACCACCTCACTCTGCTCAAAGCCTGAGTATTATCAGGCTCCGCACATACTGCAGGTACATGCAACAGGTTTTCTCATGTGGGCTCAATGTCCGCCATCTCTGATTTCTCCGTCCTTGTCCAATCTCAGAGACTATTACAGTACATGATCGCACATGGTCCCACACATGGTCTGCTGAATGATTCCCTGTCCTTGCTTTAATAGATAGTTTCACCACCTGACACCACCATCAGGCTTTGATACAGTTTTGCAGTGGCATGAGTCCTCCCTCTGGTATGATATCAATGCTCATTTTATGGAAAGAAGTGAATGTGTTGATGTGGAAGTTATTTTCACTTCATGTCAATGTTCAATGTCAACCAATCCCATGCCAGATACGTGAACTAAATGTTCTCGAATGCCTCAGTGTCGTTTCCCTCAATATGTAAACGCAGTATATCCACAGCAAAGTGTGAGCACTACTTAGCGGTCATGGCCTGCTATTTATTTCCAAACATCTGCAGTAGCACATTGCAGATCGCCAAAGCAAACCATCTTAAGCAAACTCTCATTGCTGTCTGAAATTCACAGATGACCCACACAATTGATGATCTCAAATTACTATTCACTGAACTGATCTGATCTCCAGTGACCGTAATTCCCTTCAGATTATCTCACATAGATTTTAAGAATTTTCAAGAATCTGAATTAAATTAATAAAATACCACATATATCTAGCCTACGATATACTAGACAATTCATCTGTCTATCTCAATATAAAAAATAATCTATACAGATTATCCTGAGTTTCAAAAGAACTGCATGTGTATACTGTTTTCATTGAATTGAGATATTGATTAAATTTCTTTGCCCTCAATGTGATTAAATAATCATCCGTAACTGGCCGTCATACTCTCAAATGCTTTGATATGCTCAAGTGACGTCTGCATTAGAAAATGAGGAGAAAGTTAAACAGACACGACTGGTCAGTCAAGCAAACAGGGGATTAAGTGCTCACTACTGTTGACACAACAGAATAAAATGATGTTGGCTAAACCTGCCACCAATCGAGCCAGTTCCACTTGAGTGATTAATAAAGCTATTGTGCAGGCCAGGGGTGGCTGGTGAGGTCAACAATAAAGGAGGCTACATTTGTTACGATTGTAGTAGGTGGTTGGCAGGGTGGTGTAAATCAGGGGGGTCCGGGGGGCATGGCCCCCTGTAGAAAGATTTTACAAAAATAACCCTTAATGGTGATACAGAATCCCTCTTAAATGGTTCATCCTGGTGATTTGTTTTTGTTTCAACCAATCGGCTCACTATTAATTCCTCACTCATCATTTGAATACCAACTTCAGTGCTGTTCCAAGTGTATTGACAACAAAAATCTTACCATTTAATGAGTGTAATGATGCAGCTCTCTGAAGATGAAGATCCCTGTCTGTAGAATACCCTTTCCTGTCTGTCTCAGGATCCTACACTTCTCTCTCCTGAAATGCATGTTGTTCTCTCCCTGCAAACTGCCTGCTGCTTGCTGCTATTGATTGGAAAGGAATAGGGATATTATCAGAGGTGTAAAATCAAGATTCAGAAAGTAAAAGTCCCAAAGTATTTTGTTCCAATCACCTGGATTTGCTAATTAGCACAATTGTTCAGCCAGGAGGTATAACTAATTAGTTAAATCAGCTGGTTGAGTTCATTGGTGGAAGAAACAAATGGAGGACTTTTACTTTCTGACGCCTGGACTACATCTCTGGATTTTGGCAATAGTAGGTTGAAAAACATGACAAACTAAGTCTTGAACATAACATACAATAGGGGTCCTAGTTAGCAGCAACTATAGAAAAAACCCAATAGCTATGACAGCTAACGCATACATATTTGCTATTGCACAAATGTAATTAAATCCAATCAAGCTTCTCCAGCTAGCTAACTAGTGTATGGGGGTTTTATTGTCTCAAAAATAAATAAATAAATGTAACTGATCCACAAATAAATGAACCTGATCCACAAATGAATGCAACTGATTCACAAATAAATGAAACTGATTCACAAATGAATGCAACTTATCCACAAATGAATGCAACTGATTCACAAATAAATGCAGCTGATCCACAAATAAATAGAACTGATTCACAAATAAATTAAGCTGATCCACAAATAAATGAACCTGATCTACAAATAAATGCAGCTGATCTACAAATAAATGCAACTGATTCACAAATAAATGCAGCTGATCCACAAATGAATGCAACTGATTCAAGAATAATTGCAGCTGATCCACAAATAAATGAAACGGATCTGCAAATAAATAGAACTGATTCACAAATAAATTTAGAAAATAAATGATATGGATTCACAAATAAACGTGATTGATTCACATTTATTTGCGGATCAGTTGCATTTATTTGTGAATCCGTTTAATTTATTTGTGGATCAGCTGCATTTATTTGTGAATCAGTTCTATTTATTTGCTGATTTTTGAGACAATCATCACAGCAAAATGTGCCTAGAAATCCACAAATAGATGCTTTTTGTGTCTACTGCAGCCAATCATACATCCTTTCGACAAATCACAGCAGGTTTCACACCACGGTTCTGTGAACCTCTCTAGCCCAAGGTATTTTCTTCCCTCAGTGACGACTGGAAGGCACTCGCTGCCTCCAAATGCATTAAAGTTATATTGAAAAATACACAAGGGCATCTTTCTAACAATTAGCGACCTACAAGCGAAATACCTAGCTACTTGTTTGCAGCTGTGGTTTGCAGCCTTAGGGGGGTAGTGTCATTACAGTGCTGAAGGCAAAAAGGTAGTTTAAAGTAGCCTACCACAGCTTAACACACCATTAGCTAGCTAGTCTACTGCTGGCTAATTAACTCAGCAAGATGTGTGTTGTGGTAGGCTATTTCAATTGCGAGATGTAACTTCATCTAGAACTGTGCTCAGTAAGTGTGCAAATTAGCAGTCTAACTACTAGTTAAAATATACGTCTGAAGTTGTAACTAGCAAACTGCAGATGATGTCAGGATTGTTTACCCTTTTACAGCATCAATTTTGCATGTCTGTCCGCACTGCCATACACTTTTTTTTAGTCAGCTCATCTCTGGGTTAGCTAGCTAATGTTAGTGTGTGTCAAGTTGTTGTTCAAAACTCCATGACAGATGGGAGAATTTAAAAGGAGGTACAGGGGGGAAATTGTGAGGGGGGTGGGGGGGGGTGGTTAATTCAGGCATCTGCTTGCCAACATTGATTGATGCTGTATCTGCTGCGTCCTGTGCTACTGCTTACTGTTTAGTGACATGCAGAATGCAAAAAAATATCCCGATATAGCTACCACTATCAGCGAAAATCCGGAAATAATGTAGCTGCATCATTCGGGGATTCTAAGTACACTAGGTTAAATTTAGAGAACATTTCGCCTACTTAACAAAGTTCTCATCCAGTGTATTCAACTAACTTAGCATAACGTTACGGATGTTGATTCGGAAACAGCCATAGACTGTAACGAGTGACAAGATAGCCGCTTGGTCAGGAAGATGGCTGTATGCCCTGCATAAACACTTGGTTTAAAACATAACTGTAGATGCCGGGGCTAACTGTCATTATAGTGCTGAAGGCAACAAATATGCAAATATATTTGTGGATCAGTTGCATTAATTTGTGGATCAGCTGCATTTATTTGTGAATCAGTTGAATTTATTTGTGGATCAGGTTCATTTATTTGTGAATCAATTACACAATTTAGCGCCTGTTGGTTAACTAGCTAGTCACCCAGCTAGCTATCAGAATTTAGAGCCTCAGCCATGCTAAGGACCGTTCATTCCATAGTCATGAACATTGAGTATAGTACACAGTAAGCTAAGACAACAAGACATTATAAACTATAAAATCAACTAAGAATTAAGGAACAGGAAATAAGCGAAAAACAGCTGCTATATGAAAATTTTACTAGATTGGTAAGTCAGTCAAGGTTGAGTCTGAATGAAGAGGTGTGTCTTCAGACCATGATGGAAACTTTGGAAGGAGTAATCCAGGCGTGAGATAACCATGGTCTGGACGAGAAGCTGGTTCGAGTAGGTGGTCAGGTATGGTCGAATCCTCCTGATGTTGTACAGGACGAACCTGCAGGACCGTGCTGTTGCCCTGATGTGCTCCAGCTGGTCCAGCTGGTCGTCCAGGATCACCCCCAGGTTCCTTGCAGAGCTGGTGGCAGCCACCATAGTGCCGTCGACGGTGATGGAGAGGGCTTGCAGTGAGGAGGTCCTGTGAGGTATGAAGCGCAGTTCTGTCTTGTCAAGGTTGAGCTTCTGATGAGCCATCCACATAGCGATGTCAGCCAGGCAGGCAGATATCCTTTCCTTAACCTGTTAGGTAGAGGGGGGAATGAGAAATAGTGCTATATAAGAGAAATATCCAACAAAAAACAATGGTATACTGAAAAAAAAAAAACTATTTAAATAATACATTAACCAAAATGTCAGTAACATGACAAGTGTTGATGTATAAATCACGGTTAACATACCCCTAAAATGCTATTTCAAAAAGCAAGACTTGCATGCTAACAATTAATTCAGGGAGCCAAGATGCAATTTGAACAGGCGAGTCTTGAGTCTACGCCAGAAGATGGTCAGAAGGGCAGAAGGGCCAAGAACAGGGGCCTCATTTTCATTTTCATTTTGGGCTGAATAATCCTCCATTTTCATTTTAATTTTAATTTTCGTTTTCATTTTAATTTTAATTTTGGGTTGAATAATCCTCCATAGTTATCAGCCTACAAAATGAGTTTAATTCTAAATTGAAAAGGAAACTGATAGTCTAATTACTGAATTTTACGTGTTCCTTACATTATATACTATTATTGTATGACATGCAGAAACTTGGGGCATGGTGAATGTGAGATTCAGTATGATTCACAAAGTGTTGCTCATTAAAGACAAGATCATGTATCCTATAAATAGTCTACTGTAAGCAAATAATTAGCACTCAACCATGGCTGCACTAGCTTTATTGGAGGACGTGGCAAACCTTGCATTCAATTTGAAGTTTATTTGAGATTTATAGACGGAAGGTACGTACAACAGACGTACGCTATTTCAAACAAACACAGCCAGTTTTATAAATAATGCTTACATCCATTTAAAGAAATGTGCTTACGTGAAAGTTAAAGATGACATCCAAGTACTTTTTTTTATAAATGAGGCCCCAGGAGCTGAGTGGAGTAGGTGGTGAGAAATGGGCAGATTCTTCAGATGTTGCAGAAGAAGAATCTGCACGCCTGGCTCACCAATGCTATGTTCTCAGCAAAGATCAGGTTGTTGACGAACGTCAGTCTGAGGTTGATTGCAGACTGGGTGCTGTCTATAGTGCTGTCCAAGGTGATGGAGAGGTCCGGGGCAGAGAGGCCTTTTTAGGGATGAAAAGCATCTCAGTCTTGGCCAGACTAAGCTTCACATGTCAGCTGTTCATCCCGGATGAGATGTCAGAAGGCAGGCTAAGATGCGTGAATAGACCTGTGTGTCAGATGTGGGAAAGAGAAATAGTTGAGTATTGCAAAGTCATCTGCAGTTAGCATGAGGGATGTGGGTTGGTTGATGAGGGGGGAGAACGACAGTTTAGGTGGGTTACAGCATGATGCTTGAATCGTATTTAAAGTTGCACTCTGTCACTCACTTATACCATATTCAAGCTTTACTAATAAAATGAGTACACTTACAATTACTCTATATAATTGAGAAAATATAATTAATAACTATACGTATGCATCTATTACATTCCCTGTATTGCTTCTCAAGCTCCTGGATTTGATAATTTTTTTCATGTTCATTTTAGTCATGTTTTATGTATCCATTGTGTTTTATATATTTTACTTTAACTGTGTAATAGTCTTTTGCTGTAAAAAAAAAGTACTTTAAATAAAATTGATTATTATTATAAATACCAACAGTGTGTATTTTGTAGATCGACATTCTATATCTGCTGTGTACCATGCTTGAGAGATTGTGTTGGCTTAAACTAACAACAACAAAAAAAACAGTCTGCCAGTCTGCAAATAACAGGATTCCTAAATGCTTACGAAGGTAATGGGCATGCCCGGCCAAGCCATAACTTGATGGATGACATACCTGCCATCTCAATTTCTGAAGCAACTGTCCCTCAAATATTATCCTGATCAGTGAATAGAGAAAGTTTTGTTTATTTTCTGCATCAGTGGAAGATGCTTTCCAAATTTGCAGGGTCTGAATAGATTTTTCTCCCTCAAGAATATTTGTGAAAAGCATCTCTGAAAAGTTAGGATGTTAGGATTGTTAGTGCCTCTGAAGGGATTTTCAAAATATATATAATATACACTGCCTGGCCAAAAAAAAAGTCGCACACTCTAATATTTCATTGGACTGCCTTTAGCTTTGATTACGGCGCGCATTTCGTCGTGGCATTGTTTTGACAACCTTATGCAACATCACAACATTTATTTCCGTTGTATTAATTTTTGGCCGAGATCTTGTATTGACGACGGGAGAGTCAAACCACATCCCAAAGACTTTTCTCCAGCACATCCCAAAGACTTTCAATGGGGTTAAGGTCAGGACTTTGGTGGCCAATTCATGTGTGAAAATGATTCCTCATGCTCCCTGAACCACTCTTTCACAATTTGAGCCCGATGAATCTTGGCATTGTCATCCTGGAATATGCCCATGGATGGGATAACCTGGTCATTCAGTACATTCAGGTACTTCATTTTATTGCTGCATAACGTTGCTGAGCCAAGACCTGACCAATTGAAGCAACCCCAGATCATAACACTGCCTCCAGAGACTTGTACAATGGGCACTATGCATGACGGGTGCAACGGCGACTTTTTCTTTGGCCAGGCAGTGTATATATACAGTAGTGTGCAAAAGTCTTAGGCACATGTAAAGAAAATCCGTAAGGTGAAAATCCTTTAAAAAATAATTTAATTAAAAGTTTTCTAAATATCAAACAATTGACTATAAAGAACAGTAAACAATAAAAAACGGAATCAAATCAATATTTGGTGTGACCACCCTTTCCCTTTAAAACAGCATCAACTCTCTTAGGTACACTGTTGTTCAGTTTTATAAGAAAATCAGCTGGTAGATTGTTCTAAGCATTTTGGAGAACTTGCCACTGTTCTTCTGCAGACTTTGGCTGTCTCGCTTGCTTCTGTCTGTCCAGGTAATCCCAGACAGCCTCGGTGATGTTGAGAACATACCATCTGTTGCAGAACTCCTTGTTCTTCTTTTCTCTGACGAAAGTTCAATTAATTATTTGGAAAATCAGTGTTTGGAAATCTACTATTTGCTCTTTTCTACTGACACACTAATGCAGAAGACAAAAAATACATTAAAAAATCTACATAAAAAATCTAGGGTGCCTAAGACATTTGCACAGTACTGTGTATATATATATATATATATATATATATATATATAATTTCAGTTTCAGTGTATGTTTTCAATTGCCACACACAGTTTTTGTGTAATTATAATTTTTTTATTTAGAGAAGATTTTGACAACCTGCTGGCTTTACAATGGTAGATATAGGGCATTCATAGGTTTGTGATCTAAAGCTAGAAAATATATTTCCTGTAACTCCAAAGCAGCCTGTACAGCAGTCTTTCCAGGGGCTGTATATATTCATTCTATAGTTTTTTATTTCACAATTGTAAACATAAATATTACCTTTAATATCCTGCTGGTACTTATTTTCATAAGCACAGCTCTCTGGTCTCTGGTTGCATATACAGTATAAGACATAGTTCCAGATGAAAATAATATGAAGCATAATTTTTTGAAGAATAATCAGGTTATTTACATACATATAACCTCTTAAGGCTTAATGCTTCTCTACAAGCTGCTTTTGGAGTTCCACCTGCAACAACCAATTTAGGTTGTTAAAAAAAGGCTGAATACTAATAAAATAACACATTTTCAGGTTTTTATTCTTAATATAATTCTGAAGATAATTCTAAATGCTTTATTCAATTTACATATATAGGAAATTGAAAGTTCTATTTAAATATTATTTAATTTGACTTTGCAACACGGGGGGGGGGGGGGTAATCATGGCCCCCTATGTTGCAAAGTCAAATTAAATGGGGCGAAAACTTCCCTGGAAGTACCAGTAACATGCAATGATGTGTGGTTTGGAAGGCAATGCGTAGGACATGCTTCTAAAGGAATGCAAGTACTGTGCTTTTCCATCAGCTTCTTCCCCTGGATGTGCCTTTTCTGGTCCGCATGCCTTTTCTGTGCAAGGAAATGAGTGAGGTCAGGTAGTCATCCCTTGTGCCTATCTTGAGTACCTGGAGTGCATATCCCAGATTATCTGATTAAGTTTGCATCCCAAACACTAAATCCCGAACATTCCCTTTCCAGGTATATTAATCGCAAAGCCTGCATCCAAATTGCATGAATTCCAAGCGCTTTGTTTGTGCCTTCACAAATTGATTAAGCTCTTTGCTCCTTCAAAGACTAGCTATATAGAATTATATAGAAAAACATGAGTGGAAAAATAAAAATTCCATGCATTCAATCCGATTGAAAATTTATGGTGGAAATGGAAAAAATTGGTCCTGCAAAGCTGATCTGTCAACCGTTATTCGAGAAAGTCGGAAGCAGCTTGATGGAGAATATTGTTTTTCATTAGTGAAGTCCATGCCGCAAATAATTCAGGCCGTCATAAAAACCAGAGTAGGAGCAACAAAGTATTAATTGTGATTTTTTTTGCTGATGATTCCATAATTTTTTCCTCTACTTGATCTGGAAAAAATATGCCATTCATTAAAATAATTTCATTTAATTTGTTTGAGGTATGTTTCACGAAGCCAGAATGTTCAGCTATTAAACAAAAATAGTTTTGTGCCATATCTGTGATTTATTTGCTACGAAGTAAAAAACCGGTGAACATCCTCTAAGTGTGGTGATTCCCTAATTTTTGCCAGGGGTTGTATCAGGGCTTCTCTTTATATCTCAAGGTCAGTGTCTGACACCAGGTAAAGTTGATGGATTAGTATTTTGGATGGTTCTGGACAACTGAAGACAGTGACAAATTTTAGGTTCAGAAAATTAGGAAACACTACCACACAAGAAGTAAAACACTTTAATTCCAAGTAAAAAATAGTGTCAATCTTTCTTTATATTCTTACGCCCTCGCTGCTCTAGAATGTGCACATTTTACCGACCCACCCAGAAACCGCACGAGAAAAGAGATTCATAATTATTTCTCTCAACGTAAAATATGAAATACGTGTTTATAATTTATAGGCTACTATGGTCATATAAAAAGTTAAATACATTCTAAAACACTAAAGCATTTCTTTATATAAATGGAAAAGAAGCAGTTATACCAGAAATAATAAGTATACCAGTAATAACATGTTATTATTTAAATTTCTCATCTTTTCCATTTATGGTTCCATTTTCCACTGTATTCTGCATAATGGGCATATTAGCAACAACGACCTAAGCATTATTTCAAAATAATACATTATTTTATACATTTGGTATGGTTTCATGAAATGCATTTTCAATTTGTCGAGTTGTTCCTGCACTGCAGCTCTTTAATAGCCTTTTTTTACTCTGATGTTACCAGAGAGATTGGAGTGTTTGAGGGAGAACTAACCACACACACGAGAATACTGATTAAAGGTGGCAAGCACAAGTGGCCTCTTATTTGAGAGGTGAAAGGTCATTTGAATGTTTAATACATCTAGGGAAGAATGCATGTAAGCAGGGACAAAGTTTGTTTCCATTGTTGCAATGTAAGTAATCGCTGCATTCTGATGAAAATGAAAAAACGTTCCAGTTTAACATAATGAAAATATAGTCCTTTCATGATTATTAAAATATCCAACTGCTCATGTTGGTGAATGTAACTGAATATTCAAAATTATGAATCAATTAATAGCTTAAAGTGGTGGCTACCTTTTTTAAAGTTGCATTACAAATGAATACAAATATTTTCCACTAACTTATGCTTCCATGATCTTTGAGCTTCCCCTTTTTCTGCAGCTCCAGTAAATCTTCACCTGGGCTCTGGAAACCAGGCAGATGCCTCACCACACAGGAGACACGTCATAGGGATGTTGCCTCTTTCTAATACTGATGCTGTGGGTATAGCCATCCTTGAAATTCGAAACAGATTGCACCAGCTTCTGACTTTGATTAATGTTCCGAGATCCAATTTGAATGTTGAACAACTGGGACCATTGCGGACACTTGCCCTATACAGCGGGCTTTTAGATTACCAAACACTGAGAGTTTGTGTTAGAAAGCAGTGGAAATGGTGTACACAGCTAGAATATGAAGCATTAGCAAATACATGTAACATAAATTTTAAACGTCCGTGTAGGAAAGTATCGTCGAGGCCCTGTGCCAGCTTTGACCGTGAAAAAGCCTTGCTCTTGCAAATGCCTTACCTCACCACTGGAAGCCATATACCCAGTAAGGTAACAAAGTATTCTGTCCTGTTTCAAAACAAAATTACAAGAATAGGGACTACAGAGAGGTGAGACTCCCCTGATCCCATCTGCCAGGGTGTCATCTCAGTATGTTTTGGCAAGGATCTCCAGGTCACCTGGGTAGCTTAGCTCCCAGACCCTTTTGCAAGAGTTTTTGCTTTATGTGGGGAGAATCTCTCAAAACATGCCATGGTTCCAAGAAAATTAAATGTCACTCACTACCAATCCCTCGTTTTCTAACAAGGACTTGGGGTTATTTCATTGGTTTGAAACTCAAAAACAGCTGAAAATGCTAAGGCAGGAAAACAGCAGAAAATAATAATGGGGGGGGGGGGGGGGGGGTCAACTTGAGGCTAACTATGGAGTTGCTGACATTGTAGCAAAGAAAAGAGACAAAAAAGCCATACACAATCGCTGAATCAGTGACATTATATTATATTTATACCCCCAATATTAGGTCCACAAGCGGCAAAATAGGTTACCCTGTCAAACAATTTCAAGTAAAACACCTCCTTAAAACACCCAAAGGGTCGATTTACTAAAGGTGTACTTGTACAAAATCATGTGTAAAACTGTTACCACTCGTAACAAATCGTCCGAGGTGATCAACTAACTACAAGCAAAGAGGATTGTGGGTGTTGAAATTGAAAGATACATGCTTTTTCCGTTTTTGAGGGTTAGCCTTGGATGAATATGCTAAATTGGGCGTCCCAACGTTATTTCGCACAATAGCGGGAGGAGGTCATGCAAATAGATTGTTTTAGCACGTAGAAAGTGATTTATGAAGCCCGAAAGCAAGTTTGGGAAAGGTATTCGCGGGTGCATTTTACTACAAATTTAAAGCAGGTATTAAAAGACACACAATCAATACAGCTGATATTGTAGCAAGACATATACAGTACGTGCGTGTTTAGCTAGGGCTCAAAACACACAAAAAGATCATTTTTGGATACATCATGAAAAGTAAGAATAAATACATTTTTAATCATAAAGCAAATCGTGTTACAGAATACAAGAGCAACTAGTATTTGAATCAAACAACAATATGTCTATTATAACAAACAATGAATAACAAAGCAAATAAAAACTTTATCAAAATAAAACCCATCATCAAGTGGAAATATGATTTTATGTGACAGTAAAGGCGCAGGTAGTGCTAGTATAGTTCAGTCCTGACAAACGTCTGTAACTTGTCGTAAACCGCCAGCTTGTTCAGTGTAACTGTAGGCTACCCTAAAATAACAGGATTTATCTTTTTTTTCCCCATTCATTAAATGGTTTTTCACTGGCAACATTTCTACCAGTCTTATCACCATTTTATTCCAGTGTAACCATTCCAAACACGCAAAATCTCTCATTTAAATATGGCTGTAATTTACATAAAGACTCTTAGTTGATCACCCGCAATGTGTGAAATGATAACACGGGCAAATACTTTGGCTGCGCCCACAAAATAACACCCCTTATTTGGGATCTTAGTAAATCGACCCCCATGTTTTCTCCTCACTCAAAATCTGTATTAACTAAACTAAATATTATTTAAATAATAATAGACATATGAAATACAGAACATATACACCACCTCATTTCTCAAGTCTTACTTATTAATCATGACTTACATCTTCAGAGAACATTGAACTGTATATGTCTTAAGGTGAATCGCAGGGATGCAGATTATGTGCACGAGGCATGAGGAGTTGGAGGAATGAGCATCTCACCTTTCCTCTAATTTGAAGCTTTTTCTATTTTCACTTTTAACCTCATCCATTTATGTGCTTGTTTGTCCTTTAGTACTTTCAGTAGGACACAATTACTTGCAGGCACACACAGTCTATTATTGTACAGCGCTGCCTCATGGGAACTGTAGTTAATTTCCTTCTTTAGTTCACATGGGCGAATTGGACAGTATTTCATTAGGGGCAGTCATTATTTTCTCTTATTCTTGCAGTGTCACACAACACAATGTGAACTGCTTGCAGGAAGTTTGCTTAATCAAACTCTAATGAGAGGTTTTGGCCCTCATGTGTGAGCTGGGCTAGCTATGCCATGTCAATATCCAGGTAGCCTAAATTGGAACTAAATCAATCAAGGTTAGTCACTGGTTATAAACAGGGTAAAGCTCAGCTCAAGCAACTCACTGATTTGCAAGGCAGCCTTCATTGTCATTTCTCTGAGCTAATTATTTTAGCTCCCTATCACCTGAAGCCTATTGATTATCCAGTGGAAACAGAGAGATCTATATTTAAGCTCTTGCTGTCTGCAGTGTTTGTATAATGCTGCTTTTCAAACCTCCTTCATCCATCAATCCACCTTCACCTGGTTCTGTTTTTGCCAAAGGGCAGAATGGCAGCTACTCTGCCTCAAGCCCTTTGCTTTCTGACAGGCGTTTCCTCTTGTGTGAGAGCTACCACAACGGATGGAGCCAAAGGCCCAGAGCCTAAATGTTACATGGTTATGTATTTGCATATGTCCAGATTGTGACTATTTAATCAGTTATTAAAGTTATTAAAATGGATTTCACTGACTCAATATGGGCCATTCATTTCTTTTGTAAGAACTTTAAGAGTAGTGCAGTTATTATTATTATTATTATTATGCCCAGATTGTTCTTCCATTTCCTATCAGAGTGATCTTAATGATGGCTCATTGATATCCTTGTGTTGTTTTCAACTGAATTTCGATGCTATTGAACAGAGCAATGCTTGCATAAAAGCTGAGGTCCCAAGGCTATCGGCAGAGCAGTTTCAGCTGCTTTTAGTTTCAGTGAATTCTGATTGGTTGTGCATGTTTGAGAGCTGCTGCAGTCAGCATGTTTATCTGTGCAAAGCACTGTGTTTGTGGCCGCAGAGGGAGATGGCTGTTAAGATAATTGACATCATTCTTATGTGTTTCAGGAATGACACCATGTCCGGATGAAAGGGTGCAAGTAGAGTTGAAACGGGAGAAAAAGAAAGCAATAAAAAAAGAGCGCTCTCCTGCAACTCTTTAATTTCTGGCTTTTTCAGACTGCCGTTAAGTTTTATTTGCATGCCTAGTGTGGTCTTCATTAAGGCCTGTCTTGTGTAAGCAGTGAGAAGCTCAAAACCGGCCCATTTCTGAACCAGTCTGACAGCAGCATAAACAACTGAGATTCTAAAATGGTTTCTATATTTCACAGTGATGAGACATGGACTATATCAAATGTGACATATCAGGAGAATAAGAAATGCTCGGAGGCTCTGTAGGAACACCAAACGGCACTGGTGGAAGTGCCGACGGTAATGGGATTTGCGCAAGTGGGAGCAGAGGAAAACAGATCAAAGCTTTATATGAACAGATTCAAAGAAGCATTGTAGGAGGCGAGTGTGATGTGAGGAAGGGGGCTGCATTACTTAGCAATGCGACACATTGCCTCTTACCCTGTGGGGCAAAGTAATTTGTTAAAGGTGATTAAACTAAAGAAGAGAGCAGTGGTTAAAATGTAAAGGAAACGGGGCAATTTTTTTACACGTGTAAGTTATGGAAATGTATTCTGGGCCTTGATAAACGTGTACGGGCTTTCTTCATTTAGCTGCTTTCGCAATCATTGTTTTGTGAGTCAGGCAGTCAGTTTACCCATCACAGTGGAGCCTTTTGTGAATAATGGGAAGGAGGTAAACACAGAGTTAGGTATTGTTATCATGTTGTTTGCAGTAGCTTGTTGAAAATGAAGAATTGCCGAGCGATAGCATTAATATTTCAGTGTTTTTTTAATGGATAAATTAGTTGTGAAACTACAGCCCCATAGGTCTTTTAACCCCTTTGTGCAGAGGCTTAATTCTGCCCATGTTAACCTGGTTTGTACTGTTCTGTTTAAAGCTTCATAACTCATGAATAAGGTTCACAAACTCAGCATGTGTACAAAATATGAACTCATATGTATTACATACAAACTGATATGTATTACTGCTCCCAGAATTCATTGTGCATCACAGTAATTCAGGAGATACTCAATTTTGTCAACAGATGAATGGTCAGTTTTATTCAGAACAAATTCTGTTCTCACACAATGAGAATTCCGTACATCAATTGAGCCCAACGTAGACAGGACAACGGTTTGGAAAAATGACATATCTCTTATTGGCTACGAGTATGAACATATGAATAATAGAGACAATAATTTGCAAAATATGAGAGATAATAGTCCATGACTTAATCTTAATCAGAGGAAATTATAATTCTGTGATGGCTAAATATAGAAGCTAACAGTCCTACCATTAACAAAGGTTAATTCATTTTATGGGTTAGTGACACACTGACCTAATTATATTTCATCAGTCTCATGAAGACAGTTTTCATCAGTCTTGTAAAGACAGTTTTGACAGTGTAAAACAATAACACATGCATAGCAAAGCAAAATACAACAATAAAAACCAGCAGTAACATGACCCAAATGGGTTTTGCAAGTTTTACACTAGCCTATTTATTGATGTCAGTGCTAAATAAAATGTGTTTCAATACTTAACGGTAACAAGGGGAAGGCCAGTTTGCCAAATCATCTATTAAGTGACATCAGCTTGTCAGCTGGTAAAGGTCCCAGCATTTGTGTGGACACCTGGGAGACTTCTTCACCGAAGTTGTGATTTTATATATCGGCATAATCCGTGTTGTTTGCATTCGTTTCTGTTCTAAAAGTGTGCTTTTGAGACCTGTTTCGCCATGCAATGGGAGTAAATGGAGAGAGAAAAAATTTAATTTTCCGTTGGCCAGTTCCTGACCACTACTGGTACTCTGGGAGAGAATGCGGACAGCCTCTTTGCTGAAGAACAGCTGGAACAGTTCTGGTGGTCTGTGCTACAACAATCTACTACATAAACCTACGCCAGCCCATGGATTACTATCCGGGGCAACTACTGGGAGCACCATAATTCATTGTGACACATTTTTTGTTATTTTGGTTCTGTATTTTGAGTTTGAAAGGATACAATGACAATGAGGTGCAGACCGTCAGCTTTAAGTTGAGG
Source organism: Synaphobranchus kaupii (assembly GCA_029718625.1). Classification (NCBI taxonomy): domain Eukaryota; kingdom Metazoa; phylum Chordata; class Actinopteri; order Anguilliformes; family Synaphobranchidae; genus Synaphobranchus; species Synaphobranchus kaupii. Next base: position 24,841,728 of record CM056392.1, on the reverse strand, counting down.
GCATTTTCATCCATATCAGCCTCATGGAATTGATGTTTGATAATGCTTCATTGTATAATCAAATGAAATCTGTTGAACAAACAGGCTAATTTGCCATTTTCTAAGGTGAGGCGGAAGCCATTCTGGTAGTTTATTCTCAGCTGTTGCAGGTGCTTTTTAATTCAATTTAACACATAGGCTATATTATCTAAAATAACAGCACTGTCGGCAATTACCAGGAACCCGTGCCGGTGATAAACCCTAATGTTAAAGATTATTATTGTGTATTATCAAAATGCATCATAATGGTTAGTCCGAATAATATTGATCATGCTATTGATCCATATAGCCTATTACTTGCTCGCACTACACACACATGTTTCGCCATCATATAAGCAATCCGCCAAGGTGGAAAAGCAGGCTTATAAAGGGAATGGGATATGACATTTTGATTGGTTTATTGCATGTTACGCCCAAGACACACCTATAATTAATGAAGAGACTAAGTTCAGCCCATTTGCACATTACACCGTGCTTAGCGCTCAAAAAACACGCCGTCTATCTAGCTAAAGTGGACTGGGACATGCCCTAAATGCATTTTGCGACATGCGTTTAGACCAAGCGCTAAGATCGTCAAGATAGAGCCCCAAGAGTTTTTTGATGTTGTTGGATCACAGACATCAGGAAGTCATGGCATGCAAAGGATATGCAACCAAATATTAAAAATTATTACTTTATTCTACATTATGTTAAACTGTCCAATATTTTTGATGTCCGAACATGAGGGGGACTATGTACTAATTTCCAAACGGTTCACCCGATATGGATGAAAATACCCTCAAATTAAAGCTGTATTGTATCTTTTCAAACTCAAAGTGCTACAGAACCAAAATAATAAAACAAATGTGTCACTGTCCAATGAATTATGGTGCTCACTGTAGCTTCTATGCCATTTGTTTATTTCCCATTAGCTATGCTGGTGCACCAAACATAATGAATGGCTAGGACATACATGAAAGCTTCTACTATAGTGTAGTATAAACTCCTAGTACACTTCAGCCCTAATAGATTGAAAGCTTACCACCATTGTCATTACTTAAGGTATAAAATCCAAGTTGGCTTGGGCACGGACTTTATTCCACATACTTCATGAGCGAGTCTTATTCAGGTTTAGCCAGACTCAAACTCGGTTCTGGGGCACCCCTGTATCACTGGTACAGGCACGGGGAGGCCAGAGCGGACCACAGCCACCAAATAGTATCATTGACCAACCATTTATCTTGAAGCACCACACCCAATTGTGAATGTAGTGACAATCTATATAATGTACACACCTTTACTTTTTTAATAATTGCTGTGTTCAAAATATTTATGTTGCCACTCACCAGCAATTTTTATTGAAATACACTCTATCTTCGTACAGTCTCCAAAGCTTTCATTGATCTTACTGTTTTTAAATCATACCATATTTCTGACCAATAATGAAGTTTCATGAATGCAATGGGAAGGTAAATGTGATGCAACTGGTTATCATGTCGGTGTCAAACTCTTCAAATTTATACGAAAAGGCGCCGGGTTTATACGCCATTACCCATCACTAGTCTAGCTCATTATTGCAAGTAAGCTAGCTACTCGCTATTCAGTTTTCATCGGCTTAGCTAACATGGCTAAACAAATAGCCTATCAATCCCAAAAAAAGCCACACTTGGAGGAGATTGTGACAAGCAGCTTGGATCAGACCAGGGCCGAACTTTGCGACAGCAAGGATGCGGAGCATGCGAGCAAGATATTACCAGGGGAAGTAAAGTACAGTAAAGCCAGGGATGCAGTGACGACTGTAAAGTCTGTAGACACTTCCCAGAGGTGCATACAGAGTTTGTGTTCATTAGAGAAGGATTTCAATGGAAGTTGTTTAGGCAGGCTTGTTGAAAACATGAGAACAGCAAACCGCATCATGTAGCACATGCCAAGTCAGTGTGCAGTCTTTGGACGGTGCTAAATCAACTGCGTGGTGATGCTATGAAAACTGAATTAATAGAGAAACCGCCAGCACGTGAAAGTGATATTAGACATCATAATAATGTGTACAAAGCAGGATATTCCACTTCAAGGGCACTGGGAAAACGGAAGAAGCAATTAACAAAGGGACCATTATAGAAATATTCAGAAATATTCTCTTTGGACAATAATGGCATTATAACCATATTCAACACCAAGCCCTGCTGTCTGTGCCTTGTCATGTAGAAAGCATCACACATCAATTCAAACCCATCAAAGGTATCTTCATGGATCTAGCATCTTAATTTCATCCCTGATCCCTATCCCCTACTACTACATACACCATCTTATTTTTAATTCTATTTGTTTTCTGCTTATGTTTTGCCTTTATTTATTATATGTTGATGTTTGTGTATGGGAGCAATTAGGCTACTATAGGCAGCGGGGAGCACTCAGTGTTATCCATGTCTCCGGGAGACATTGTTTTTTTGTAGACAAAATATAGGCCATTTCTACAAGACAAGTATCAAAGATGAGAGTAAGAAACGTTGAATGCACCTACATTTGACTTTTATTAAAACAAACTTCTTTCCAACTCGTTTTCTGCCATTTTTGGATTTTACGACAGGAAAGTTCTAGAACTGTAGGCCTACTGATGGTCTATAGTCATAGCAAGTACATGAATCTTGTTTGTGGGTGACAAATATTTACTCTAATATGTGTATTTTTTTTTTTTAAATGCAAAAACCTGAAAGTATTATTTTGTGCCCTGGTTACTTAATAAAAGGCGTGAAATAATTGCCTAAAATGACTTTACTTTGGTGCGGCAAAGATAATGTACGCCAAGATTATTGACTTGCTCGTCTGATTACTGTTATTGCTTGTTTGTGTGTGGGTGGGTGGGTTCATTCATTTATTGCAACATTTAACCTGATTCTCATGTATTACTATTTGACCAGATCATTTATGCTACTACCTACTGACGTGGTTTTAAAGCTATTGTTATCCAATTTTTGCTCTCCGAGCATTTTAAAATGCACATATTTAGATCAGGGAAATACAAATCTTTTTCCCCCCTAGCAGGCTCAGTTTTTGGACCTCGGTATTTCTAAAATACTAAGGTCCAAAAGTAAGGGTAAGGCCCTGCCCCCACAGAGATTTAGATTTTCACCCAAAGTCACCTTCAAAAACATTAAAGGAAAAATAACAAAGCAAAATAACCTGATGGAAGGATAACAATCCAGCTGGTTTCACCCTAACTAACCAGAGTTACTATACAGCAAACAAACTAGAAGGGTTAGATGAGAGGTGATGTTGATTTAAACGGATCAGGGTCGAACACACAAAGTCAAATCCACACGGCAAACAAACTCGAAGGGCTAGACCAGAATCGAAGTTGAATGGAACAAAACAGGGTCAAGAACACAAAATCCACTAATCACAAACCACACAAGTACAGGGCAAATCCAAAGAGCGAGTGTCCATCGGTGAATTTCAAACCACATCATTTCAAACAGAACCGAAGATGGAAACGGCCATTCTGAAGAAGAAAGACACACCCACGGATGCAGCAGAGAAACAATACATAACACATAGCACACTCTTAATTTGAGTTTTTTTCAGTAATAGTGCATTTCATTTGGCCCAGACAATTGTGTTTTTTGTTTCCAATGGATTATTTTCTTTTACATATTTATTGAAGTTTATGATGACCTGCCAGCTTTTTTATGACTGCTTTCCGGTGTTCATTTCAAGTAACTCCAAATTAGCTTGTATAGAAAATATTATGTTTCCAGAGACTACATATGAACAAATACATTTTATAGTATCTGTTCACAGTAATATATATAAATATCAGTTCTTATATTATGCTAGTACTTGCCTTGAGCGCTAACCGGTTGCCAGCTAACCAGTTCCGTAAATATATCTAACGTATTCTCAATTGCACTAAAAACCACTGGCCCAATTAAAAACATACAGTAAAAATTAAATACTATGTTTTTTAAAGGGTAACAAAGCACTGGAACCACTTATTTTAGATGAGAACTGATACATTTGGTTTTTTCTAAGTGTTACTGATTGATCCTGGTCCAAATCTTGACATTTTACTGCAGTCAGCGCAAAACAGCATAAACCCAAAGGATCTGGCTCAAAAGTGTCTATAGTGGTAAAAAGTTAGGTACTGCACATCCAGTCTGCCAGAAACTTCATGAAATGGAAACCAATATTGTTGATATCTTGCAGGTAACGTTAGTGGGTAACTATTGGGTAACTATTTGTACAGCGTGTGATTTGTTGTTTGCTGGCCGCATCATTATAAGCCCAAACAAGGCTATGCGGCCTACCACTCCAAAACATTGCTTCTACCTCGGCTACTTGTGGCTCGGCAGCAGCTGGAGCGAGCGTTTTTGTTTGTGTGTGTATGAGTGAGAGAGGTAGCGAGAGAGAGTGGAACAAAGCAGCCGCTATGAGTGCTGTCCAGAGTAGAAATTAGTTTTTGGCTACTAGTGGAAAAAAATTGCTGGGGCGTGGTTTGATACCTGGAGCTCAGCCCCTATATTATTACCTTATCACGCCACGCATTTTTCGAATTTCAAGTGTGTTTTGTTACCCTTTAAACCCCCCCCCCAAAAGTGAACTATCCCTTAAAAAACAGCTAGCACACTGGGATTTCTATCAGCCATCTGGGAAGAACCAGGTCTGTATACTATTTATGTTGGGGACAAGAGTTGACAAAGCTGAAATGGCAGGGAAATTCACAGCACTCTAACTTGACATAGGTCATGACAGTACACACTAGTTTATAAATGGCTCTGTGCTATATGTGCGCTAAGCATTCCAGACCACTCAGTGTGGTGGATTGCAAAGGACTAATAAATCTCTCAACAGCATGACCTGTCACACATACAGCATATGAATTAATGTTTGAAGACTATATGAGCATCAGTGAAAAAAACACTTAAAATTGCTCACATGGATGTCTCCAAGTTAGGCAGCTAGCCGACATGTAAAAGTCTTAAACTTTTGTCAGTAATTAGTCAGCAAGGTATGGAACTACTATGAAGTTTCTACCCAACATGCATATATTTTTACGACCTGTCTAGGTGTTATGCTGTCATTGACAGCGGAACCTTCAAACGTAAGGTTACCGTTCAACCTATCAAACGCTGCATCTATTAAAAACAGTCCTCTCCTGATTGCATTAACACTCATCTTTAATTATTCAAATTTAAAATTCATTAGGACAAGGAAGGTTAACGGAGTAATTAAAATTTTTTTCTATGAATGCAAATAAGGTACTTACTTGCATAGGTACACAGGTCCACATGAAGTCTTTCCGTTTCTTAAGAATAATCAAGACTAATCTTGGTTGACTAATCCTTGAAGGTGTTTTTAAGTAGGCTATAAGTCGGTCATTAGTTTTTGAACTGTAGGCCATTTTTGTAAAAGGATGTGAGAAAAGCTTCTAAATGTGCAGTTTTTAAAAGAGAGATGGTAATTTTTGTCCATTTACTTAGGAAACTTTCCTGTCTGAAATCCCAAGTCAGTGATAAAATATTGAAAGCCATATCTGGGATCCTGGTATGCCTACAGCAAAATTATATCCTGCGCCTGCACAGTATTTATTTATTGATTTATTAATTCATTGTCCATTCAGTTAATCTAAAGCATCGAGTTCCTCAATCGTTAAAAGAATAAATCATGTTTTTTTATCTTATAGTTATAGACTTTTATATGATTTATTTTACTGTACTGTAATTATATATTTTATTTATAATTATATATTTTATTATATGACTATAAACAGGAGAAGGTGTTTCTTCAGTGTTTGAAAGAAAATGACGCATATACAGGGAAATGCGCACTTTATTTACATTATTATGTTTAATTTCATGCTAAATATATGCATGTTTATTGCAATCCATTATTAACCTTTTTATTATTTTTGCATTTTACTGCCATTTGTGATGTTATGAGTCAATATGACACAATGAAATACGCCAACCTTAAGGATGTTACACTTTTTTGCATGTAAATTGTCATATGTGCAGCCTTTTTGTGCTGAACACAACCAGAATGCTATTTTCACTGGGCATTGTAGGAGCCTGTAGCGCCGCCTATAGGTAAGCAGGTACAGAGAGGGCAATTCTGTTTTATTTGTTGGAAGGTGCAACTACTTACCAAAATAATTTGCTTTCCCAATTATTGAGAGCATAGGTGTCTCATTTTATGTATGACTATCTCTACCGTTATCTGGCATTGAAAGATGTATTCCTCATATACTGTACTAGCCTATATAATATCACTGTTTATCACTTTATCACTGTTTATATTGATATTACTGTCTAGGTCACTGGGGAGTTTCATGACAGCATATTATTGATCTTTAAAGTTGTAATTCATCTCTTAAAATACCACAGTATGCACCTATTCCATTTTAGAATATACAGTATTTTAGTTTTTTTGAAGGCTACTGCCTTGCAGTCTGCTTTAATTCAGTTTTTTTCTTCCCCGTTCTTTGATTCTGCCCCATTCAGTTAAAACCTTGTAAAACGCGGGATGGAAAAGCTACAGATTTGTAAAGGATTTTTATTTATTTATTTATTTTTGAGTGTTGCATGAACCAGAATGTCGGCTGGGTGTCACAATCACTGTCTGGGCTTCATTAGCTCAAAATGGCCCTGTCAATGGTGGCTTAACTGCCTGGAGCCTAATGTTAATTTTGATTGGCTCTCAAAGTTTCTTGCAAGGTTAGCCTTAATTAAAACAAACTTCCCAGCTATGTTGATTATGATAAGGAGGCTTATGCCAAAATGACCCTTGCCACCACTCTTTATTTCAAATAGCCATAATCAATAATATGTCATTTTGGTGCAATGTCGGTACAGTTGCATCTCTGACAGGCATAAAAAAGATCCAGTGGGCATTAATTGAAAATGGCTCTGATCGTGCCAGATGCCAAGCCGTATTACAATCATTAAAACAATCTGGGCAATAGCATTTGAATAAGAAAACGCACAGCGGTGCAGTGTTGGACAGCAGTGAGGATTGCACATTGATGATTCAAATTGATGCTTCTTGGGGGTCAGTGGTTTTCCATTGGACGTGATGATGGAGGGGTCTAGAGTGGAAACGGACACTTTACATGTAGCACACACACACATGTACGCATATAAACACACACACACACACACACACACACACACACACACATTGAGAATTAACAAATGAAGCATAATGCTGAAAATGGAGCATGCTACAGCATTATATGCATTTCTGAGACCAAAAATAACAATACTAATAATAAAATTCAAACATGTAACCATTGACCTTCAACAACAGTTGATTATCTAAATAGAGTCATTCTTGCTTTTCATGCTCCACTGTAACTAAAGCAATTAGGCATTATTTGATTTGTCTGCTCATGATTACGTTGGCAATATAAATCTTTTTGAGTTGCAAATGGACATTTGAAAGTCGTTTTCCCCCTCGATTTGAATTCCTTGTGCAATGCACCTTATCTTATTTGGGCCAAGAGTTTGCAGTGTGTTCCATCATCGCAGTGACTGCACAGATGGTTGTATTCCTTCATCCAAAATGTCCATGGGTGATATTTTAAAGTCACAGTGTAAACAACACTGCCATTATCAGGGCTTCCTTGCATAAACCTTACATGGACTAAGATTCCCTGTAATCGATGTAGGTAAAAACTGGACTGTGAAGCACACGTGAATTCTTTGTACATTAGCATGTAATTCATAATTTATCAACGGCCAAAATGTATATTCCTATGATTATGATGTTATGTTGTATATACTTTTTTGCTGTGTAAATATGTTGATTTCATATCATATTTTAATGTAATATATAAAGCCAAAGTGAGTTTGATGTACAGTTTTGCTTCTTTTAATTTCTCAATTCAGATTGATTGTATGCAGGGCTCAGAGTTACACCTCAGAAAATCAATACTCCTTGTCCTTTTTAAACTCACATTGGCATGGTTATGTCAAATTAATTTATCCTAATTAAGATACAGTAAATGGCTTTCAATTGTTGTAGTTTCAAAACACTTTTCTCTATATTTGCTAAGCAGGCCATCAGAGATTTATAATAAATTGACTTTATTGCCCGACATATTTCCCAGTGGAAGCTTGGAATTTTAATAACTGGGAAATCCCATAATATGCTATTATAATATACCCTTTGGTAAACCTTGGCATGTTTTCAACAACCTTTGTAACAACAGTGTTTATTTATATAACCTGAGGTATATTTCTAACAGCAGGCAAGACAACCTTCAGCTGTTCTTTTCCGGCAGTCATGCTGCAAAAGGCACTTTTTTCGTCTTTAAAAACACAGTACCACTTCAAATTAATTTAAGAGCACTCAATCAGTCCTCTGAAGTAATTTTGAAAAGCCAGACTGTGATTGGTTAAGAACGTTGCAATTAAAAACAAATTAAAGCTTATATTGACTAGGACAGTTTTGTGTAATGTTTCTGACGGCTGCACTAAGCTCCAAATGTTTTACTTTTTTATTCCAAGGTGTCTCGGGAGAAATTAGAAGTCTTTCATGAAGTGGGATGTTTTAATCCTTATTTGAAACACATCATCTACTTGAACATGCTCAATCAATAATTGTGGCATTTCAGAATACCAACAGAAGAGTAAAAGTTGACATCCTTTATTAGAAAAATATAATAATATGACAGCTAACACCATGTGACAGCTAACAATATGAGAAAACTAGCCAGACAGGGAAACTAAGTTAGGTTAGTAAGAAATAAAAGTGACACATTTATTTTCATATGTTAAAATTCAACTAATTATTTCATAATATGAGTAGGCTCATATGTATAGCTTGCAATCAGATAAGTTTGCACAGAGCTAAAGGTAAAGGAGCCAGACATATTTTTCCATTCTAGCATCATACATGCTCTAGTTAATTGCGTCGTAACCTAGAAAACAATAACCAATAATCCTGCTCCATACAAACTGAAATTCTTTATGTGAAAGAAGTAGCTATGTAGTAGTCTAGGTTACATTTCTCTGTCCAAACTGCAATAACTGTGTGAATGACAATGAATCTCCCATTGGTAGAATTGGTCAAACAGCCATAACCACAAGATGACTTGTGGCGTGTCTATAAAGTGGAATAAGAAATTATAACTTTATAAAATTAGTTGCTTGCCTGTGATTATCTGCATGTGGCCAATGTTTTCTGTGTTCTTGTTGTAATGGGGCGTGACGTGTGAGGTAGGAGGAGCCAAACGCAGCAAGGGGATTCTTTAAGCCCTAAGGCCACTAAGGCGGGAAACCCCGCAGATAAGGGAGGAGACAAGACAGGGAACACACGTACCAAAGCTACTAACCGGCTCACTGTCACACTGTTAGGATCCAGTAATCTGTCTGTTTATTCTTTATTTGTTATTATTTTCCTGATTTCTTTTCCCTCGCGATTGTCAGTCCGCGTTCCATGTTTTCTGAGATTCCACTCCCTGTCTTTGTCATTGCACTATTCGGGTGATTTTGGGAACATTCGGGTGATTTTGGGAACATTCGGGTTTCCTCTGTATTTCGTATATCTCGTTTTCTTCCTTCTGGCTTTATTTATATTTGTATATAATACTAATGTACTAATCATACTAACTGTTAGATTAGATTTAATACTAACCTGCTAACAAACTAACATGTATATAATACTAACCAGCTAACCTACTAACATTAGGGTTTTAGAGTTCACTACTAACATTACTAATTACTAATTCATCTTGAGTTTCTATCTGCAGCTGTCATTTCCCTCCTCGTTATCCTATCCCTGTATCTATCTGTGATTTTGCATTCTCTGCACATGTGTCCAATTTCGTGTGCCTCCCCTCTGAGCTGTGCACTTGTTTACCTGCTAACTCCAGGCCATTTGTTATCATTGTGTCTATGTGTATTCCAGTCCGTGTCTTACGTTTCCCCTGTCATTGTTTTATTGGTCCCTGTTAACCCTCACTGTTCTCACCTGTGAGCAATCTCCCCTCCCTGCTTCTACACACCTGATTTCCCATTATGTCTGTCTCCCTCTGTGTGTATATATACCTTGTCATTTCAGTGTTTCTTCGCAAGTTCCTTGTACTAAATATTTTGCTTCTGTGTTGCCTGTTTTTTCCGAGATTCTGACCGAGCTGTTTGTTTATTCTGTATATCTGTTTTCTAGTTTTTGTTTCCCGAGTTCTTTGCCTGTTGTTGTTTTGTTTTGTATCCAGTCTGTTTTGTTTTCTTTGTGTTCCTCCTTCGTCTCCCTGGTTTGGACCCCTGCCTGCGTTCTCGCGACCCTGTTTTTGGATTCCGCTTTTGTACCTTTGCTGTGCCTTCCCGGTTACGACCCCTGCCTGTTCTTTGACCATTCTTTGGACTGTGTTTTGTTTCTTTGCCTGTCTCCCCGGTTTTTGACCCTGCCTGTTATACCACGGATTGCTGCCTTGCCCATATTAAAACTTCGGTTTTTCGTATTCCTGCCTGCGTTTGGGTCCTTCCCCCTCCGACACCTAACAGAAGGAACTGGGACCCAGCGGGCAGTCACCAGAGTCATCATGGCGACTCAGAATTTTTTTTGACCCCTTCTTCCACGACAACTACGAAGAATACCTCATGAGTATCTGGGGGCAGAACGCTGAGTTCGCCCGTCGGCATGCCGACCACCACCCATCACCCCAACCATCACCCTTTGAAGGGACCCGCCTGGTCCTGTGTCCGGGGAACTATGGGCCCAGGAGAAGACGAGGGGGTCCTGGTTCCTCGCTCCGTCGACGGGCTCAGCTACCCGTCGACGGAGGATCCATTTTCCACCCATCCGTGTTTGCCCCTGTCCCGGCCCGCTCCAGCCCTCCTGTCCCGGCCCGCTCCAGCCCTCCTGTCCCGGCTCGCTCCAGCCCTCTGTCCCGCCACGTTCCAGCTCTCCTGTCCCGCCACGTTCCAGCCCTCCTGTCCCGCCACGTTCCAGCCCTCCTGTCCCGCCACGTTCCAGCCCTCCTGTCCCGCCACGTTCCAGCCCTCCTGTCCGGTCCCGCTCCAGCCCCCCATCCGCCTGTCCTGAGCTGCAGAGCCAGCTTTCCGCCTGTCCTGAGCTGCAGAGCCAGCTTTCCGCCTGTCCTGAGCTGCAGAGCCAGCTTTTCCGCCGGTCCTGAGCTGCAGAGCCAGATTTTCCGCCTGTCCTGAGCTGCAGAGCCAGCTTTCCGCCTGTCCTGAGCTGCAGAGCCAGCTGCCGCCTCCTGTCCCTGGGCCGCCTAACCTACAGCCGCTCATTCGCCGCCGGCTTCCAGGGCGATGCAGCCATCGCCGCCGGCCTCCACGGCGATGCAGCCGTCGCCGCCAGCCTCCGCGGCGGTCCTGCCTGCGGCGCCGCCCTCCTGAGCGGTCCTGCCTGCGCTGCCGCCCTCCTGAGCGGTCCTGCCTGCGCCGCCGGCGGCCTCCAGAGCCGTCCTGCCTGCGCCGCCTTCCAGCCTTTATTTTTTGATTCTGCCTGATCTTGTTAACCTGTCTGTCTGTTTTTTCATTCAGCCCGTCCAGCCTGTCTCCCGCCTGCCCCAACCAGCCCTGACCGGTTACCTGCCCCGCTTTATGCCCCGCTTTTTGTTTCGCCTGGTTCCCGCCTCTGCGTTAACATACATTTTAATATCATGCACAAGGACATTACAGTCATGGCTAAACTATTTTTTTTTAAAACAGAAATTATGATATGGCTTGTTTCTGTAAGGGGGCGTGACGTGTGAGATGGGAGGAGCCAAACGCAGCAAGGGGATTCATTAAGCCCTTAGGCCACTAAGGCGGGATACCCGCAGATAAGGGAGGAGACAAGACAAGGAACAACAAACACCCTACAGACGCTACTAACCGGCTAACTGTCTAACGCTAAGTAGAGCGCAAGGACAGGGATCTGAACAGCCAGACATAATACACGCCCTGTCTCGGTAACGAGACACAATAAACGGGCGAGTAGCGAAAAGGCACAATTAAACAGTCAACAATTGAAGAATGAAATAATTTAATAAGAGGCAAAAGAACAGATGTAAAGTGGCTAATTCCATAAGCTAGAACTAAGTCATATGCGGAACCTAAAGGAGGGTAAACGCCCGATCTCCCAGGGGGAAGAAACATTTTACAGGCGAGCCGACGGAGAACCGCAGTCCCATAACCTTACCAGCAAAAATGACCAAGTTTAAAACAGAGCCACGCCCTAACCTCTCAGACAAGAGATGAAACGAGGCAAAGGAACAGGTAATTAAAGTTCCAAGGCATAGATTGAGGCTCGCAGTCACACGCAAACACAAATACAAGCCCTGCCTCTCAATAAGGGGAAATGTAACGAGGCGAACAGGAACAGAGATTTAACGTTCCATGGCGATATAAAAAAGGCTAGCAGTCCAATGCATAAAACCAAGAGGGTAAACACCCGATCTCCCAAGAGAGAGAAACATTTTACAGGTGAGCCGACGAAGAACCGTCGTCCCATAACTTTACTATCCACAGACTAACGCAAGCTAGATATAAAACAACCGCCCTAGCCTCTCACAAATGGAAAAAAATGTAACGAGGCGAAATGGAACAGAGAGCTAACGTTCCGAGGCTATTAAAAACACGCAGTCAAACACAAGCACGTCCACAGCATCGCCCAAGCTCCACATAAGGAGACAACACACCCGGAGAACGAAACAGAACAACAGTTCACAACAAAATCGTCTCAAAGGCTAAAAAGGCGAACAGGACAGCTGCAACAAAAGACTTACGCAAACATAATAGCACGAAGCCTCAATATAAATAAAACCCTGAATCACAACAACGGGGAACGTAGTCCACAAGAAGGAGACTTACAGGGAAAAACGTACCAAGGCTACTTACTGGCTTACAGTAACACGGAACTGAGTAGAAGCAAAACGCCAGGTCTCTCAATAAGAAAACCAAACAGGCGAAGGGGGACAAAGAACAACTACTATACACTTCCACAAGCTAAGCAGCCCAGCAGAAGAGCAAACGCCCAATCTCACATGAGACGACATGCACCTAGAGGCGAACTGGACTAAAGTTCCCAACAGAAACGCCCAAATCTCCAAACACGGAGAAAAAGCACACTATGGCGAAATAGAGCAGAGATTTTACGGTCCCAAACTTCTACGAGATAATCAACTACTAAGCCAGTAAGAAATAAGCCCTGCCTCAACAACGAGACGTTTAAAAATAGGCAAGAAGCCAAAATGGTACGAGAACTCACAGACAACAATACACCACAGTACATAACAATTAACAATTAATGTCGAAGCCCCGAATGAAGGAAACGGTAGGCTTATATATCTTTCCGGTGACTAGGCAACAGGTGTAAACGCTTAACAAAAGATCCGACAACTCAGCAGGGCGGAGCAAGCATCCACCAAAAGGGCAGCGCCCCCGCGTGGCCACCAAAGAGAACGACCGCAAGGGGAAACAGGGTCAAAACCATGACAGGACCCCCCCTCTAAGGGGCGACCCAGGCGACCCCAGAAATAAAAACCATGCGGAAGTTCCTGGAGAGAAATACCTGACAAAATACATACAAATATTTTTTTTTATATCATTTTTTTTTTTGGAAGGGAAGGGAGGGTGGGACTAAGGGTGAGGGGGTGTGGAACAAACAAGTGCCCGGTTACAAGCACTCTGGAGAAAGTAAACAGCACCCTGGTGCCTGGCTACCTAACCATACCTTACTAAGCCTAACCTATTCTTCTTGAGGCGTGCCGGGCAAGAGGCGACTTTAAACGCATTAACTCAAGGACCTTGGCCTATGAACTAAGACCAAAGCCCTTGAAAGCGTACCCCTGACAGGGATAAATCCCCACCCGGGATTACCTCGAAAATAAAAAAGGCAAAATAATAAAGTAGCAGGCCGCAGGAAAACCCAACAAGGTCAACTGGCCCACTCGGCGCCTAACTACCAGGGTAGCTGAAAAACGAAAGAAAACCAAGTAAACTCAATAAAAACCAAGACACAAACCATAAACTGTTAGCCACAAAAAACCCCTCTAGAAAGAAAAACCCCCTAAAAAGCCGCTGGCCCCAGTAATGGCTTCGACATTCTGTAAGGGGGCGTGACGTGTGAGATGGGAGGAGCCAAACGCAGCAAGGGGATTCATTAAGCCCTTAGGCTACTAAGGCGGGATACCCGCAGATAAGGGAGGAGACAAGACAAGGAACAACAAACACCCTACAGACGCTACTAACCGGCTAACTGTCTAACGCTAAGTAGAGCGCAAGGACAGGGATCTGAACAGCCAGACATAATACACGCCCTGTCTCGGTAACGAGACACAATAAACGGGCGAGTAGCGAAAAGGCACAATTAAACAGTCAACAATTGAAGAATGAAATAATTTAATAAGAGGCAAAAGAACAGATGTAAAGTGGCTAATTCCATAAGCTAGAACTAAGTCATATGCGGAACCTAAAGGAGGGTAAACGCCCGATCTCCCAGGGGGAAGAAACATTTTACAGGCGAGCCGACGGAGAACCGCAGTCCCATAACCTTACCAGCAAAAATGACCAAGCTTAAAACAGAGCCACGCCCTAACCTCTCAGACAAGAGATGAAACGAGGCAAAGGAACAGGTAATTAAAGTTCCAAGGCATAGATTGAGGCTCGCAGTCACACGCAAACACAAATACAAGCCCTGCCTCTCAATAAGGGGAAATGTAATGAGGCGAACAGGAACAGAGATTTAACGTTCCATGGCGATATAAAAAAGGCTAGCAGTCCAATGCATAAAACCAAGAGGGTAAACACCCGATCTCCCAAGAGAGAGAAACATTTTACAGGTGAGCCGACGAAGAACCGTCGTCCCATAACTTTACTATCCACAGACTAACGCAAGCTAGATATAAAACAACCGCCCTAGCCTCTCACAAATGGAAAAAAATGTAACGAGGCGAAATGGAACAGAGAGCTAACGTTCCGAGGCTATTAAAAACACGCAGTCAAACACAAGCACGTCCACAGCATCGCCCAAGCTCCACATAAGGAGACAACACACCCGGAGAACGAAACAGAACAACAGTTCGCAACAAAATCGTCTCAAAGGCTAAAAAGGCGAACAGGACAGCTGCAACAAAAGACTTACGCAAACATAATAGCACGAAGCCTCAATATAAATAAAACCCTGAATCACAACAACGGGGAACGTAGTCCACAAGAAGGAGACTTACAGGGAAAAACGTACCAAGGCTACTTACTGGCTTACAGTAACACGGAACTGAGTAGAAGCAAAACGCCAGGTCTCTCAATAAGAAAACCAAACAGGCGAAGGGGGACAAAGAACAACTACTATACACTTCCACAAGCTAAGCAGCCCAGCAGAAGAGCAAACGCCCAATCTCACATGAGACGACATGCACCTAGAGGCGAACTCGACTAAAGTTCCCAACAGAAACGCCCAAATCTCCAAACACGGAGAAAAAGCACACTATGGCGAAATAGAGCAGAGATTTTACGGTCCCAAACTTCTACGAGATAATCAACTACTAAGCCAGTAAGAAATAAGCCCTGCCTCAACAACGAGACGTTTAAAAATAGGCAAGAAGCCAAAATGGTACGAGAACTCACAGACAACAATACACCACAGTACATAACAATTAACAATTAATGTCGAAGCCCCGAATGAAGGAAACGGTAGGCTTATATATCTTTCCGGTGACTAGGCAACAGGTGTAAACGCTTAACAAAAGATCCGACAACTCAGCAGGGCGGAGCAAGCATCCACCAAAAGGGCAGCGCCCCCGCGTGGCCACCAAAGAGAACGACCGCAAGGGGAAACAGGGTCAAAACCATGACAGTTTCAGCAGGCCAGATGTGGCCAATCAGGTCTTTGAACCAAATAATCAAACTTATTTGCATATTGAGGACACATTTTATAAGGTCAGCACAGAAATAATGAGTATATTTGAAGCATCTCAAAGACATTTTTAAAAATCGAACAGTAAATGTAATTACATTGTATTTACCACAAAATCTTTGATTTTAAGTACATATTTGAATTCTTAATTTGATGACTAAGTTACTTTCTGACAAAAAAACTTTGTCTGAAGTATGGTAAGCATTCATGATATCACATACATCTGAATCTCACAAAGAATTATGATTTAAATAGCACTTGTTATTCATTCTGCAACTGAAAATATTCAGTCCAATTCTTCAAATATTTTCAAACATTCTGGGTATGCATACAAACACTACTGCATTTATTATGGATTACATTATCCACAGTCCACAATAGTGAGGTTTCAGAACCAGTGAGTTTGAGAAGCTGTTGTCAGGATCACTCCTCAATATACTGTTTTATCTCCTTTTTTATTTACTTTGTTCCCAATAGACTGTAGTAAATATCCAAGCTACTCCACAAGACAGTCAGAAAAATCTTGGTGCAAGACAGATAAGTCATGAACAGACAAAGTCTGGAGCCATCTCTAGAGCCCTGTATGCCTTTGAGGAAGGCCCTATAAGTATTTTGCAGGAATGATACAAGCAGGTCACCGCTGTCACAATTTATCATCCACAAATAAAGAGAAGCAACTTTTAATTATTCTAAACATTGACAGGGCTTATTATACATAGGGAGTTAATTTACAAAGAGAGGTATTAAAACCCACAAATTGCTATCTCGTGAAATGTATGCAATCTTCTTCTAGGGTCATTTGTGTGTTTACTCACATTATTTACATATAGTACATTACAACAGCTGCAAATTATTGCTGGTCACTGCTGTTATGAGCTACCTACAGGCGCCGAGTAAACCTAGCCTGCCACCTAGCTATCTAGCTATAGCCTGACTGGCTGGCTGGCTGGCTAGCTGTCTGATCCCCGATGTTGAAAAGCACATGCGCAAATTTTGAGTGTTGAAAAGTGTATGCGTAAATATTTGAGTAATTATGCTAAAAAGTTGAAAAGAGCATACGTAATTTTTTGCTTAATTACGGTAAAAAGTTTGCTCTCTAAGCTGAGCTGCGTGATTTTGCCTCGGGGCTTTTTAGAAAGTCGGCGTTCTCTCTCGCTCCAAGATCACTCCTATACCGCTGCATCTCACAAGCAAACACATGTTAAACGTCAGCATTCACCACATTGTTAATACACTCTAAAGTTAGCTGCAGTCTGTCATGGAATTTGCCAAATATTATCTAAAAGAAAAGGACCAAAATAGCCTACAAATGTTTCGTAAAATAAATGACACAGAGGGTGAACGTGGGTGTGGATATGTGATTACTACGACCAGGGATTTAAGCTAAAAAGATTTTATGTCTAGAAAACATGATGGAGTTTTCCGTGCATACACGGGAAGAAAATCTGGATGGGTAAGTGGGTAATAATGTCCTAGTGAGAAAAACCAGAATCTAGATGTACAGTTGAAGCCGAAAGTTTACATACACCTTAGTAAAATCCATTTAAACTCAGTTTAATCCTAAATTTAATCCTAGTAAACATTCCCTGTTTTAGGTCAGTTAGGATCAAAACTTTATTGTAAGAATGTGAAAGTCAGAATAATAGTAGAGATAATTATTTATTTCAGCTTTTATTTCTATCATCACATTCCCAGTGGGTCAGAAGTTTACATACACTCTGTTAGTATTTGGTAGCATTGCCTTTAAATTGTTTAACTTGGGTCAAACATTTTGGGCAGCCTTCCACAAGCTTCTCACAATAAGTTGTTGGAATTTTGGCGCATTCCTCCTGACATAACTAGTGTAACTGAGTCAGGTTTGTAGGCCTTCTTGCTCGCACATGCTTTTTCAGTACTGCCCACAGATTTTCGATTGGATTGAGGTCAGGACTTCGTAATGGCCACTCCAATACCTTGACTTTGTTGTCCTTAAGTAATTTTGCCACAACTTTGAAAGTATGCTTTGGGTAATTGTCCATTTGCGACCAAGCTTTAACTTCCTGGCTGATGTCTTGAGATGTTGCTTCAATATATCCACATAATTTTTTCCTTCCTCATGATGCCATCTATTTTATGAAGTGCACCAGTCCCTCCTGCAGCAAAGCACCCCCACAACATGATGCTGCCACCCCCATGCTTCACGGTTGGGATGGTGTTCTTCGGCTTGCA
Organism: Synaphobranchus kaupii; assembly: GCA_029718625.1. Taxonomy (NCBI): domain Eukaryota; kingdom Metazoa; phylum Chordata; class Actinopteri; order Anguilliformes; family Synaphobranchidae; genus Synaphobranchus; species Synaphobranchus kaupii. The sequence continues at coordinate 24,823,641 of CM056392.1, read as the reverse complement.
AGCCTCACACTTTTTCCTCCAAACATAACGATAGTCATTATGGCCAAACAGTTAAATTTTTGTTTCATCAGACCAGAGGACATTTCTCCAAAAAGTAAGATCTTTGTCCCCATGTGCAGTTGCAAACTGTAGTCTGGCTTTTTTATGGTGGTTTTGGAGTAGTGGCTTCTTCCTTGCTGAGCAGCCTTTCAGGTTATGTCGATATAGGACTTGTTTTACTGTGGATATAGATACTTTTGTACCTGTTCCCTCCAGTATCTTCACAAGGTCCTTTGCTGCTGTTTTGGGATTGATTTGCACTTTTTGCACCAAAGCACATTCATCTCTAGGAGACAGAATGTGTCTCCTTCCTGAGCGGTATGATGGCTGCGTGGTCCCATGGTGTTTTTAGTTGATTTCTTTTGATTTTCCCATGATGTCAAGCAAAGAGGCACTGAGTTTGAAGGTAGGCCTTAAAATGCATCCACAGGTACAGCTCAAATTGACTCAAATGATGTTAATTAGCCTATCAGAAGTTTCTAAAGCCATGACATCATTTTCTGGAATTTTCCAAGCTGTTTAAAGGCCCAGTCAACTTACTGTATGTAAACTTCTGACCCACTGGAATTGTGATATAGTGAATTAAAAGTGAAATAATCTGTCTGTAAACAATTGTTGGAAAAATTACTGTGTCATGCACAAAATAGATGTCCTAACGGACTTGCCAACACTATAGTTTGCTAACATGAAATCTGTGGAGTGGTTAAAAATGAGTTTTAATTACTTCAACCTAAGTGTATGTAAACTTCCGACTTCAACTGTATAGGGGGGTGGAAATCTTGAAAGACGTTTTGGCATAGATGGACTAGGTTAACGGTAGCTTAGGTTTTACCCAGATAAAACCTAGTACATCCTAGTTGGCTATAGAAAACTTTCACTTTTCAATCAAATGTAGCCGGTTTTTCAGCTGTAGGGAATATTCAATTAAATCTATACACGGGGTACCAAAAATGTAGGGGACATGTACTGCGATACGCCACTACCATCCTTATACAACTGGTGGCATGGTTTTTGTATAATAAGTCAGTCTCATACAATTTATATATTATTCTCAAAAGAGAATACTAACTAAAAATGGGTAACTTGAATTAATAATTAAATTAATTACCAATAACATTACACATTAATAATTGTCTTAGCAAAATCACAATATCATGTTGATACTCAATTAATATAAATGATCCAGCTAAAAGGGTGAAGGCATTTTGGGGAATCCCTGCGATTAGCATTGGCTGATTCAGTTCAACACAAGAGCAACATTAATACAAGCACTCCACAGAATCTTGGATAAATGTAATAGTTTATTGAACACAAAGTACCAAACAGAGCAAGGCATGATTCACTACTATAATGTACAACAAACTATGTGTGTGTGTGTGTGTGTGTGTGTGTGTGTGTGTGTGTGTGTGTGTGTGTGCGTGTGTGTGTGTGTGTGGCGCATGTGGGGTTTCCATGTTCTGCGTGCTGATGCTTCCTGTGGAGCGAGGGTGTTAGGATCCTGTAATCTGTCTGTCTTATTTCTTTATTTGTTATTATTTTTCCTGTTTTCTTTCCCTCGCGATTGTCAGTCCGCGTTCCATGTTTCTGAGATTCCACCCCCTGTCTTTGTCATTGCACTATTCGGGTGATTTTGGGAACATTCAGGTTTCTTCTGTATTTCGTATATCTCGTTTTCTTCCTTCTGACTTTATTTATATTTGTATATAATACTAATGTACTAATCATACTAACTGTTAGATTAGATTTAATACTAACCTGCTAACAAACTAACATGTGTATATAAAACTAACCTACTAACATTAGGGTTCTAGAGTTCACTACTAACATTACTAATTCATCTTGAGTTTCTACCTGCAGCTGTCATTTCCCTTCTCGTTATCCTATCCCTGCATCGATCTGTGATTTCGCATTCTCTGCATATGTGTCCACTTTCGTGTTTTTCTAATCTGAGCTGTGCACTTGTTTACCTGCTAACTCCAGGCCGTTTGTTATCATTGTGTCTATGTGCATTCCAGTCCGTGTCTTACGTTTCCCCTGTCATTGTTTTATTGGTCCCTGTTAACCCTCACTGTTCTCACCTGTGAGCAATCTCCCCTCCCTGCTTCTACACACCTGATTCCCATTATGTCTGTCTCCCTCTGTGTATATATACCTTGTCATTTCAGTGTTCTTCGCGAGTTCCTTAGTATATTCTGCTTCTTTGTTTCGATCTGTTTTTTCTGAGTTTCTTCCCGAGTTGTTAGTTTATTCTGTTTTCTAGTTTTTGTTTCCCCTAGTCCTTTGCCTATTGTTGTTTTGTTTTGTATCCAGTCTGTTTTGTTTTCTTTGTGTTCCTTCTACGCCTCCCCGGTTTTTGACTCCTGCCTGTGTTCTCGCTACCCTGTCTTTGGATCCTGATTTTGTTATTTTGCTGTGCCTTCTCGGTTTGACCCCTGCCTGTTCCTTGACTACTCTTTTGGACTGTGTTTTGTACCGTTGCCCTGTCTCTCTCGGTTTTGACCCCTGCCTGTTCTACTTCGGATTGCTGCCTAGCCCTGATTAAACTTTGGTTTTTTCACACTCCTGCCTGCGTTTGGGTCCTTCCCCCACCAGCACCTAACAGAAGGAACTCGCCAGTTTGGACCCAGCGGGCTCATGGCGACTCAGGGTTATTTTTTTGACCCCTTCGACAACACCTCCTATGAGGAATACCTCATGGGTATCTGGGGGCAAAACCCAGAGTTTGCCCGTCGGCATGCCGACCACCACCCATCACCCCGGACCGTTTATCAGCCCACCTCTCACTCCGTTGGACTCGGAGTCCTTACCCTCCAGCCGGCCAGCCCTGAGCCCATTACCCCTTCAACCACCCAACCCCAACTGTCACCCTTCAATGGGACCCGCCTGGTCCTGTGTCCGGGAAACTATGGGCCCAGGAGAAGACAAGGGGGTCCTGGTTCCCGGCTCCGTCGACGGACTCAGCTACCCGTCGACGGAGGATCCATTTTCCACCCATCCGTGTTTGCCCCTGTCCCGTCCCGCTCCAGCCCTCCTGTCCCGTCCCGCTCCAGCCCTCCTGTCCCGTCCCGCTCCAGCCCTCCTGTCCCGTCCCGCTCCAGCCCTCCTGTCCCGCCACGTTCCAGCCCTCCTGTCCCGCCACGTTCCAGCCCTCCTGTCCCGCCACGTTCCAGCCCTCCTGTCCCGTCCCGCTCCAGCCCTCCTGTCACGTCCCGCTCCAGCCCTCCTGTCCCGTCCCGCTCCAGCCCTCCTGTCCCGTCCCGCTCCAGCCCTCCTGTCCCGTCCCGCTCCAGCCCTCCTGTCCCGTCCCGCTCCAGCCCTCCTGTCCCGCCACGTTCCAGCCCTCCTGTCCCGCCACGTTCCAGCCCTCCTGTCCCGCCACGTTCCATCCCTCCTGTCCCACCACGTTCCAGCCCTCCTGTCCGGTCCCCTTCCAGCCCTCCTGTCCGGTCCCCTTCCAGCCCTCCTGTCCGGTCCCCTTCCAGCCCTCCTGTCCGGTCCCCTTCCAGCCCTCCTGTCCGGTCCCCTTCCAGCCCTCCTGTCCAGCTGCAGAGCCAGCTTTCCGCCTGTCCCGAGCTGCAGAGCCAGCTTTCCGCCTGTCCCGAGCTGCAGAGCCAGCTTTCCGCCTGTCCAGAGCTGCAGAGTCAGCTTTCCGCCTGTCCAGAGCTGCAGAGTCAGCTTTCCGCCTGTCCAGAGCTGCAGAGTCAGCTTTCCGCCTGTCCAGAGCTGCAGAGTCAGCTTTCCGCCTGTCCAGAGCTGCAGAGCCAGCTTTCCGCCTGTCCAGAGCTGCAGAGCCAGCTGACACCACCTGTCCCTGGGCCGCCTAACCTACAGCCGCTCAGTCGCCGCCGGCTTCCAGGGCGATGCAGCCGTCGCCGCCGGCCTCCAGGGCGATGCAGCCGTCGCCGCCGGCCTCCAGGGCGATGCAGCCGTCGCCGCCGGCCTCCACGGCGATGCAGCCGTCGCCGCCGGCCTCCACGGCGATGCAGCCGTCGCCGCCGGCCTCCACGGCGATGCAGCCGTCGCCGCCGGCCTCCACGGCGATGCAGCCGTCGCCGCCGCCCTCCACGGCGATGCAGCCGTCGCCGCCGGCCTCCACGGCGATGCAGCCGTCGCCGCCGCCCTCCTGAGCGGTCCTGCCTGCGGCGCCGCCCTCCTGAGCGGTCCTGCCTGCGCCGCCACCCTCCTGAGCGGTCCTGCCTGCGCCGCCGCCCTCCTGAGTGGTCCTGCCTGCGCCGCCGCCCTCCTGAGCGGTCTTGCCTGCGCCGCCGCCCTCCTGAGCGGTCCTGCCTGCGCCGCCGCCCTCCTGAGCGGTCTTGCCTGCGCCGCCGCCCTCCTGAGCGGTCTTGCCTGCGCCGCCGCCCTCCTGAGCGGTCTTGCCTGCGCCGCCGCCCTCCTGAGCGGTCTTGCCTGCGCCGCCTCCCTCCTGAGCGGTCTTGCCTGCGCTGCCTCCCTCCTGAGCGGTCTTGCCTGCGCCGCCGCCCTCCTGAACGGTCCTGCCTGCGCCGCCGCCCTCCTGAACGGTCCTGCCTGCGCCGCCGCCCTCCTGAGCGGTCCTGCCTGCGCCGCCGCCCTCCTGAATGGTCCTGCCTGCGCCGCCGCCCTCCTGAGCGGTCCTGCCTGCGCCGCCGTCCTCCAGAGCCGTCCTGCCCGCGCCGCCGGCGGCCTTCAGAACTGTATCACCTGCGCCGCCTTCCGGCATTTATTGTTATTATTTTTCCTGTTTTCTTTCCCTCGCGATTGTCAGTCCGCGTTCCATGTTTCTGAGATTCCACCGCCTGTCTTTGTCATTGCACTATTCGGGTGATTTTGGGAACATTCAGGTTTCTTCTGTATTTCGTATATCTCGTTTTCTTCCTTCTGACTTTATTTATATTTGTATATAATACTAATGTACTAATCATACTGTTAGATTAGATTTAATACTAACCTGCTAACAAACTAACATGTGTATATAAAACTAACCTACTAACATTAGGGTTATAGAGTTCACTACTAACATTACTAATTCATCTTGAGTTTCTACCTGCAGCTGTCATTTCCCTTCTCGTTATCCTATCCCTGCATCAATCTGTGATTTCGCATTCTCTGCATATGTGTCCACTTTCGTGTTTTTCTAATCTGAGCTGTGCACTTGTTTACCTGCTAACTCCAGGCCGTTTGTTATCATTGTGTCTATGTGCATTCCAGTCCGTGTCTTACGTTTCCCCTGTCATTGTTTTATTGGTCCCTGTTAACCCTCACTGTTCTCACCTGTGAGCAATCTCCCCTCCCTGCTTCTACACACCTGATTCCCATTATGTCTGTCTCCCTCTGTGTATATATACCTTGTCATTTCAGTGTTCTTCGCGAGTTCCTTAGTATATTCTGCTTCTTTGTTTCGATCTGTTTTTTCTGAGTTTCTTCCCGAGTTGTTAGTTTATTCTGTTCTAGTTTTTGTTTTCCCTAGTCCTTTGCCTATTGTTGTTTTGTTTTGTATCCAGTCTGTTTTGTTTTCTTTGTGTTCCTTCTACGCCTCCCCGGTTTTTGACTCCTGCCTGTGTTCTCGCTACCCTGTCTTTGGATCCTGATTTTGTTATTTTGCTGTGCCTTCCCGGTTTGACCCCTGCCTGTTCCTTGACTACTCTTTTGGACTGTGTTTTGTACCGTTGCCCTGTCTCTCTCGGTTTTGACCCCTGCCTGTTCTACTTCGGATTGCTGCCTAGCCCTGATTAAACTTTGGTTTTTTCACACTCCTGCCTGCGTTTGGGTCCTTCCCCCACCAGCACCTAACAGAGGGCTCTTTCCCCCTGGGCGAGCAGGCCACACGGGGCCCTGAGATGAGACAACGTTGAGCGGACAACTGGATCGGAAGAAAACTGCGGGAAGAACTCACTGTGTTGCCCCTATTATAAACTTTATTGGCAGTCGCGCATTCCACTGTGCAGTATCACGTTTCAGAGCGGCAATCACAACTGGTACAACGTCCCACGTCACTTCCTGTGGACTGTATGGAATTGTAGTTCCTGTTGTCCCTACACAGCTGAATGCTATAGGAGTTTCACCGACTTTTCAGCACAAAAATGTTTGGTGGAGTGGTAGTAGGGTGCGAGGGAGCAACCACCTCTCCCGTTGTCATGTCGTTGATAACGTTAGCTTACCTCAACTGATGGCAACGGGGCTATGTTTGGCTAACTATTTAAAGTTAGTTTACAAGGAGGAGCATTTGAAGGCAGCAGTATGAATTTGGCGAAAACACACTGCACTTTAGCAGATGTAGTTACGTTAGCAGATGTAGTGACGCACGGCTGTCACTGGACGTTGGCGCAGATAAACTAGCTTGAATAAAATTCACGGTGACGTTTACGCACCTCTCGATTTCCGTAATAGCGTTTACCCACCTCTAAATCAGCATGTATGCACCAGTGTTAGTATAACGTTTATGCACCTTTTAATTTTGCTGATTGATTAGAGTTTCCTATTTTACCAGCGCCAGCGGATATTCAAAACAAACACTGCGCTGCAGTACTGACATGTAACTATCTATTCTAACGTAACGTTGCGTGTGGATTCCTGCCATGAGGGGTGGATATAAGACGTTTCCTCAAACGTGCAAGTGCAACAGACAATCCTCCTGCCGCTGCCAACAAAAGACCCAGACCACAAAAATAAAACAAGTAATGTTAGTATCAGATTTGTTACAAATGTTAAATGCTATTTTTTAACACAGATAGTAGCTCCATTAGTTATCAATGGCTAGCTTGCTAAGTTAACTCATAGAACTATCAGCCTACCGGAAAGCTTTTTTTTTCTTTTAAAGGCAAGGATGCATTCTTTTTTCGTTTATTATACTCTTTATTTATTTAATTGATATTGTTTTTGAGCATATAAAAAACTTGTGAGAATGCTGTCAATGTGTGCATTCTCTGTGTACAGCAAATGTCAACAGGTCATTAAAACAACTTCAACTCTCCATATAGGCAAACAAAACTGAACTAGACTAATGTGGTATCTAAACAAAAATAATGCAATGTCCATTTTTATCACAATATATAAACTGGAGCGAACTGGAGCTTGCAGAGTGGTAACGTTATAGTGCTTATGCTCATCACTCTAAATTACTTCTGCTTCTCCTCCTCGCTCGCTCCCGCTGACATACTCTGACACACACACCTTTGAGCATCAGATGCACTCCGTCACCCCGGTATGCAGGCCAACCTGCATGCTCCAGAACAATATCCGCCGTGCCTTGTCAAATAGTCCCCACTGGCTGCATACAGGCATCCAGGCTGAGCTAGGCTTGGCTAGTCTTGTTTTAACATAAACTGCAAGTAAAAAAAGCCAAAAACTTGAATTGTAAATGTTTTAATAATATGACAACGTAAAATAGAATTACTTGACAAAAAAAGGTCTGGAACATGTTGCTTCTAAACCAGTGGCCGTCCGAGTCGGTGTCACAGTCTGTAACATCAGCTGCAAATAAGTCAAGCTAGAACCATAGCCTGCTCCCGACCAGGCTAGCCCTGATGCATATGTTGCCGTAGCGACATCTAGTCAAGCTTGCCTCGTGAAACAGTTATTTAAGAACCTATCCAGAATTACTGAAATAAGCCAGGTTTACAGCTTAATCGGGCATCGTGAAATACCCCCCTACATGGACGCAGATGGCACTGGGGAGATTTATAGTGACCACGACCCGTCCCCCCCAACTAGAGTTTTATATATATATATATATATATATATAGTATTTACACAAAATAACCAATTGAGTTGGAATCATTTGCTGACAGTTTGGTCCCCCCCAGTTTAAAAATCCCATCTGCGCCCCTGCCCCCCTAGTATATGTTGCATGATGTGTGTGTAAAACCAAACAAAAGACAACAGAAACAAAAAGTGGCACTCCTACCAAGGCAGTCCCCCCCTTTTACCGACTGAGAGGAAGATGAGCATATATAGGATTGACCAGTACTGCCACCGTTCTTCTTTGTTCAATTTAGTAGTTTGGTTTTGGAGGGGAAATGAAGAAAAAATTCTTTGAAAGAAAAAATTCAGGCAACAAAACATTGACAATCCAATGGTGAAGAAGGTTAGCAGGAGTCCTTTAAGCAAACAGACGGTATCAAAACAAACTATCAATATTTTAACAAAAACTGTCGGGAGATACCCCTCCAAAATGCCAACAGGCAAACTCGTCTGTAGGTCTCCTCCAGATCAACACTTAGGGGTCGATTAACTAAAGGTTTGCGTGTACAAAATCACATTTAAAACTGTTACCACCCACAATAAATCATCCGAGGTGATCAACTAACAAGGTGCAAAGGGGACTGTGCGTGCTAAAATGGAAAGATAGATTTTTTGTTTCTCCGGTTGAATGAATATGCAAAACAAAAGGTCATGCAAATAGATTAGCATTAGAATTAGACTTTAGCATGTGAAAAGTGATTTTCTAAGCCCAAAAGCCAGTTTGGGAAAGGTATTTGCGGGTGCATTTTACTATGAATGGAAAGCAGATATTAAAAGACACACAATCGATAAGATGACGGCTGTCACTGTAGCAAGAAGGAGACATTGTAAGAAACAAAGGCCACAATGTAGAGAGCAGGTATTTTCCACTCCTGTAAATCTCTGGAATGTCAGAGGCAAAAAATGATTGATACAAATCACCTATCGATGCCATTTTACAGCTTTTGGGCGAAATAGGGGATGACTTAGAGGAAGTCACTAGAAGAAGCTACGCCATACCAGCAATGGCCATACTTCTGGTGAGTCTGCCAGGGCCTCTGATCTGTTACGGCAGCTATTGATCTACCAGTTCAGGTTCAACTGTTCGGTTACACTGTACCTGGTTCTTAACTCTTTGCCATGTACAGACATACCGGTGTGTCAATTCTATTCTTAGACACATGCTGTTTGCGTTCTATTCTTAGACACAACGCTCTGAATGATTGCATAACAATAAGGGCTAATTAACTGGCCCATTCTAGCTAATGCTCCAAATACACAAACAGATCAGGTATCAAATCGGAATTAGCGCATATATACAAAAATCAATAAAGTTGATAAGGTAAAACATTAAATATCTTTTCTTTGTACTGTTTTCAATTAAATATATGTAAAAGACAATTTACAAATCACTGCTTTCTGCTTTTATGTGCATTTTACATACTGTCACAACTTCTTTGGAATTGGGGTTTGTATATCTTTAAAATCAATTTCTACATGATGGCTCATGGACATTTAAGAGCATTAAAATGCTAGAGCACTTTTGTGTAATCTATGCCCCAAACACATGATTCAGCCACTGCCAGTCACCTCCACTCAAAACAAGTGCCCTCCATGCATTATTATACCATCAACATTGTCAAAAGTGTCAATATTATACTAACCAGCAGCATTTTATCATTGCAAAATCACATAGAATAAGAATATGGTCTACTAAATGGACAAGATGGGAAAGTTTGAGGATGGGTTTTCAAATTGGGTTACGTACAAACTTCGACTGTAGCTAGTTTGAAAGCTTCTTTTAATGCCACATCTTTGTCTGGTGTGGAAAAATGTACTTTACATTACATTACATTCATTTAGCAGACGCTTTTATCCAAAGCGACGTACAATAAGTGCATACGGAGACATCATCAAGATCACTACAGAACAGACAAGACAAAGCACATCCTTCCCATAATGTAGCAGCTATCCCTAGTAATGAACGTTGACTGTAGTTCACAGTAAGCTGTGGGTAAATCAGCAATACTACACTTCTATTCTAAATACTATTATAAACTATAATAAACAGACAGGAAAACACAGGGAACTAGTAAACACAGGGAACTGATATTCCCAGTATTATTTTTAAAAACTCACATGCTGTAATATGTGTAGCATAATGCTTATATTGTAACTACTCAAAATGGTCAGAATGGTGAATGAGTGGTAAACAGAAACAGGGATTTTGAAGCAGCAACTGGATCCAGTGAAGGATACTATATGCAAAAACACTGGGGGGGGGGGGGGGGATTGTGACTTAATAAAGTACATTAGTTTCCATCTACTGTCTGAGTCCCTGTATTTGCCATAATGGTTAATTACATGTTTCATGTAAATACATTCAATGAAGATGTTCCTTAAAGGAAGTGATGATTGGCATTATTTTAATGTGTATAATTGAAATAGATAAAATATGCAAGGCTATTAGGACCCAGCCTCGGTTTCTTGTCTGTTCTTTGGATAATTGCATACTGCACCCCAGTAGCTCTGCTAATGTCCTATTATAATGCATAATTGTATTCTTGTACTTGTACTGTTAAAGCACTGCTGTTTTGTGCATGCATAAATAATATCACGTATAATAATTCACACTCATGTTTGAGTTTGCTAAAAAAAATTGCCACTTGAATTAATAGGTAAACTTCTTATTCTTGTAAACAGTTTTACATAAAATTTATGTAGTGTGGCTGCAGAAATTAAGTGTGTGAATGTAACTGACTTTGAACAAGTGCATATGCACAAAGGAATTTTAATTAATTGACCCCTGCTCTAGTTAAGTGCAGTGTCACGCTGAGGCCAAGCCTTTGCTGATATAAGGAGTCAACTATAGTACAGCACTCATCGATTTTGCCATCATACTTGGAAATTCATAATATTGTACATAGTAATTACAGTATTTAGGCCACATAGAAATTATTTTGAAAAGGATAAACATTGTATTACCACTTTGAATTTCAGATCGTAAACTCAACATTGATGAACCCCAATTTTTTTGATAACTTGAAACTGATGACATTTAAACCAATTATATATAATTTGGTAGTCGTGTGGATACATTGACAGAATAATTGTACAGATGCCATCAGTCTTCACTAAGAAGCAATATGATTTCCCAAAAACATGCTGTGGATGTACAATTCAATTTCACAATCAAGGCACAGTAATGTAGCACAATTTAACTTCAGATACTGTAAGTGCCTACATCTCAGCTGCTCTCCCCCAATTGAATATTTTTTATTTTTCTTCCCACTGGGGGTGGGGGGGAGGGGGGCGACAGTCTCTGTAAAAAGTGCTATAGAAATGAAGTTTAATTGAATTGGACAAAATCATTTGAAAGGTTCCTGTCATTAGTCCCTGGAGAGCTGATATTTTGCACATTGTTGCCATTAGTCATCTTCAAGAAAGCTTTCAGTTTTTGCTCCTTTATTACATCCGCTTCTTCATTTGTCTCCTTCCTATGTTCTGTACAGGGCCATTTCTAGCTTTTTTGGGGCCCACCCCCAAACCTCAAGCACTCCTGAACACACACCAAATATACATCAAAATAAATGCCATATTCATATAAATGAAGTTGATATCTGACTATAATACTGTTATTTAAAATAATATGGATTTAAAAGACTTATTCTGGCAAGATAAATCTAGTACGCATATGTGGTCAGGTTGGGCTCAATAATACCATGACTGATCTAATGTTAGACTGCCAGCTAATTAGCCAGTTTAGCTATGATAAATAATCTTCAAACCAACAAAGAGATTAACGTGGATAATAATTTTGGAGGTAAAAGTTATCTGCTAAAGTTAGTTCAACTTCAATCTTAGCCCTTTCCTGCCTGTGAGAATTAGCCACAACATTCCATTTGTTGACATGCGTTGCAAAAATGGTGTGATCATATTTTCAGTTTTCCTGGATTTTTCACTGACGTTTTTCATTGCCTTTTAATTATCTTTAATTAACTTTTCACACATTTTTTTTGTTCTTTCTTTTTCTTGGTGGTCTGGGCGTGGTTTCTTTAGTCCACCTCCTAAGGAAACCTAGGCCTTGCCGTTGTTCATGTAATTGCATTGACAATAAACATTAAACAAAAGTTTTCCTAAACTATTGCCTGGATGTTTGTGTCAGTGTTACTGTACTGGAGTACGAAGAGGGGTCCGTGACTTCTTGATGTCCGAGGGAAAACTGGTTGTGTTGTCCTTACCGTTCCTTTGCTGTTTGTAGCTTTGCTGTTGTGGCATGTGGTAACGCAGGCTGCACATGTTTTTCTGTTCACTTGCACTATATTAATTAAACTGATCCCAGTTGTTGGAGAAGTTTAAGTGGCTTTGCGTGAACACGCTAACTGAGAGCTGGGGAGAGCGCGGTCGTTGTGGAGGCAGAACCCCAGGGAGAGAGGGGTCTCTCCGCGTGTTCCCTTGCCTATGTCGGCCTAGTCTCGCCCCTTCCCCAGCCGGGAAGCTGAACAGGTGACGAGTGTTTAGACTGGACTCAGCCAAAGTCAAAATGCTAAGAGTATGCCATATGCAGTAAGAGTAAGAAGACTGAGCGAGACGGGAACTTTATAGGACGAGAACTGATTGGTCAAGTCTGTTGGGACTTCTACCCAGGATCACATGATTGTCGCATGTTAGTTTATGTAGTCTTTTCTGGAAATGCAGTCTGTCTGTGTCTGAATCAGAGCCCTATCTACTGCTCCCTGTCTCCTGCGTACAGTGGCAGAAGTGTGCTGTTTAATGTGCACTGTTTAGCAGTCCGAGAAAAATATCTGCCATACTATTCCATGGACTACTTCCAACTGTACTGTGGAAGTGTCGTAAGCAGGTCATAAGACGTCCCACCGGTGTTGCCATGTCTGCGGTTTTACAGCTAAATTGAGATACTTTCAAAGTGCAGTCATGGGTAAAAAGAAAAGTCGCAAAGCACGCACTTATTTTAAAAAGTTAAAATATGATGATTTCTATTTAAAATATGTTGGTTTTGGTTAAAAATATATTTTGGGCTAGTTTTGAGTTGCCAGTTGGCTGAAAAGTCTCTGGTAAGATCTGGCAACCATGTGTCCCACCCTTGCGCTGCCATGTCACGTGTTGTTTTTGTTGTATTTGAAGGAAAACGTCAGCGAAGCTGCGCCTCATTTTTTTAAAACGAAGCTTCACGTCATATTTATGCGACCAAAATGTTTATGTACTTCTTGAAAAGTGTACTCCTGAATATTACTCAGTGAAACCCCGGAAGTAAGTGTGTCATCCAGTGTTTCAAGTATACTGCAATTTAAAAATTCTTTGCACTACAGAAGTATCATTATATAACAAATTTTGAGCATTTACTGCATTGTGTCGTTTCTTTACCCGAAGATACCGCTTTTATGTAATAATCACTGCACCTTTTGTTTATTTCATTTAGATGTGAAGGATGCCTGGGATGGGATGGTGGCCTGTGGGCTGTTGTCCAAAATTGGACCTTACAAACTGGGACATTGCCCAAATTTGGAGAGTGAGGTAAAGTACGTATATTGTTCTGTGTCTTGATGGAAGCATGAATACAAGGATCTGGGTGCGTAAAAGGTACATATGTGACGCGAGCTGGTAAAACGGTCCGCAAGTCGCACTTCTGCAATTCACAGTAGAGCGCAAAAAAGGGAGGAAAACAAAAAAATGTTTTTTGTTTTTTTCCATATAACGAACGTTTAAGTGTTTTAGAAGTCACTTAATATAATATGCAACGTATTTACGATCTCTAAATACCTGTAATAAATAACACAGATATGCTTGTTAAAATCATATTTGCCGGGGGTGGGCTCAATTTGAGGGACAGACTATAATCAGCTGTCCATTAACACCTTCCTAGTTTCGATTGGCTCTGAGGTTCGGTATGCCTCGCCCATAAAGAGCCTACTTCTCTGAATAATGTAGCTGCTGGTAGAAGAATAGACAATGGAGAATTCATGGAATCCTTTATCCTACAATTCTGAATGATTGGCCGGGTCTGGGGCTCTGTTGTTTCCTCAGTCTCCCAAAACAGGTTGCTGCCGAGGTCCTCCCTGACTGCTGAGAGTGTCCTCTACGGCCCCCGGGGAGACTGCAAAACAACTGAGCTCCAGCGTCAGTGGAGGATCGTCAACACTGTGAAGCAGGTCCTGTGGGAGGCGAGGAACATCAAGGTCTACCAAAAAACATCAGTGGACCTGGTCACTCTCAGGAGGAGGACACAGAACCTCCTCCAGGACGGCGTTATGGTGGACTTTTTCAAAAACAAGCGTCTGGCGAGAGAGAAATTGGGGTTGGACCATTGCAAGGAACTGATTATCATCTAGTCCACCCCCCCCACCCCATCCAAAGGAAGAGAGAGAAGCCAGAAATGAACATTATGCCCGCCCGACAACATGGGAATGATTTTTTATTTTTCACTTCATTGTCCTTTTGAATCTTTTCTTTCTCCTTTTGGAGACTTTCCTTTTTTTTTTGTATGCAATGTGGTGTCTTGATTGGTAAGTGTATTTTAATGGGGAAATTAAAAGAAATGGGAAAATGGGAATCCCCCCCCCCCCCCCCCTGTAAATGCTTTTATTGGAAAAATCAATTTAAAAAACCAATAAAAGATACTACAATTCTGAATGATGGTAATAAAAAAAACGAATACGGCGTCATCATCAGCAGACAACAGAGACATGCTCATTTTAGGATCTATATTGACATGTATGAACGTTAGGCTAATGATTCCAAAATGACTCAAACGTCAAAGATTCCAAGTAAAACGAGTCGAGAATGTACATGATTCACAGTAGCTACTTGCTCCATCTGGACCTCTGGCTTTCGATATGAATATCTTCAGACAAAACTCCATATTACTCCATAGAAAAAAGCAAACGCTGTAACTTAAGAGCCGTTTTGTGGCCAAACGGAATCGAGTTCAATAATTCTGTAGTTCTTACCTATTCTGGCACTTGTCCTCTCCACAAATCTCAGCTGGCTTGGGCAGGCTATGGTTCGCCTATAATTCATACCTTAAGTGAGCTATAACCAACAATTTCAATACAAACGCATGACTTCTACAATTAGCATTACTGATTAACAAAATGTAAAGAGCTTGCATATAAAACCATAGCGATCAGTTAAAGCTGATGACAAAATGAAACATGATTAATAAAATATTTAAAAATGGATGGGGTAGGAACAGCTTGAAGTAGGAACAGCTTATCTTGAGAAATGTGTTTCCCTTTTTTGAAGTGATTATGTTTGTTCCACAGATGATCTAACAAATCTTTTGCAGAGAGACAAATGTGGATAAGGAATCAGAGGCAACGCTAAATTGGGTATTTTGAATAACATAATGTATATAACATGCAAGTGAAATCCTTTGAAAGATTTATCAAACATTCACCTATCTCTTAGCAACAAGCAAAAGCAGCTATGTAATGCAGTATGCAGTTATAACCCTAACCTTAGTAGAACAATTTTCATCCCCAATTTTTCTTTTTCTTCAAATTTAGAATGTACAATTGTACTTCCGAAGCCTGTCTCATGGATACACTGTTAAATCAGGAGAATGTCAGACCATCATGTGCTCTCCTCTGAAACACATGCTGCTGAATGCCACCGCTTATTTTCACCTACAGCCCACTGGCTATGCTTGCACAGTCATTGCATCAGAGGGAACATTTAATATGTTTGCATTCACAGGCCTATGACAGACATGTACATGACCAATAGGGTCGCAGGTGCACAAAACAGAGTCCCTCCCCAATCCCACCGACACAAGAGCCAATTATGCATTGCTCTCTAGCAAGCACTGACACTGGATTTAAAACCAGACCATGTGGTATGTCCATGCACTGAAGCAGTGTTTTAGAGGAGGTGCAACCAACCAGGGGGGTATTTCATGAAGCAGGATTACTGAGTTAGCCGTATAACTGCACTGAGTAAAACCCCTCCCAAATCTGGAACACGCACTGAAGTAAAAAGAGATGTTCCGGGTTTTATTCAGTGCAGCTAACTCAGTAATTTTTGCTTTGTGAAAAATTCTAGTAATGTTTTTAGGACATCCCTAGGGAACGTCACATCATAACTTTGAGGGGACTAAAATGGGACGTCCCTGGGACGTCCACTGTTTGTTGGGTGGTCTACACATACATGTTGCAAGCGCTAGCTTGTAATCAACTTAAATGTTTCTTGGAATTCTTAATGACAAATGTTAAAATGAATGCTAGCTAACATCAGTTAGAGAATACCTTGTGGCTAGTTTATTCACGTTTTCATCCTGGGGGGTATTAAAGCAGGATTATTACAGAGTTAGCTGGATACCTGCACTGAGCAATCCTCTTCCATATTCATAACTCAGTAATCCCCGATACCGTTAGCTTTATAGCAAGCTACCTAAATCGGTAAATAGGTAAACATAGCCAGCTTCTTTTAGCTATATTGCTAATATTAAATGAGCTGGCTAATAATGTAAAAGCAAGCTACTGAAGTAATATGAAGTTAATGGCAGGTGTCAAATGATACCTAAAGTAAGTTGAAAATGAAATTAAATGAAGGCTATATAAAATATTGAAATGTTGAGTTACAATATACTTATGTTAATGTCTTAACATTTGGATTAGTATCTAACTGTTCGATTGTAGCTCTATAATACAAAACTGGCTATTCTAAGCACTAACGTATAGATATCCCAAGAGGCTGAAACCTGGTCTTGTTGCAAGTGTTGCTCTCTGGCGCTAGTTCGGCTGGCTCTTTCAGGCCAGTTTTTCAAGTCAATGGTACCAAATGTGGTAAAATTACGAAGTCAATACATTTTTTTCACGAGAACATGTAGTTGCAATTGGTGCTTTTTCTTCGTGTAATGTCTCCCCATGTGCTGATTTGTTAAGTTAGTGCCCTTTGTATGTTGTTTAAACATTTTTGAGGACTAATCCTTGGCAGTTTGTGGCAGCTCCTGGTTAGTGCGTGTCACTAGTATCACATGTACTTAGTGGATGAACCAAAACAATCCTACCAGTAACTGGCTGGAAAAATGCCCAATGCATGCTGGGATAGGCTCTCACCTAGCTTTATTCAGAGTCCATCCTCTATTTAAAGTATTATTAATTGTGATGTCTTTCAAACAGCAAATTATTGCTAGTATGAACAATGATATAAATTCTCATCCAAGCTGATTGTTTACCTGAATTTCAGAAAGACAATTCCTGAGTGTATGTGTGTGAGAGTGTTTGAGTGAGTGAATGAGTGTGCGTGAAAGATAGAGAGGTTAAAATCTGTGTCCTGACTCCTGAGATAAAGTTAGTACATTCAACGATGTGCCTTTTATGCGCATACTCTATACACAACTAAAAATGAATGCTTTCTTTGAAAAAGCAGTGCTCAAAAGTATGAGGGTTTCTAATAAAATCTGAAATAAGACATTTGGTCTCCGACACCTGAGGAACAAATACCCCAGTTTCATATGGAGGAATTCTCCTCTTATGGAGAGGAGGATTGTAGAGCTTAAGCGGGCTAATCTTCAATTCTGCACAGTGATGTCCATCGCTGACTGGAGGGCAGTTAGATTTGGAATTTTTGCAAGGAGAAGACAAACGTGATTTTTCACTGCTTCTTGTAAGGAGCTTTGCCGCTCAGAGGACACCTCTATAAGTTATGAAGCTGATCCACCAAAAAGAAGGAGCTTTTCCTTTCATGATATGACTTCTGACCCCTTACCAAGGCCTTCTCTGACACCTCTGGCACTGGCCTTTAGTCTAATGATTAAAACATCTCTCCAGCCTGGAAAGAGCACACTGCTATTACCCTGGCCAGATCTGCCGTCCGGCAGGTTCCCCTCCTGAGGTGGGTAATTCAGGCCCTTTCATTCTGGTGAAGGGTTGCAGCACTTTCTTTCAGCGGTCATTCGCCTTTGAAAAGGGAGTTAAAGAAAAATCAGCTACACAAGATTGTGCCTGCTATAAATGTGTTTTCCTGGGCCAGCTTCAGGATAAACTTAGCTTTCAGCATAGTACTGTAGAGCTCAAGACGGCTCTCTGTCCATAACACTCATAGAGGTCCCATCTTAAAAGCTGTCACAGTTCAGTTCATTTGCCTCACTAAAATAGAGTATGTCTCCAACAGAGCTGTGGGAAAAAGAGAAGACTTTCACAATGTGAAAGAAGCTGACATGACATCAGGTGTCATAGAATTCTCTTAGCACAAACTACGGGGGAAAAAAAAAAAGATTTTAATAAAATAATTAAATTGTACTTCATCAGTAGCATTACATTTTGTCAGGTTGTTATAATAATATTTTGGGAGGGGCTGTGGCAAGGTAAAGTGCCACATTAAAAATTATTGGGCTTTTAAAATGCCCATGGGCTACAAACTGTTACGAACCCGGAACGAGACGAACCCAAGTGCAACGACCAGGAGACAGATTCACAAAAAGGGGGGCTCCTTAAGTCCCCATGTACAAGTTAGAGACCACATATTTTGCATGTGCAGTAAATATAAGCTATTTTGCAATATCATGTAAACGCCAAAGTAATTACCAGAATTTATTATTTTAAAATACCTTTTATATGCTTTGGAAGCATGCAGGAATATTTGAATGTAGCATGCAATTTTGGGTTGGTTGTAAAAAAAATTACAAAAATAGCCACAACCTACAAGGTAACTAGATTAGCTTAAATTTTATAAAGGCCAATATTTTAAGGAATCAGGGGCGAGACAGCACAGGCAGCGGCTGGAGGAAAACACCAGGCAGTCTCAGAGATGTAGTTCATTCAGTTTTATTACAAGCACTTTATTACAAGGAGAGGACAGCAACCACACAGAGCTCAAGGTTCTGCTCAGGATACTAATCATCTCAAAGATTACATAATTTATAGAGGCTTTTATAACAATTACGTAAACTGATAATATTTAAATTCTGTTACTCTGTTTGTTGGCAGATGGTATCGGTCGGTATTGCAAAGATTGGTTAAGTGTCATCTTGCTAGGCAATCAACTTTGTGTACATTTTTATATTTAAAATATTTAATCAAGTGAGAAAATAAATTGCTGCATTAAGGATTAACTAAATTACACACGTGTGCATTCTATTACATGTTAAAGTGAATATGCAATAGAACGCATATGTGTATGTGTGTGTGGGAGATAGTTAGTAACTTCTGTATATCCTTGTGCCTGTGCCTGTGTGTATATTCAATCATACAACATAGCGTGCACCTTTCCAATTTAATTCTGTGAGTAATGAAGGTTTAACGTGTGCCATTCTCCCACTCATGCATATCATCAGATGCCAAATACAAACATCTGTGAGTGGTGTTATAGATTAGATATTAGAAAACACATGCTGGGATAAAGGGGCAAAAGTGCCAGAATTGCAACAACAACCAACCCCTACCCATTTGATATGTGGACTGGATGCAGTTAATGAGTATTCAGGGAGAAATGCTGTGTGGTATTTCTCAGACTGAATTTGTAACTGTTAACTCCAGACAGCACTGAGCGTAGCTCAGTCTGTGAGGACAGGCACTCCATCTGTTGCTATGTCACTTGGAGGAAGATGTGACATCTCCAGCAGATGGATAGTGATAGGGCGTCGATGTCAGTCCGATGTAGCTGTGCTGTCTGTACCAGATGCATGACTAGCTAGCTTTGTAACTTCAGCTCAGTTCAGTTAAAATGATAAATGAAACTAGTTACTGAAGTGTAGCTAACTAGCCAGCACTGGCATATGGCATCAATGATAATCATTAACGTTAGTTGGATGGGTAACTAACACATTCTCTCTTATGGAATAACGCTAGCTGAAACATCTATACCATAACGTTAGACTGTGTAGGGGACATGGCGATGGCATCCTTCTACAGCTGGTGGCGTCATTTTAGTATAATAAATCAGTCTCATTAAGTTTTATATACCATTCAGAATATACAAACTAAAAATGGGCAACTTAAATTTATAAATTAATTATCAATAAAATTACACATTAATAGTTAATCTTAACAAAATCGCAATGTTATATACTCAGTTGATACCGAAAGTGATTCAGCTAAGAGGTGAAGGCATTTTGCGTTCCTTCGATTAGCAGTGGCTGACTCAATTCAACACAAGAGCAATCTTGGAAAATTTTATACATTTTATTGAACACAAAGTACCAAAAAGGGCAATGCACGATTCACTACAATAATGTACAACAAACTGTGTGCGAGTGCATGTATGTGTGCTTGTGTGTATGTTAACGTTGGGCACGCGTGTACGCAAGCACGCAAAGGTTTGTATGTTCTCCTGCGTGTGGGGGTTGTGCAGCTTTCCGTGTGCATGCCTCGGATACGTGTTCAAAGAGAACAAAGAAACTAACGTGGAGGGAGGTTCAAAACTAGCTGGAGTTAGTGAACAATGGCGTATGAAGCATGCCAAACAGATAAAGGATAACCATAAGGTTAGCGGTGCATGTGCGTCGAGGTCATCATGTCGTGTAATGACCAGTTAGTATTTAAGATAGATCACATGAAAGATCTTTTCTGTGCGTGATGTATATTAAAAATAACGCTGCGCGGTGGATGGCTTATGGCTTAGAGCCATCCGAAAGAAAATGATAACAAAACATTTACAAGAACCATTCAATAGCAGTTACGTACATGCAGTCACAAAAGTTGCTGTTACTATATGCGATGCCCAGTGCTACAGCCCTATTTGGGTCTCTTGAACTGTTTCCTTCGTCGGATTGCGGGTTTCCAAGGCGCAGTTCATAGGTTTGAGGTGCACATTGACTGCACATTTTGCTACGTAAGAACGCGAGAAACGCCCCCTGCGTTGCTCTTTGCGTCGTTGCGCGCGTTCCTTGCGTAGAGTATGTACCAGGCCTAAGTCAAGGGTCTGAGGTATCAAACAAGCCTCAAACCATCATTCTGCTGCCAGATATGCAGTAGATATGGATGGATCACTTTAAGGGTTGTTTCTCCTGACAAATTTTCCTATTGAACTCTATGGAAAAGTAAGTCAGGAGAAGAAACCCTTCAAGTTAGACCTTTGTTGTCACCAAAAAATGGACACTATAAAGTTTTCACCAATTTCCAACAGAGCAACAGAGCAAAACAGCAGTAGCTAGTTGCAGCAGCAAAACAGATTGTTTTGGCAACAGTGGAGTAGACATGATATGCTGAGCACATAACGTACAGGCTCAGCTCTACCGGTAATGTTACAGATCTACAGCTGGCGATTACTTTATGGTTTATCAATGTTTGGAACAGTCCAGAGCCTTGTATTGTATAACTCATCGTTTTTGGTTGTCTTCACTATTTGTGACTGTCGTTTATTAGTCTGTTGTGTTTGAGGTGCAAAACAACGAATTGATTCACAAAGTATCGCTCCGCCGCCGCACGTCAACGCATTGGCTCCTTCCACAGAGAACCTGGGGCGATATCACAATTTCAGAAAGTAAAGGATAAAACGATAGTTTGACTTCAAAATTATGGTATAAACACTCAAAATACCACAAAAGACTATCGAGCATGTAGACTATGATTCATCGTAAAAATAAATAAATTGTTCAAACTTCAAAAAGGTAAAACAAAGGTGTCAACCTCTGGAGAGAGCTGCCCTTATTTTCACACCTGCAAAATTATAAATTCATCAAAATCTGTCTAGAACATTATCTATTAAAATCACTAGCCACCACAGTTATTTGTCTGATTCAAGTTTATTTAATATATTCCTGTATTTAGCTTTTCACATAATAATGAGTGTGTGACAAATTCAGCAAGGTGCTCATTTTATAACGGTTAAACAGTCACTGAGATGCCCACACACTTGCAACACAGTGCAGGAGATATACATGGATAGGCCTACCACAATTTCCTAAATTATGCAGGAGTCCTGTTGCATGAGCTTGTGGCACTTTTAATGCAGTTTTTCTATCTTACTAGCCTACATAACGTATAGCCTAATTAGGCTATGTTCGCATTAATATACATATGTTTATAATTTTCTAGTAACAGTTAACGATGTCAAAGACTAGTTAGCCATGAATTGATTTACAATGAAACTTGTAGTAACTTTGCTAAATTGATTGAAAATGTGATTGCAGTGATTAAATTAATTATGTTGGAAAACGTTTTTTAAAAATGTGTTAGACTAGATTTCCTGTATCATAACCTTATACGCCTGTATACCTTCGAAAAGGTGGAAAAAACATATTTTATATGGGCAAACTTGACACCTATGACTAAATAAAATCTAACTAATGGAAAACTTTAGCTGGCTAGCATTAGCGATACACATACACTGAATTGGCTTTGTTTACGTTTATTTCCTGGTCACGTCAGCCCACGTTAACAACGTTAACTTAATGTTTATTATTTTTCCGCCACCTGGTGCTAGGCAGAATTATTAGGGGCAGAAACATTTCTGCCCCTCTGCCCAACATAATTTGCAGCAGGTTTTCTCTGATCACGCTCATATTGTTTCCCTAGCAACGGTGGGGCAGAGTGCTCCGCTGCCCCACAGCAGAGACATAGGACAGGGAGCGCAGTCCGCAGCGTGAGCACATACATACACACAAAGGAAACTACTCAAAAACAGCACTATAAGGAGTGTGAGTCAAGTTTATTATATTTATACACACCAATTTCACGATTGAATTACTGTTTTGTATTAAATATAAAATACATTTTGCCACAACATTCAGATGTTATGAGTATCTTGCACAACAACAACTGGTGGGGCACTGCCCCACATGCCCCTAATGTAAAAACATGCCTGGTTGCGCTAGCATTAGCAATAGCTGGACGTCCATACGAAGGACAAGATGGAATCAGCGGAAAATGGTCTCCATCAATTGACAAGATCACGGCTAAGTAGTAAATGAGATATTATGTCAAAAATTCCGAACTGACCCTTTAACTCAATTACATTCAATTAAATCAATGCAAAATAGATAGTCTATCGTCTTCCACTGCGGTCGTATTCGGAAATACGCGGTCGTATTCGGAAATACGCGGTCGTACTCGAAGAACAATAATGTGTCAGTCAGTTTAAAATGTTTTTGATTTTTTTTAAAATGAATCACATCAGTGTTTTAGTGTTTTCTGAGAATTTGTGGTACATACAATGTTGAATTGAGATCTTTAAAGAAGCATGTGCCACTATGGATCAGTTGCCTGTCCTGAAATGCTGTCCTATGGGTGTTGTTGATTTTCTTCCAGAGCCACTGTATTCTAAGACTTTGGAAGCCCCGATTCTAGCAGCAAGGACATCATCACTTGACAACAACTGTTAAAGTGGTTCTCCCATTTACAGGCAATCTTCACTCTGTGGAAAAATCCTCACAAATTATCCCCTAGTCTCATAAACTGGTAACCCATCTATCCCAGATGATTTTTCAATCAACATTTGTTTTACAGCCTTTTTGAGGGCCCATAGGGGCAAGCTGGTTTAGAAGCTAAGTTGTCAAGTTTTTGTGTGGTCATTTATCCACCAGTGGATTCTGAGTTTTATAGCTGCCTATAAATGTCCCTACACCACTCCTGTACACCACTCCTGCCTTTGACTTACTACAAAAGTTCTTTCTTAGTGATGCACATGGAAGTTCTTACTTCTCCATTTTGTTTGGAGAATAATTTTTCAGGGCTTGTTATGTGTTTGTTGAATTATGTAACCTTCTCACTATCTCTCTTCTCTGTAAATTAATTGAGAGACCCAAGACATCTCACTGTACTTTTACACACTCAATACCTCTGATTAACCCCTTCGCACAGATGCCTAGTGATAATGACACCGGCATCATCATTTTGCTCAACTGAGACATTCTTTGATTCGTGACGATTTCTGCTGAATACAGAGTTTCGAAGTGTCACTATTTTCCCGTAGCAAGTCCATTTAACAAGCACCCCCCCACCCAGTCTATACCAACCCATGCGTGACATAGTAGACAATAGCATCAGTGTTTGAGTTCATAAATATATTTATTCATCAAATAAAATTAGAATTCCGTCATAGCAACAAGATAAACCCAACAATAGCCTGACCGTATGGCAGAAAAGCCGCGAAAAGCCCTGCTCACTCAAATGCAAAATAAACACGTGAAAGTATGGTCTCATTCTACCATGTATTCTACTAGCAATACTATATTCTACTAAATATGAAATAAATATACAATCCTACCATTGGTTTTACACATCGAAATGTTCCTTTCAAAATTCAGTGGTAATTTATTGTCTGGTACAATCGGTTTGAGAAATGTACAACACTTATATATATACCGCTATTACACTATCTGAAACGTCGACTGGTAATACCCCCCATACCCTGCAAGCCTGTCTCATTCATTACAGTTCATTCTGGTATAATTGTCAGCTCTTTTATCCAATAGAGTACATTATAACCTTTGCAACGGTATATGCCATGTCTTCTTTGGTGCTTTGAACAATTTACTACAGCCCAGCGTAATGGCAGTTTTCGTTTTAATGGTCTAGTATTACGCAAGCTCTATAGAAAACACATTAGGGAGGGGAGTATTCCCTTTCCCGATATGTAAGTATTTTTGCGTCTAAAGTACAGTTGGTCTCGCTGGCTACATATGTACGTTCGTTTTTCCACTCAAGCACTGTCTTTCCAATATGATTGATAGGCCTATTGTTATTTTCGCATTTTGAGTGCATTTCACATACTGTAGTGCAATCTAATTTTATTTTTCGGTAGATGTAGACTACCGATTTTCATTGAAGATAGAACATTTTGCAGCATTTTGCAGATGGTGGAATACTATTTTATTTTCATGTTATCGTACATATTATAGGCTATGGTGTATATACTTGTCACTTAGGGCATGGCAAATGCTCATTCCAATTTACTGTGCGCTGATATGTAGTAGATTAATGTAAAAAAAATTATTGGAGTCATTATGAATAGGAACATAATTATTATTTTTTTAAACTATCCCGGGGCAAAAGTATATATACTGTAGAGTACAGGGGAAAGTGATGTTTTATTGAGGTACAAGAGTAAATGATTAGGCTACATATTTAGGTATATGTAACACTGTGATATCAATGATGTGATATCAGAAGGAGCAAATGTATATGCTTTATAATGGACAAAACAAATTTTATTTATTTTATGACATGTTTTGTATAGGAGTTTTGGACTCATAGATATCTACCCCCCTATACTGATGAAAATATAGTAATTCCCAATGGTGCAAAAGTGAGTTTTATGAGCCAAAACTGTTGATTTGTAGTTAAATATATCATAATTCAATTCTTTTTTTTTTGGAGCAGTGCACAATTTTGCCATTTGAATAGATTTGGAGACACTAATGGACAACAAGGTACACTGCCTATATTTTGCATATTTTGACCTTTAGTAGTTCTGTATATCATCCTTAGACTTGTTGACATGGAGGTTATGATTCAGGAAATGCATATATTTACCTGTTTCACTTATGTAGCTCAGTATTTTGTTGCAAACTAAAGAAAAACTTTTTTTTTTGCATTTTTCCAAAGTTTCTTTTGCATTTGAGGCACTTTATTTTGACTTAAACTATGAAAATAAACAAATCTAAGTTTGTATTGTAAATGGTACACCTGTCTATTTCATTTAGGCCCTTTACCAAGTTTATGTGATGCTCACACCTGGGGCCCTATATTACACCCGGCGCAAACCCAAACACAAGTGTCTAAGCTATCTTACACCCGGCGCAGGGTTCATTATAGCCCCTAGTGCTTACGTCGGTTAAATACCAAATGATGTTGCGCCCATAGCAAGTGAACTGGGAAGGTTGGTCTTAAGATGAGGTGTGGCCAGGATTATTTTTGGCATATTGTTATCTTGAGCCAGCAGAAAGCGCTTGCGCTAAAACCACCAAAAACCTGGTCTAAAGTCATGTCGCAGTTGTTTACATTTTATTTTTACGGCACATATAAGAGCGTCTACATAGGCATGTACACAATGCGCGTACACCCTCCTGTCTGTTACACACAGTGCCGCGCACAAGCATGACTAAAAATATCAAGATAACAATGTGAAATATTATTATAGTGTAGGCTATATCAAAAAATGCATAATAATAAAAGGGTCCATAGGTCAAAGACCACATACCTGTCCCTCAGCGAAGGGAAATGCCGCATTACATTGCTTTCAGCCCACTCCATCAACATCCAGGCGATGTGCGATCATACAGGACAATGGCTATCCATTAAAAAGGAGCTGATAACACCTATACCAAGCCTAATGCGCAAATTGTCATTTACACCTAAAGAGAACAATAATTCACAATTAATTTTAATGGCATTCGCTGCATGTGTGCGTTAACTTCATGCAGGAGCAGGTCTGTTTCACCTGCTTTCAATTGCACTTTTCACGGTCTTCCCTGGAAAGTGCACTTGTTTTTAAAGCATTAAGCTGCTAGTAAAACATTAAATAAGCAGGACATTATAAAACAAGGGAAAATATGCGTGGACCTTTGGGTTGCCAACCTGACAGCTTTATTGTATTTATTGTCATCATTAAGGCAAAATAACGGTATGTATGTTATTAATCAATATTAGAATGCAGGTAATGAACTTCGGATGAAGTTTGAACTTCGAGAACTCCATGAGAATAGCCTTGATGTTTGGATGTTTCATTGCATAATCAAACAAAATTCCTTGAAGAAGCAGGCTAATTTGGTGTTTTCTAAGGTGAGACAGAAGCCATTGTTAGCTTATTCTCAGCTGTTGCAGGTGCTTTTAACCAAATTTAACCGCATATATTTTGTAAAATAACAGCACTGTTGGGAATTAATGGTTAGTCCAAATAATATTGATCATACTATTGATCCATATAGCCTATTCCTTGATCGCACTAAACATGCCCGAGCATGTCTGTTTCGCCATCATATAAGCAATCCGCCAAGGTGGAAAAGCAGGCTTTTAAAGGGAATGGGATATGACATTTTGATTGGTTTATTGCATGTCACGCCCAAGACACACCTATAATTAATGAAGAGACTAGGTTCAGCCCATTTGCACATTGTGCCGTGCTTAGCGGTCAAAAAACACGCCATCAATCTAGCAAAAGTGGACTTGGACATGCCCTCAATGCACTTTACGCCATGCGTTTAGACAACGCGCTAAGATCGCCAAGATAGAGCCCCTGGAGTCATAAAGCCTTAAACAGAGCACCCCCTAAATAGATGAGAATTGACCAAATTAGCCATCTGCGTGAAGGGGCTAAAAGCCCCAGTACTGTTGCTGTGATTCAACGGCAAAATTGATTAACTAGGGCTTTTTTCCCAGATCCCAGCCCAGTCTCCTGCACAGCCCATTGCTGTTTATAGAGCCTGTAAGTACTGCACATGCCATGCCAGCCTTTTCCATACCCCTCTCGTCATCCTGTTCAACTGGAACGTCCACTAAGGGAATGTGGTTGCTCACAAATGTGCTCTCTTCACATTTCAGAGACCAATGGCATAGCTACAGGATAGGCCTAACCTACCCTCCCTCATTACCTGGCCCTTGAGCCGCATCTCTTTCAATCTCTTTTCACAAGCAAGTGTGCCTGTAGTATACTCACTACAAGCAACATGTTCTGCCTGTGCATTTCTGAAATTTCCACACTGTTAGTTGAAACATTCCTAAGCTCTTTATCTATTTAATGAGAGTTAAATCGTGCATTTTGGATGACATGGCATATATAGTTTTTTAATATTAAAGGAAAAACTCCTTTTTCCAATTTTTGCAGTTTCATTCTGATGTACACTGGAGCTGCAGTGTACTGGGAGTTAACAGGCAACCCAAGAAAGGAAGGGAGAAGCTTTAACAAAGACTACAATTAACCCCTCAGTAATGACTTAATTCACTTTGATACTCAAGAACAAATGGTTGCTTTGAGCTCTGTATAACATTTTAAGTCAGTGTCCATCTGACCTGGCTGTGGCCTCATTCTTTTTTAAATTTCAGTTTAAAATAGTGTGGAATAAACTCAGGAGAAAAAACATTCTCATTCAATATAAAGAAAGTAGATTTCACTGAGATCACCAAACACTGTCACACTCATAGAACACACTTCTTCACAGCATCCCTGAGCAGCAGCAGCAACTGAGGTGGGGCGAAATTAGATTAGAATGAAATTACAATTAGCTTTATAATGGCGTGACAAAACATAAGATTCAAATAGGAAACTGCTGCCTGAAAGCAGGAAGTTAATGCAGTTTCTATTAAAATAATGTATCTGCATTTCTGGTACAAACCAAATGAACTCCACAACATGTTCCTGTTCTGGATTTGTTTGTACCAGTTTTTCTTATCCAGACAATTTTGAGCAAAAAATAAATCAATATGGACCAGTGCAATTTTTAGCTATGTCACGTATGCCCTACTTATATGAACAAATGGAAGCCTTTATTAATTGATTAATTAATGAACGTATAAATGTATAACTTTGATAACTTCACAAATTAAAACTTTTTTAAATCCCATGTATTTGCATTCATGGGGCTGGCATTATTAATGATAAATGTCAGACGGTATGGGCCATTTTTCCTCCACTAAACCCTGGCATCGTAATGGAATCCCTTCCAAACTGTGATTGTAAAATATGCAATCCACATTCTGGGCTGTCCTTCTACTTACAATTTACTAATCACTGCCTGATTAACACTGAAGGTCAATCAACAAACACCAGTCTCTTAATAAATCAAGGGCAGTATTTCTGCTGAATGTCTTTATTTGCATGTACCATTTTGTCAGTCTGTCTTACAATAGAGGGGGGGGGGGGGGGGGGGCGTTGAACTGATCAATAGAATAGCATGTTCCAAAGAGTACGGCTGCGCTTTGACCTCAGCTTGTAAGATCATTTGTGTTCTAAAAAGCAAAAAATGGGTGTCTAAACCTGGAAAAAAGAATGTCTTTATTTGGAACAGCTGTAATATTCGTAGTATCACAAGTGCAAAGAATAACAAAATTGATTCATATACTGTGATATTACTGCTTCAATCAGTGTAGAAATAAATACAAACTCAGAGCTATGTGACTTCAAGCTGCTTGCACATTGTTCCTTCTATAAGCCAAACACTTCATGTTGTCTAAATAAGTCATGCGAGATTACAAAATGTCTGTACACTGTCAAAGCTCAAAAATAAGCATTTTTCTTACACTTTTTAAGCCATTAGACTGTAGATAAAATGACAAGCTTTGATGTCATATTCCCATTATTGGGCATTCTTATGTTATTATTCCAGTTGGTCTGTACCAGATTTTACTTTCCTTGCTTGAACTGATTGACCTTACACATACTGTGGCCATTAGAGCTCTGAACATCACTAAAATAAAATGTTGGGCATCCAATTGTACTATGTCAATGACCAATACTAGACCTTCTTTATTGATCAGGAGGGTCAATTGAGAACAAATTCACATTTACAGTGACGACCTGCGTAGTCCCTAAGCTACATGTCTTTGGACTCTTTGGACTGTGGGAGGAAACCGGAGTACCCAGAAGAAGCCCAGTGCGTACACGGGGAGGACATGCAAACTCCACGCAGTGAGGATGTGGGGCAGGTGGGACCTAAACATAGAACCGCCCTCTTGCAACGCAACAGCGCTAACAACTGCACCACCATGCCTCCCCTATGTGTTCATACGTGATTGATTGTTCACTATGTGGTAGGTTGCCTTGCTTAATTATTAACAGCGGTTGATTGAAAAACAAAACATTTTTGTTTTAAAAAAGTGGCTAGAGCAGTGTTAACTGCAAATTCTTATTCCAAAGTCATGTTCTTAAATCTCACCCTTTCCCAATAGAAAGATGTATTGTAAAGGTATTTCTTCACTGCAATCCTAAGAACTGCTCTCTGCTTGGCTAAATTTGCATCTCATCATGTCCATGGGTCTCCTCTAATGTTTCATAGAGTAACTTGAGGTCTGTCCAGAGCTCTGGCCTTGTCTTCCAAAGGCTTGACAATCAAACTGTTAGGCACCAGTGGGTTACTCTTTATTTGTGACAGTGCACATTGTCCCCAGAGTGACAGGCAGGTATCTGAGCTTTAAAAGCCAGACTGGGGATAAGAAAACCTTGATGAAATGCATTCAAGGTGAAATGATAGAGCTTCTTTATTTTCTATGCTTTTGTTCCCCAAGGGCTCCTTGGATTTCAGCAGGAATTTATACACATAGCTTGCTTTCTTATTGGCTTGGGTAGTTGATTTACACTACAATTTAATCTTCCACTGCAAAGCCTTTGCTGTCAATGCTTTCAAAACACAAAGTTCTTGGACAATTGATTCATTTTTCTATTAATTTATTAATTTATTATTGGATTGCAAGAGCATTTAACGTATGTTTAGCATGGCCAAGCTTTATCCCACTGTCAAATTCCCAAGCCTTGTCTAATTGAGTACCACCATCTCTTCTAACCATTTGTTTCCCTTGGAAATATCCATTGCATTCACACAGCCAAATCTGAAATCTTGCTAATCTTTCCTGCTAACAAATGTGTTATAGTGATATAGAATTTCTGGTTTTCCATACTCTCAAATAGCAATTTCATCACACTACCTGGATTAGGCTGTGACAGGTAGAATGTTAAGAGAACTCCCCTCAGATTAAGTGACATACCTGTCCATCATAACTGACAAAATAGCACTAAAATACCATGACAAGGAATCCCTTATCACATTCTAAAGCCTTCGAAGGGATATTATTTTTCATTTAAAATCGTTTTCAGTCACAATTTATCCCCTTATCTTCATGGCAACTGTATAGGCTGCCCATATATGCATACATATCTTTGACAAGAAAATCAGGACTGTCTATCATGTCAAAAGTGCATTATGATGTATTGACAAGAATAGTTTCCAGAAGTCTTTTCCTTTTCTATCTATATTCATGCTTAGTATCAGTTGACTAGCAACAACAGGAGGTGATGCGTGAATTATTTATGCCTGCGTGTGACTCAGTCCCTTTGAATGGTCAAGCCACACACTTAATTGCCTCATCCTGGTGAACTTTTCATCAGAATCAGATGTCAGGAAAAGTCCAATGATGCACCAGGGACTACATCACACATGTTCTGGCCAATATGTGGAAAACCTCTGCTGGAAAAACTCAATTGCTGTAACCATGACATTTTGGAAACAATCTAATATTATAACTTACATTCCAGAATTCCATAAGGAATATTATCCTGTGGTTTCATAATGGAAGATTTTGCTGGGAAAACATTACAGTCGCAGACGTTTGTAACGTATAAACTATTAATTACACAACACTACTCAACAGAAGGAGTTCCAACCTTTCTTTTTAAAGTTTTTGGATGCTGGAACAGAGTCTATTCACAAGACACTAATTCAGTGGCATTAAGGGCATCATTATCTGGATGAAAATCAAGGAATAAGGGACTAAGGTTCAATGGCTTTTAACATACTATTCTATTATGTCAAGCATTGTTTGAAATTGTTGAAAAGCCGCTTTAAAGGAATCAAATCTAGTATGTTCTAGCCAAAAGGCAGCCAGGATTTTCAGTCTTTGACTGAATAGCCAATGACAGTAAAGTGCTCCCTGATCATTTCTACTGCTGATGCTAGTATACAAAAGACAATGTCATTGTCATAGACATCACTATTATTTTTAGGTTACTGACCAATTGGCTGATGACTTGTTATCATCTATTATGAGTACATGTAAATACAACAATTGTTCCTGGAACAAGTATCACAAAATATCAGCAATTCCACATCAAGTGTTTTGGGCAAACAATTATTAAAATTAATCGTGGTCGACTAAAGCCCTCCCATACCTGGGTGACACTAGAGCCAATTGTGTGTCGCCCTGTCAGCCACTCGATACCAGAGTGTGGGGCCATATGCTGAGATATAGGATACAAAATGTCAAATATTGTGTTTCACACACGTACACAACCAACACACACATGCGCATTATATATTTTATAGCAACACCCATTTCAAACACATTTGCTCATAACCCTGTCAAAGAATACTCAGACCCAATTTCAGGACGGAATTAATTGGCTGAGAAACATATAATAGCTGCCATCACTGCAATACCAAGAGCCATTGCTTCCCAGCAGCGTGTGAAAGCTGCAGGCAAAAGATGAAAACAGCCAAGTGTGTCCAGGCGTACAGACACAAAAGCAGGGCTCACACAGAAAACCGCTTCGCAGAAGGTATGTTTTTCCTTTTGCTGCTGTATAATAGGAATGTGTGCAAAACTGTGCAACTAATATCGCAGATGACCTTCAACAATGCAATAAATGATAAACTCTTTAGAGTTATGCTGCGGATGGATGACTGAAGATTTTCATTGTTTTCAAAATGGAATATACTTTGGCCCAAGAAAGGCTAAAAAGACTACTGTATCAACATTAACATTCTGCTGTTCAGTCCTATGCTTTTGCCTGTTTTATGAGGACCCCTTTGGTAATGATGTGCAGACACCCAAGGGTTGTCTGGCTCCATCTGGGCCCCCCTGCTTCAAAACCCCTAAAGCAGCACAGCCACTTCAAGAACATATTATGCCCTTTGCAACTCATGGAATTAGGATTCGTAGGATGAAAAATATAAAATATTCTGCAGTTTCTTTTTCACCCAATGTCCACTTCTAAGCCATGCTTCAATACAGGTCAACTCATTTTAATTTTACTCATCAAAGTGTCACTTGTCAAAGTAAACTCTCATCATTGTAGCATGATCCAGAAAAAAAGATACTTTTATCCAGGTTTTGGAATGACTTTGAAAATCTAATGAATTTCCTGTTTGCAAGGATAGGGCAGCTGGGCTGTGTGAGAGCCAGAGAACTGTATCTGACTTAGTCCTTCATGCCTCACCAGTTCAGTGCCTTCCACTCATTACAATTGTGCACTGATAGAAGGATCTGGCTGTGCAGTGAAATTGGAGAACGCTTATGGTAATATCACATCAAAAAAGTTCTGCGGCCACATGTATAAAACTCTGAGTAAAATAATGCGTAAAAGAATGCTCAGGGAGAAAGTCAGAAATCTGCTTTCGCAAAGTATTGCCTTTCAGTCACGGTGTCTGTCGCCGTATCACGCCGACTCCAAACACTGCGTACGTATGGTGTCCAGCGTGTGCAGAGGTATGCAGATTCTCACAGTATGTTTTATTTTATACATCTGAATTTCTGCGTGGAAACTCCCTTTCTGAGGGCATTTGGCTCCTGGTGTCACAATTGTGTGTGCGCATGTGTGCGTGCGTGCATATTTGTGTGTAAAATGATAATCGCAAATCATTATCATATTTAAGTGTTGAATATTGTAATAGACTAATTGGTTTAATACAATTTGTTCAGACCTCCCTTTATGCTCTTCAGTGTAGCCTCTGAGCTGTGTCATTGCACTCGAAGACTGGACCATGTTCACAGTTGTTATCAGGGAGACTGCAGGTACCCTGTCACCAACAGTGGTCACATTGTCTTGAGGATACGGTGGAAACCCTGCTGACTGAAAACATTCATTTGTGGGCCATTTCCAGTTGCATGTCGGCCTGTGTGTCGGTTAAGTGCTATAGCTGGATGTACCTCCCGAGAGTCCCATACTGTGTTGATATTTTGGCTCCACTGAAATGTACCAAAGAAACCTGGAACGTTTGTGCGCAAAGCTGCACACATCTGTTAATAGAGTGCAATGGAAACTTTACAGTGTGTGCAATGCAATGACTTACATTGCCTATTTCTGTGAATCTAACAACTCCCCCGTTCCCAAACATGTAGGATGGAATATCTATGGAAATTGTATTGAAAAGCAGCATGGAGGAATGCATGAAGGAGATTAGCAAAATTGTTGGAGCGCAACCTGTGCTGGGAAAAGTTGGCGCGTGATCAAATGCACCTGGCTTTTTTTTCTTCCTTTATCAAGATACAAATACACCTACATAACTTCTGAGACAGATCGCATGAAACAAAAAAAGTTACCACAAATACCAAACTGTCCATCTGTTGCATTAATTGGATCAAACTAGTCAGTATTAAGGTCTTAAGTTTGAAGAGAAAACTTTAACAAGCAAAACAAGTTTGCATTACGTGAGAGAAAATTATTATTTCTGTTTCTCTTTACCCAACAAACTGAGACTTAGTACATACTCTCATCCAGAGTAACTTACACAATTTTCCACTTACACAGCCAAATATTTACTGAAGCAATTTCTATCATTCTCAAGTGTACACTAGACCAGTGGTCTCCAACCCTGTTCCTGGAGAGCTACCGTCCTGTAGGTTTTCATTTCAACCCTAATTTGGCACACCTGATCTAGCAGCTCAATGAGAGCTCTAGCTGTTGAATGAGGTGTGCTTTGTTAGGGCTGGAATGAAAACCTACAGGACGGTAGCTCTCCAGGAACAGGGTTGGAGACCAGTGCACTAGACAAACCCTACCTGGGAATGCAATCTGAGTTAAATGCCCAGTTCCCTAATCATTATACGACACATTAAACTGTGTATACTCTCAATACATTCTATCATGAAACAAACTCACAACAAGAAATGAATAACACAGAACACTGTATGCTCTAATATATATGGCAAATCAGCATAAAGGAAAACAGTTTTTGGTTATATCCAATAATGTTTGTATTCAAATGAGTTATTTGATTCCTTCAGAATCGCAAGAATGGTAGAAGCTATCTACAGCAGGGGTTCTCAATCCTGGTCCTGGGGGACCCCTGTGTATGCTGGTTTTCGTTGCAACCGCAGTTGCAATCCCAGAATTTTAACAAGCTGTTAATTTTTCTTAATTAGGTGCTTTTCATGTTTGGAGGAATTATTCGCCCACTTAAGACACATTATGTCAGAAATAGCTATGCATGCCATGTAGAACAAACTCCCCATGTTCACATTGTGCTTATTGTGCTATATTGCAACAATTACATAAGAAAAGGTTACAAAATAATGTATTTTCACTCAAATGAAAGAGTGAAGTGAATCAATAGGCTCCTAATTAGGTTGTTGAACACATGTGTTTAACTCAATTTTTTCTTTAAGCTTAAGACAATGCAGGTTTGGCTCGTTATCATTTGCTTTGTGTTTGAATTCTTCATTATCTACGAAATGGTTAATTTTAGTGGCCATGTGTCCACACTTTCACCAATTAGGAGCCTATTGATTCAAATCAGTCTTTAAATGGATCTGTTAAATAATTTTCTTATCTTTTTTAAATAATATAGCACAATGTGAACATGGGGTGTTTATTCTACATGGCATCCATAGCTATTTCTGATATAATGTGGCTTAAGAGGGTGAATAATTCCTCCAAACATGACAAGCACCTAATTAAGAAAAATTAACAGCTTGTTAAAATTCTGGGATTGCAACTGCGGTTGCAACGAAAGCCAGCATACACAGGGGTCCCCCAGGACCAGGATTGAGAACCCCTGATCTACAGTGCCCTCCCTCCACTATTATTGGCACCCCTGGTGAAGATGAGTAAAAAGGGTTATAAAAGATTCACGTTTGGTGAATTAGCTTAATCTCACACGAGTTCAATAGGAAAATTTGTCAGGAGAAACAACCCTTAAAGTGATCCATCCATATCTACTGCGTATCTGGCAGCAGAGGTTTATGGCCTGTTCGATACGTCAGACCCTTGATGACTTAGAGCCATTGCTGGCTGCCGGCTGTTCAGGCAGATTACAATTATTAATTCTATTTTAGCCAATGCATGGCAGACTGGCTTAAATGTATTTCTGTGGCCACTGTTTAGTTTCTATTTCTGGTTAAAGAAAAGCATCTATTCAAGGCAAAGAATACCAAATCCGAAAGAGGGGATTGATTCTGAGACGTATCTCCCATAGGCTAAATGCCCCATGCAGCTACAGGGAATTCTGATGACAAGGTCAGACATGCCTTAAGTGATCAGCAGAAACATGTCCAAAAGTGACCACAGTCACAGGCAGGAAAGCAACTCCTCCAGACGGAGCACATAGGTACTTCCTGTCCAGGATTCTATTATTTTTTGTTAACTTGTTTGCGCAGTATTTTTAGCAAGGCATATTCTCCCTTATCCTATTCTTGGAGGGCAACAGGACCGCAGAATTTATTTCACTCATAAGTCAGAGTGGGATTACTGGCTGCAGGCACAGTGGTTCTTTAGAACTAGGATTTAGCATCTGTTTGTGAGAATTAGTAAGAAAGACCCAGTCCATTAGAATTAATGGGCACCTGGAGTGGTTATGTGAGGAAAATAAAACCATCTGGCTCTGGCCACCAACCCAACTTCTGGCAGGAAGTTATTACCAAAACATCCCTTATTTACGGTGGCCGAGACATACAAAGCAATGCAACATTATCACAACATGACTGCAAATTGGAAAACACATTAATAAATAAGAAAACATTGCAATAAACGCAATCTGCCTATCGTTCAGGGGCTAAGTTCCCATTCATTCATTTAAAGAAATGCTGGTTAATTTCCCCAAGCTGCATCCTACCGTATCATATACATCATAAAGAGTAGATAAACGGCAAAAGCATTGTTTCATTACGAATGTTTAACAAGCAAAATCATATGAATTCATCTATCATATATATATTTTATAAAACAAGCAAACTACTTAATGATTGTCGTTTGCTTCATGTTCAACCACCCCATCATAATTTCACTCCCTTCTTTATTTCTTACCGTTGCCTCTAGAGTCTAGAGAAATCACATATTTGATTTCTGTGAATCTGCATCTGCTGTATGTCTGTGCTGCTCATTTAGCATGTCTGCATGTCTACTTGTTTTTTTGTTTCTTTTAGTCCTCTATCCATATGTGGAATTGTTATAAGGGTGTCTTGTTGCTCATATCATTTTAAAGAGAAAACGGGGAATTCCACTCACAGCAGACTGACTTACATTTGTAACTAAAGCAGCTTCTCTGTTCTTTATTTTAGCAATCATATACGTAAAATATGTCAGTTAAATTTGGCCTAAATATGACTAAGTGCATGCATGTATGACTTGTGATACCCATTCACTGTAAAACTTTTGAAATCCAGTTAAATGTTTTGAAAGAAAAGGAAACATTCATTTGCTTTTATGACTATTTTATGAAATGTTGATATTCGGCTGCATGCCAAAAAATCCAATATTCTGAGTCAATCATCCCTGAAATTATTATGACTTTCTCACAGAGAACATTCTGCTTTGCCATCAGTGCGGTCTAAAATAAAGTTTTGTGAGATGAATTTGAAAAATTCTGTCAGAATGCAAATTCTATCATGGGCTGTATCAATTCATTTGTCAGGGGAACATGTTTTAAAAATACCTACAGAATTTTCAGTCTGACACATAGGTTTTGACTATCCTTGGCTTGAGCAAGTTTATTTTAAAGGATACAATTCACTGTGCTGCCTTAATTCAAATGGCTGAAATGTGGCCAAACTCATGTGTGTTTCTGGGATTGGCTGGACATGGTTGTGTTTGGACATTAACTTTATATGTTCAATAAAATATGCATACATGTACATACAGGTTCAGGAAAATTATTGTGTAGTATTCATTTCTTTCAACAATAAATAATTTCCATCAATTTAAAACAAGACTGAACTCATCAATCAGCTATTAATGACATGATGTTATATGTTAGGAGCTGAATTTATTTTTGCCCTACAGCAAGCTGTTTCCAGTATAATTGCACATGGACTCCAAAACCAAACCTCAAAATGACACTTCTAGCACATATACGAACGTGAACGAAGTGGATTCTGTCAATACAAACAATAACCAGTCCTCGTACATATTTTTTTTCGTGTAGTTAAAATTACTTATAAAAGTTCTATTTTCTTCAATGTTGTTAGCTAGCTACCAGAAAATTAAGACTAACAAAATGTCGGCAGGTTGGTAGATATCTACTACCAGGAACGCTTCCGTGAAAATTTGGACCAATGAGTGGTTTTTGACGCATCGGCGCATTAACGTTGTTTCTGGTGCAAGAATTACTTACCTGATCTACAGTACGTACAAAAAAGCCAGGAAAGGGCCATTTAATTAAAAAAAATAATAATACGTACGAGGACTGGTTATTGTTTGTATTGACAGAATCCACTTTGTTCACGTTCGTATACGTGCTAGAAGTGTCATTGAGACCTTTTTAGCTGCCCAATAGAAGTGAATGGAGAGCGACAAATAATATAACGTGGGCCTACTGCAAATCATTGGAAGGAAATTAAAAAAAAATCTAAAAAGTCCTTGTC
Source organism: Synaphobranchus kaupii (assembly GCA_029718625.1). NCBI lineage: Eukaryota > Metazoa > Chordata > Actinopteri > Anguilliformes > Synaphobranchidae > Synaphobranchus > Synaphobranchus kaupii. Next base: position 24,785,719 of record CM056392.1, on the reverse strand, counting down.
TCGACCTCGTATTACAATTTAACGTTACCGCTGCACATAGACGTGGCATGGCGATGACCTATACACTGATGTTTTGGTAGAATGTTTGTGGAATACAAGAGTAGAAAAAAGAACGCAAATTTGGATGTTTAGCTATGTAGCTAATTAGCTAGCTAGCTGTGGTATCAGTTACCGTTAAACATCCTTTCAAAATGGACTCGCAAACACACACAACCTAACACAGATTTATTTTTTTATTATTAAACAATGGTATACAGGCATGGAGCAATCGATTTCAGATACTTATCCCACTGCTAGGTCCGAGACGCTGGGCCTGTAGTGTCGTGAATTAATTATAACTGCTGCAACATTCCCTACTGTCTCTCATAAAACAGTATTTTGTTCGTAGTAGACACAACATAGCTCGCTCCAAAATGAATATGTGATGACAAACATGTTGAAGATGAGCGACAAGGCAGTAAATTTATTATGTTACGAGCAGTGTCCACAAAACAGAAGCTTGTTCAATGCTGCTAAGAGATCTTCTCCATTGACTTCCACAAAAAAATACAGCCCGAAACAGCCTGTGGTCTCTCTGTCGAGACCCCAGGCATTACGCATTTAAACCAATGACTGTTCCCCTTGCAGTTAAGGTATCCCAGCTTGCTTTAAAGGGTAACAAAGCACGCTGATTTAGCTAGACCCCGCCCACTTTTGAAATTCGAAAAATGCCAAAATCTGGGCGTGATAAGGTAATAATATAGGGGCTGAGCTCCAAGTATCAAACCACGCCCCAGCGATTTTTTTTCACTAGTAGCCAAAAGCCCATTCTGCTCTGGACAGCACTCAAGGCGGCTGATTTGTTCTACTCTCTCTCTCTCTCTCTCACCACCTCTCTCACTCACACACAAACAAACACGCTAGCTCCAGCTACTGCCGAGCCCCAAGTAGCTAGCCGCTGCTGAGGCAGAAGCAATGGACAAATCACACGCTGTACAAATAGTTACCCATGCCATGTAGGCTACTCATTTTACACACGCTGTAGGCAATCACACTACCTGCAAGACATCAACAATATTGGTTTCCATTTCAACGGGTGCACATGTGGTCACTGCACTGAAATCTCTCCAAGAGAGAATGTCTGTTGTAGGGACGTTGCAAAGGTAAACGTGTAGCATGCATATAATACATCTCCTGGCTCAACTATGCTTTATACTTTATACTATATTACTATATATGTTACGATCCTGATACGGGACGAACCCAAGTGCAACGACCAGGAGGCAGATTCAAGAAAATGGTAATTTTATTAAGCGTTGGGGTAGTCCCAAAGCTGTACAGGAAAGGAAAACAGGTTAATTAATTAAACATAAGTAGAGTCCCTTACGGACTGCTCCAAGCCGGATCTGGGCTTGAAAGTCAAGGTAGGTTCCAAACCGGAACCAAACGGGTTCAGGACTGGGAGTCCAAACCGGACTGGGTGCGGAAGTGCCCTACTGTTCCAAGCCGGAACTGGTTAGGGAAGGTGGAGTAGTGGCACCGGGTCTGGACTGGAACTGGACCGGGAGGTCCACTCAGGAAAACGGAAGGCGGCACGGAACTTGTTCCAAGCCGGAACTGGACTTGATCGGAGGTGTATTACACACTGGAACTGGACTGGAACTGGACTGGAACTGGACCGGGAGGTCCACTCAGGAAAACGGAAGCCGGCACGGAACTTGTTCCAAGCCGGAACTGGACTTTACCAGAGGTGTACAACACACCGGAACTGGACTGGTACTGGACTGGAACTGGAACTGGACCGGAGGGGTCCACTCAGGAAAACGGAAGCCGGCACGGAACTTGTTCCAAGCCGAAACTGGACTTTACCAGAGGTGTACAACACACCGGAACTGGACTGGTACTGGACTGGAACTGGACCGGGAGGTCCACTCAGGGAAACGGAAGCCGGCACGGAATTATTCCAAGCCGGAACTGGACTTTAACGGAGGTGTACGAAACACCGGTACTGGACAAGACCTGGGCTGGAGCTGGACTGGAACCGGACTGGGTAGGTAGCTTGATGAATGGGGTAGAAAGCAGAGGTTAATGGCAGGGTACTGTGACAGGACTGTAGCTGAAGAAAGCTCCGCGGAGTTGGAAGGTGCGGCGTGGCTCAGGCAAATCTTGCTGAAGCCGGCTAACATTCAGGGATCCTGGTACCGTAACCGAAGTACAGGAGGTAGGTGACATAGGGAGGACAAGACACAGCTACAGGGAGGCTGGAACCGCGGCGTCTGGAGGTTGAAGGGAGACAGGTAAGTAGCATGCAACAGAGAATGTTTCGGAGGGATAGCTACCAAACTGCAAACCAGGTAAACAGGTAAAAGACAGCAAGCTGACGAATACTGGACCAGAAGCGTGACATGACATAAACACGGTTGGTTAGTTAAGCTTGAGAGCAACAAACGGTCAGGACGGAAACACAGGTAATGAACCGACAAAGAAGGGGAGACAGCAGGTGGGTTAAATAGGGGAGTGAAATTGGAACCAATAAAGCACAGGTGAAGAAAGTAACCGGGAGTGATTGTCAATTACATAGGTGAGGAATGTGTGCAACGAGCGGGGAAGGCGATAGGCAGAAACTAAAGTGGGAGATCAAGAGAGCGAGACAGAGGAGAAACGCCCAGCCTGAAGCAGAGGGGAAAACACGGACAAGGGAATCCAACAAGACACGGAGGGACATGACAAAACCGGGAAAACGGACTGGATGGGAACGGAACGTCACAATATACTTTACACTATATTTTTAATAAACTATATATATATATTTTAAATAAACTAGCTAGCTACTTGCTAAGCTAGACTGAAAAACTAACTATCATAAAACTATCAAGCTAAAGGGACTGTCAAGCTAACTATAAAAAAATATACCAAAAATAAGTTACTATAACTTACTAGAATATTCAAAAAAGTGAAACTGTAAGCTAGCTATATATATCGCTTGCTTGCTCTTTCTCTCCTATCTCCTCTCCCTGTCCACGGCACACAGATCAACCGCTGAGATTCGCTTTTATAGCTGGGGCGTAGCCCGCCCTCGCTCCAAAACCTCAGGGCGTAGCTGTACAAATTTCAATTTTGTCACCGGGAGGAATACGTCAGCTGGAGGAAGTTTCTGGCCAATGACAGACTGGACATGCAGTACCATTTTACCACTAGAGACACTTTTGAGCAGATTCTTTGGGTTTACGCCAGGGGTTCCCAAACTGATTTGAGGATGGGTCGCCTGAAATTTTTATTTCATTTTTTTTCTTAAAATAAGAATAGAAAGTTCTCTTCCAAATATGTGAATGTACTACATGTCCAACATTTCAACGACCCAGATATAAAAATGTAATCGTTACATTTCAACCAATCACAGATTGCATCTACTCTGTGATTTATGTCATTTTCAGGCTGCATGCACGTGTGTGCGTACGTGCACGTGTGTTGGGTGTTGGGGTCGTGTACATTTGTGAGCATTAATTTGGGGTCACATCAGAAAAAAGTTTGGAAACCCCTGGTTTACGTTGTTTTGTGCTGATTACAGTAAAATGTCAATATTTGGACCAGAATCAATCAGTAACACCAAATGTATCAGTTCTCATCTAAAATAAATGGTTTTAGTGCTTTGTTACCCTTTAAACTGAAATAAATAAATTTTTGTCTGAATTTCCTTTCCTTTAAACATGCATCTATTTGTTTTACAGTTCCTTGAAACATCTGACTTTGTCACAAATTTGTCATTTTGCCCATTCTTATAGCAATAAATGTGTATCAGTTTATTAGCTATTTGTTGTGTTCAACTGGAATCTTGAAAAAAAATATTTGGTACGTGATATTGCCTGTGGAGTTTACTGCACTTAGTGAACAGGAATCTATGAGGTGTATTTAATATCCTCCGGGGTTTATTTTTTCCTCTTAAATTTTTAATTGTAAAACCATGTATATGCTATTCACACTAACTTTTATGTCCACAAGATATAAGACTGTCTTTACAACAGGCAACTTAACTCCATTTCACAATCTCATTTTGTCATTCTGATAATTTTCAGTGGTTTTAATTTCCTTTACATTTGCCAGTTTTCTCAGTCACTTCAACACATTGAAATACAGAGTACAAAGGTCACTGAAATCTCAAATTGCATGTGTTTCTGAACACTAAATCTAGAAATATAAAATGTTAATGGAAATGTATTTGCAGGACCAAAATGAGTGCATACCCTACAAACACAGTTCCATTCCTGATACGTTCCTGCAACGCTTCTTAAGATGTACAACCTCCCAGCAACGCACAAGTGAAATTCCAGAGTGTCATTGCCAAGAAGTCGGGCAATTACTTTGAGTATTATTGTTCATTAACATTTATTTTCACAATGGATTTCCTGTATATTGTAAACATTTTTGACCATATACCAAATAATTTTAAATATCAGCGTCGTGTAGTGAGATGTGTGATTTCAAAACCACTGGCTAACACATGTCTAGAGAACCCAAGTCAGAGAAGTCCCGCAGTGTTGTTCCATCAGCTTTTTCCTGGTCTTTCACTGGTAACTAAAATCAGTGAAGTGAAGTATTGCAAAGTATTGCACCTTGAGCAATTGTTGTGCCCAAGCTCTTCAGGTAGCTTTCATGGCTATCAATCAATACCACTAATCATATTGTGGAGAGGTACATTTATTCAATCTGTACACCCAAGGTTTTCCCATTTATTTACCTTTATTCTGTTTCTTTGTTTTTTTTTGTGAAATAATTTAAACCAGATCATCTCTTTTTTTGTCTCTGTATATTTCCGTTTTCAGTATTTTGTAATATTGTTTTCAGATAAAATATATTGAACAAAACTACACAGGAAATTGTGGGAGCCACTGTTTAGAGCTTCCAAAGCTTTTTTTATAGCTATTCAGTTGCTTGTGAGTCAACATATCTTTTTCAAGTGAGTGAGACATTTTTTGTTTAGTAGGAAAAAAACGAAATAAAAACTCTTCTGTAATGCCAAAGGCATAACAACCCTTTCCATCTCTGTTTATGTGGGTGCAATCCCTTTTTAATTCCCCTTTAAATTCAAACTGAAATAGTTTTGTGCTATAAAGGGGAGTAGGGAAAGAATGGAGGCTGGTTTTAGCTGTTTTATGTGCTAAGGACCAAGTCTGTGGCCTAGCTGAGCTGAAAGGGGTTTTAGCGGTAGGTGTGCCTCAAAGCTATTACGCAGTGAGCATTTTCCTGACCAATCCATGAAAGGTGTGTTTGTTCCCTTTTCGTTTGTTTTCTTTTCAAGGTTATTTTGTTTGGCTTTCATTGTTTATCTAAAATAATATGTAGCCCCCGCCCTAGATCTCTCCATTGCAGTCTGGTTTTTTCTATTTGGAATCCGTAGAGAGCTTAATTGATTAAGCGTGTTGAATGGTTTATTTTTGTGGGGAAGGTAGATTTCAGGGAAATATGATTTTGGGTAACATACATTTTTTGTAACGATATGTCTTTTTTAAAAAGGTCATGTAGTTTTGGTCCATTTAATCCTTAGTTATACCTTATGCTGCTTGGGCCATTAATATAAGTGATTTTATTTTTTCACCATTTGTATGATATCCATCTGAGGCCGCTGATTAATTCCTGTGGCGTACATATTTGGATGTTGTGTTGATAGTAGCTTTAAATTATCCTTCATCTATGTGCACATCTTGGGGAATTATTGCAGGATTAATTTCCTGCCATAATGTATTGTATGCTCAACGTACAATTATATTATTAGATTTTTCAATTCTTATTATTCTTCTAGGATTCAAATGTTGTCATTTTATTCAGGGAAGAGGTATACAACAGAATAATGACATATAAGTTTAAACCATATGGAAAAGAGTTGTGCAACATTCATGTGAAATAGCACATGAAGTTTAACAATAAATACAGAGACTGCTCAAAATAGTCCGAAAAAAACGAACTAACGTTTTAATGTATGTGCGTGTGTGTCTGTGCATGAGTGTGTGTGAGTGAGTGAGTGAGTGAGTACATGTATGTGCATATTTATACAGGCTGTCAAAATAAATAGCTCATTGTTGAACTGTTATCTACTGTTTTTCATAAAATGGCTGTTATACTCTTTCTGACAGAAGCTTATGTTATAATGATAACATATAATAAGAATCCCAACCTGCTTGAAAAGCTAGGGCAATGTGTCAACCTAATATAATAGTATCTGGAATGAGTCGGCAAGGGTTTGCATAGGGTTGGGTGCAGCTCACCTTTAGTATGGAGACATGTCATCTCATCCAATTGTTGATGGCCTCAATCCCTGCTCTTTTCACCATTAACACCTGCATAACTGTGCAGGTAAACTAAACCGGCTCTGCAAAGATGGTTAGGTTCATCTTTAGCATAAATGGAAAGCCCGGCACACACCGTAGCCCACCAGGACCAAGGCTGCACGACCCTTGTCGAGAGCAGTGGCATCCAATTACATTTTTTATTTGTGTGATTCCATTTTCCATTTTTTAATTGCTTGATTGGAGCCATTCATTGGACGGGAGATGCAATCACCTGCTCCTCCAGTTGCGAGAAAACCGCTGGCAGAAAGCCATCTCTGAACCCCCTTAGGAGACAGGGAGCCCTCAGCAGATCATGCTGTGCACCAGCAGGGTACCAACTGTGAAGCATAATGATTTCTTTCCCAGCTCTGGTGCAAGAATCCACACCTTTTTTGCAAATGTTTCCCTATAATACAAAAGTCCTTTGAGATATAGAACAATGCCATTTTTTAGATGTTCCACAAGAGTAAAGTACAGGAGCAACAGTGTGGTAAATTGTCCTTGATAAGGGCATCTACTAAGGGGGAAAAAAAATGTTTTTCTAAATGTGGGCGGTGTATTCAGTTTAGTGATCATTGAACATGCTTGAACTGTACAGTATATTCAGAAATCCTGAACTATTGAAACCTGTGCACGTCTTTAAAGTAGCAAGGTTACAGTCACTTAAATGCATGAAAAATTGCTTTAGAAAATAAATAATAATAATAAAATCCGATTAATTTCCTGGCTGGAATGCATTTTTGGAACTCCTGGGACCTATCATTCTGTTGGTTCATTCAGCTAAACACATTTCCTGGAATTAATTTTCACATTATTATTGACTTTTCGCAGTTCCCATTGTATGTACTTGATGATGATAATTTAACTGCTGATGTTTTTTTTAGAGAACAGCCTTAGGTGCACATTAAGCTTGGGTGTTTTTATATAATACCACTCTGAATGAGTCATTCATGCTGTGCATTTCTACCTTCAGGGAAATAATGCAATGATAGTTTATTAAGTTTATTTTCTATCGAGTTTGTGATCACAAGTATTGATTTAAAGCAAAGTGAATTGCCTCCGCTGTGTGTCAGAATTAAGGTGTTAGAAATTAACTCTGGAGTGAGAACAGTCTGAAAGGTTCTCCATGTCTGAGGCATAGTTAGTGTAAATTAAATTTTCTGAGGTGTAGCCCAGCAAAGAAATGTGTGATGTTAAAAAGGAAAGACAAGTGTTACATCAATATGGACTTAACTCTTAATTACAAACCACATTAAACCTTAATAGCTGAAGGGCACAATAAATCGTTCAAACGTGTACCTTCGAGACCATAATACTATTGGGCTGCTGGTCGGTAGCGCTGGCAAAATCACCTTCTCCGTGTCCCACTGATGTCTGTTTACACAGAACATCCTGACCCAAAATGCTAAACAAACTCTGCGAGGACAGACCTTTTCAGTAGTACTCTTTTCTGAGGTCTAAATTCAAACTGCCAATTGTTTGTGTTGTCAAGTCTGCAAGCACACATAAACAAACTCATACACTGTCATGCAAAATAAGACATTTGGATAGCACATGTCTCTGATAGAAAGCTCTTACGTTTATATGAGCTGAGGTTATATAGTAACTGTATGCAAGTTTACATATTAATTAATGGTAATATACAAACTATACATCACTTATGTGCTATACACTCACATACAGTTAGTTTTCTGTAGAAAAACAGTGAGTATTTGTAATACATAAACAGACAGAAATAAAAAATGTGGATTCAGGGTGCAAGTGTGACTGCTATTGCTGAAAGGGAATTCTGATAATCATAGAAAGATCATGATATTTTTCACATATAAAGTCTACGCAAGAGACATTACTACATACTGGATTAAAGGCCGTTATGTACAGTCTATAAAAAATTGCACGCTGAAAGCTCAAAGTGATGTGGAGCAAAACAGCTAGGTATTTAAGGGTTCTAAATCAGAGGTTGTTGAAATGACAGCCAAAGCTAAATATATGGACAGATTCCATATAATAAGCAAGCCTTAAGAATCAGAAATACTTCTACGGTGAAAGCCGTTACACTGAATATAAATACTACGATACATAACTGAAGCTAACTTATGACACATTTGTCAAAGACTGAGTGTGTATTTCTATATTTACACTCCGACATAAGTCAAAGGGAGCGAGAATGCAGATGCTGTAACATATTCTATATCAGTGCACACAGGCCCCTTAATAATAAATCCCACAAATTAAATGTCCCAGACCCACACAATGCATGCACCACACACTTCCAGATTGAAAAGTAAAATGACCAGGATTCTGATATAGAGGCTGTTTCACAATCCGCTTACATTTGAATAATGACTTTGCAACAGAAGTGTCTTGATACCCCTACACATCCAATCTTAATACATCCTTGTACACCAAAATAGATTGCACGATGATAAGAACTAAACATTTCATTTTTTAGTGCCACAGGAGTAGAGATATCAATGTGGTCCTGTTGGAAAGCAATGAAAAAGCTCATTGGTTGCAGCTCCGTGATGAATTATGCCTGTTATACATTTGAAAAGATGTTGCTGAGGCAAGCTCCACACTTGGCATAGAAAAGATGCCTGACACATCTCATTGTTTAGAGGAACCATACATGATATCTCACCATCTCTATAGATGATTTAATGACTCCAGACAAGCTGGACTGTGCAAACAAAACAAGCCAATGCAGTTCCTGGTAAGCCATCAGTCATCATTGTAATACAAGGAAAAGCTTGTTTTCTTTTCTAAAGTACACATTAAGCTATAAGTTAAAATGGTCAAAACATGACGGACCTCTGCGGAAAATCCTTCAACAATGTGTACAGTCACAACAACAGTAAGGTTGTGGTTGTAAGGAGGTTTTAGCCAGTCGTGCACGATCAGCATTACATGTATATGCTAATAACAGGTAATGCTATGCCACTTCCCACCTTCACAAACTCTGATGAAGGCAAGCTCTGACAAAGGTCAAAAGGACCAAAAGCTTAGCTGAAAAACGGTGGTACTTTTTTTTTGCTATTTAATGCAGCGTGTGAAAATATTCTTTAATTGCACCACCTTTGGAAGCTGCAATTTCCTTTATTTTGCGATCAATACTGTAATAAGCAAATGCATTTGATATCAATCAAAATGATTAATGTTGCTGTTTGGTTGTTGTTGTTTTTTTTATAACATAATTTGCAGTTATACTATTTGCATAAACCAGAGCGAGCACATTATTTTACTGATTGAGGTTAATCCCATTTTACAGTCTATGTACTGCATTCCACAAAAGGTACTTATAGCCTGGACACAACGCTCGGCTCAGGAGTCAATGGACAACCAGTGCGCCAGTGAAGCGGCCCCACAGTGCTCTTTCCCAAAAGGGCTGAATCAATTTGCTTCGGTATGGACTTCTGCTGGCTCAACAGTGCCTCCAGGTTTTCCCCAACGTTCGCTACCTGAGTGAGCACTTTGGTAAAGTGTTACACGTCACGAACCCCGGATGTGTGTAAAAGCTACTGGCAGGTTTCTTTGATGAAGAAGGCCGAACCACTAACCGTTTTTAGGACATCAATGGGTCTTAATCATTTCAAGACTCAGCGCTTCCTGCACTTTCCAGGACCTCGCACGCTACACGAGTAAGGTGTCAGGACTGTGCAGCAGCTTGCCTAGGTGGATGCACAGATCTTCTCTTGCGGCCTCCGATTGAAACGTTGAGGAATATTCAGTGGCAGAAAAGGGGGCACAATGTCTACATTCCGGGGATAAATATCCATGGGAAATGCATCAGTTAGACAGCAGCTTCAGATAGAATGATAGCGCACTTTTTCCCATTGCCTGCTAACAAAGAATGGTCAGAGTAATTCTCCCTTTTACACAGGAATGTGTACAGTTGGCTTAAAAGGGTTTTCTTTTGCATTATCTTAGTAACAAATTTTCTTTGTTTGTCACTGCAAATACATTACATTATAGAGAAATTAATATCATCCAAGGAGTCATATGCAGAAACAGATTGCTGTCAGTGACATCAGGGATATTACTGTTGATACGTTTTTTCTTCATAGCCATGGAAAGTTTTCCAATTGATGCATCTTAAAATTAATCTCGAGTATTGATCAACCGCATGGCTACATAATTGAAAGGACACTTGTTGTCTTTAGACACTTTCAATTGCACTTTCAAATGTTCAGGTTCAATTGCTCATCTGTCAATTAAACATTATTTTTAAAACACTTTTTACATCTTTTATATATAATTTCCTTATGCATATGAACATAATATCACTTCAGTGTAATGCATGTAAATGCAAGAAATAACCTGTTTGTATTGGTTCTAATCATGGTACATAGCTAAATACTTAGGGGATGGAGTTTTGTCTCTTGGTTTACAGTAACAATATGCACTAGTACATTATACTGTATTATATTATCTCAAAAAAAGTTTTGAACATACAAAAATGCCAACTTACTCATGTATACAAAGCACTGTCTATAAGTCATTAATTAAAACTAGGCCTGTCGTTAACAGTATTGATATCAAAATGAGGTCAAGTTACAAGAAACACTATTGGCTATCTTAGCTCACAGAAATTTAAATCTAGCTCTATTCCAAAGAAATGCTACCTAATGTTTCCTCAATTATTTCATGTAACTTGGCCCTGAGGTATATTAGAAATATTTAGGCCTACTAAATAAATAATTCATACAAACCTATCCACACATATGTTTGCCTCATTAATGTACTGCATGTTTGTGGGTCGATAACGTTTAGCCAAATAAGCAAAATAGTATGATTAATTTTAATGTTAAATAATACAAAATATTATTTGTGAACACAATTTTGAGAACAAAAGAATATACACTGCCCGGCCAAAAAAAAAGTTGCACACTGTAATATTTTGTTGGACCGCCTTTAGCTTTGATTATGGCGCGCATTCGTCGTGGCATTGTTTTGACAACCTTATGCAACGTCACAACATTTATTTCCGTCCAGACTTGCATTATTTTTTGGCCGAGATCTTGTATTGACGACGGGAGAGTCGAACCACTCCGTGAAGTCTTCTCCAGCACATCCCAAAGACTTTCAATGGGGTTAAGGTCAGGACTCTGGTGGCCAATTAATGTGTGAAAATGATTCCTCATGCTCCCAGAACCACTCTTTCACAATTTGAGCCCGATGAATCTTGGCATTGTCATCCTGGAATATGCCCATTGATGGGATAACCTGGTCATTCAGTACATTCAGGTACTCAGCTGACTTCATTTTATTGCTGCATAACGTTGCTGAGCCTAGACCTGACCAATTGAAGCAACCCCAGATCATAACACTGCCTCCAGAGGCTTGTACAGTGGGCACTATGCATGACTGGTGCAACTGTGACTTTTTTTTTGGCCGGGCAGTGTATAGGCTCTATAGGACCACACAGGTTTCTCTTCAAGCAGAAATAATCCAAATAATTCAATAAATAAATAATAATAATTATGATTGTTATTCATGATGTGCTCTTCATACACCCAAAGCACTGGATGCAGACAATTGTTCAAACAAATAGGGCTGTATCTCACACTCTGTGCTAAGTGGCGTTAACCCAAACGCAAGTGTCTTTTCTAGTTTCAGATTTTTAATAAAAGTTTTAATAAATTACTTATATACAGTGCTTTGTATTGATATGTTTGAAAAAAAACATGTTCTATTGGCTGCAATAGCATCACATGTGTACTTACTTATATGTCAAAAGCATTACATGTGCACCTCCTTAATTTTGCCTGTGTATCCTGCAATTTGCTACTTTGATATTTTGATCATATGTGGCAGATCAAATGTTGTTATCCAATGGGGAGAATTATGGACTTCTTCTTATGGAGCATTTGTAATGATGAAATCAGCAGGAAAATAAAGAAGAAGGAGAAAAATGCAGAATAATGCAAAATAAATAAAGTTTGGGGCTTTATTGTGTGGATATGTGAAGTTGTTTCTGAATTTTATAGAAGTTACTGTTCTTAACCCCTTTGTGCAGTGACCCTAGTGGCATAGACCCTGGGGTCTACATTACAAACATCCTACTGTACCAAGTCAGAAAGCGAGGTACCATGGAAAACCGCATATTGTCTTCATCAGTGCGAGTTGGGCTATTATCAGGCAAAATATGAAGTTCCTACGTGCCACCATTCTTCCGTATTCCATAAAAGTATATCGACCACTCTACAGTGTGATCTACATGAGAGCAAATGGTGTTGAAGATACTGGACATTTAAATATATGTAGGAGTTGGTTACAGTTCTTCTGTAACCACCAAAACATTTTATAATATCACAGCAACAATAAAAAACACATAAGGTCCTGGATAAAGGTAAATGAAACTGTTATTTTGCCTGCTCACTTATTGAGTGAATTTCTGTCATCATCACATAATTTCCTTCTGCTATGAAAATCTTTCATAAAGTATGGAATAAAGTGATAACCTTACCTGCATTATTAAAGCCAGATACGTCCTTTCTAAGACTATGTAGTTCTTTTCTGCCTTTTCTGCCTATGTGTGGTGTACAGTGTAAGTTTCAACATGGGTGAAATCTCAAAAATTCCTCTGCAGAACATTATGCAATTCAAATTGGGAGTAGTGATGTCTTGGAACTAATTGTAATTGATTGACAGCCTTAATATCCAAAAAGAACACATTCTAAGCTTTCTAAAGAGGTATAATCCTTAATCAGTTGGGAGCGATTATGAGAGCTTTGCGTGTCACGAGCGTATCTCAAAACAACACGTGCCATTAAGCGTCTGCATCTCTGTGGTTTTGCGCAAGAGAGAGCATCGCTAGTGACCTGGTGAGAAATCGTTTTGTTTGTACAATGACGAAGTGGCAAAAAGATTTTCAGTGCTTGAAACTGCTGGATGCTGTAGTTGTCCTCTGGATTCAGATGAGGAGATTCACATCCATGACTCTTCATCTGAAGCAGACAGCATGGATTCCATAGCTAAGTGTTGCCTTACACATACACACCAAACAAGAATGACCAAATTCCCCAACACAACTCAAAACCAAACTAAAAAGAAAAACTGCCCAAGCAATACAGAGCGGAGAGGAACAACCCTCTTTCGCTCGCTTCCTTTCCCCAGCTCTCTCTTTCCGGCTCAGGTGTGCGGCTCTTTTTACCTCGTTGCCCAACCCCCTTAATTCCAAACGTGTGCTCCGCATCAGTTTTCAATCATTCAATGAGTGCCGTCTAAAACAGCCTCGGTCAGCATCTCAGGGACCCCGCAAAAATGGCTGACCTACCATGGACCACCATGTTTGCTAGGGGCACCCACCTAAAGGCCAGTTTACAGTCCAGCGACAGAGTGTCGCTGCGACCAACGATGTGCCATGGATATGGCTGGTCACAGCGACATTCGGTTTATACTTCAGGTGACTGTCGTCCTGTGGTCACTGCGACGGTCGCTGAAGATGTCGCTGAGACATAAAATAAATTCAACTTTGACCCTGTCACTGCCTCTGTTGTTATGGTAACGTCTGTCTCGGACAGCACATAAGCTAACTGTTAATGGACAGATTTTTTTGTTGGAAAAGTGTGTGCAGCCATAGGGTAGGCTTAATACCTACCCATAGCTTACCTACCTAGCAAGCGCATGAATAGCATTATAAATGAGAACAGTTTAATATTATTATTATTATTAATAGCCGAATAATAATAACAATGTAATTTCACCGATTGATGCTGAGCAAACGTCTTGAGAAAACGTTACAATCCAAAACGAGAAGCAGCTCGCTTCCAATGCTACAAGTTACCTATAGCCTATTAGTCTGTAGGCTATTGTGAATGGTTACAAAGACACATTTGTAGCTTGACTACACATTTGTAGCATTGTAGTCGCCTGCGAATGCATTGAAGTTATTTGCTTTGACAATAATTTAGATTTGCCAGATTAAACTTTTTGCAACAACTCGAGTGACAGCCCATCTGATCCGTGGCATTCTGATAGTGAGTGAAATAGGCTACTCCACATTCTTGAACCTCATTTCTCTAACTAGATAATTGTAGGCTGCTCCCCCAATGAGTCTCGTCTAGCTAGCTATTTACATCCGTAACGTAGGCTATGCCCTCCATGTTTTCCTACTACATAACGTTTAATATCAGGAGTTGCATCAATGTTGAGGTTTAATTACAAACATTTTATTATTTGCTACCTTTTTCAAAACCCACATAGCCTACAGGTGTATGAAAGACACAGTGAATTATATTTCAAACAATACGGTGTCCTCGATATGGACATTTATAAACTTTATTTCAGAGGCCTCCGACAAAAAAAGTGGTAAAGCAGAAGACATAATGAGATGTACGCTAGCCTATTAAAGCTGCTTCTTCCTCCATTGTCCCCTGAGTGTAAACTGTCGCTGGAATGCGTTTATACTTTTTGCGAACGACAATGACCACAGTGTTTGTAGAGCGACAATAGAATGTTCATGAAAGTTCTGCGATTTCAGTCGAGCGACATACTGTCGCTGCACTATAAACTGGCCTTAAGGGCTCCACTGGAGGATATAACATGAAGGAGACAGGTACACACACACAAAACATAGGACAGTAGGTAAGAGTTGGAAGGGGGCATAGTGGTGTGCTGTAGACCACTTTGGCTCGTTATTGCATCTGGAAGATAAAAAGAGGTTCCAGTGAGTTTTCACAGTCCCGCTGATCAACCGCAGTTCTCCGAACCAAGGTCTCATCACCGGTACGGCTTACTGATCCCCAAGCCCAATGTTCCCATCCCCCACCACTCTGACAGCCTACAGGCATGAGCAACAGTCCTCAGGGATGCAATCTGTGGCACAGCAACCCATCAGCATGCTCGAATGGCACACAGCCTTTTTGGAAGCATGAGGGAAGTCTGGCTATGATCACTCTCTGTTTGCTTGATGGCTCTCTTGGTCTCCCACCCTAATGTAGCACCAATATGTCCTTATATTTACTGCTTACATTACTGAGTTATTTTTATTTGGGAAAAGGCCTAATCACCATTCTGTTTCTGTTTCAGTGCTCATCCTCCTGCTCACTCCCCTCTCTCCTGCTCTATCTATTCCTCGCCATCCCTGATTGTACGCCAGTATGTTTGCAGAGGTTCAGATCTTACACTCTACACATCCATGATCTGCGCAAAACACCCCCTTTGGTGAACCCATCTCAGAGTTACCCACTGTGAAAAGAGAACCAGCATCTTTAAAATGACACTTGTAAACTTGGGCTACGCAACAAGGATGTGAACCTTTCATTCTGCAGGAATAGGAGACATGTATTATTGATGTTTACTGTTATCTGCATAAGATGTATTTGTGTGAGACATCTATCTATCCATTATCAGTAACCACTTTACCCAGTGATGTGTTGTGCCAGAGCTCAACCTGTACCCGAACAGGATGTCTAATCACTTATCCTATACAGAATGTCTTTGGACTGTTGGAGGAAATAGGAGTAACCACAGAAAATCAATGGAAAGATGTGGATAACATATAAATTCCATATACATACTGTACATGGGGCAAGGTTCAAACCCTGACCCCGGCACTGTGAGGTGACGGTGCTACGCTCTGTGCGCTGCTGGAGGCGACAATGTACATTTAAATATTTGGATGAGCAGGCACCCAAGAAAATATTTTGCACACAAAAAACTAAGAGACCATTTCAATCAGATTTACATTGCTAATATATACTGATAATACAATTTACTGTTCATGTGTCCCTTCCCTTCTTTGCACAAATATAAACTGTAATATAAAGCATTACTATGCACATTAGGAAAAATTTCCTATTTGGGCACAATCACTTGAAATGACTATAAAACTAATGGCAATAACTGTTTCACAAATGGCATAAGTATTTAGCTTTTCAAAGTGCAACAGATTGAAATAACGCCAGACCTGTCTTTAAAATTATACAAGCAATCCATTTCATTATCACTTATCTCCAAGTAGATACTGAATGTAATAATGTATCAGCTACATTACGATGGGCTTCTGTGCAGTGTTGAGATGCGTAAATAACTTGGGGAAGATTTCAAAGATAATGAATGAGCAGCTGGTGCTGGGTTTTTGGAAATTAAAGAGGTATTAATTCTTAGGCTACTTTGACAGTACATTATACCAGTATCTGACTGTAGCATTGTATGATTAGTCTAAAAGCAGTATCCAGTCTAGCCCTTGGGGTACACATGTATATAATACTTGGAGTATGTGTGGGAATAACTGAGCATACTTTATTAGGTTTGATGAGCTATTGATTAAAAACTCAATATCTGCATGATATAATAGAGTTTTCCCAAGTTTAATGGTATGGTGATTGCAAATGCCAATTGTTGGCTTTGGATAGCATTTAGCATGCTGTGACCTTTTCTGGATACATTTAGTGCAAATTTGCACCCTTGAGTATAGCTTTCCTCAAAATGCTTAGTAAACCCCACAGTTCCATGATCTGCACATGATAAATGCACCTTTAAAGCTACATTAAACTACATAATTTCATGGTGTCTGCTTTAAAGTTGAATATATGAAGCTTAATGGAGTTATAAAAATCCATGTATAATTCATGCTTCTCTTCAGAGCATATTGTCAAAATACCTGGATGACAAATGGCCGCATATAAATATATAGTGTGTAACCACAGCAGTAAGTCTTTGTCACATATTGCTTTCCTGTTGAATGGGCTTATTTTCAAACAATTTAGTTTCTGACAGCCATGAGACTCTCAAAATAATATATCTCCATTAATAAGGTTAAGGTCCTTGTGCCTCTGAATTAGCATAATTCCTGTTGACATCTTCCAAATACCATGAGCTCACAGAAAGGCAATCCAGAGGTTACATGTGCAAATAAAATTTAATAATTACCCTGAACTGTGAATATATATTGTGTAGCTTAGGCTAGCCTTTTAATGTCGTAAATAATGTTGATAGTCGTGTTACAACACTCAGGGCTCTATCGTGACGATCTTGGGCTCTATCTTGAAGCAAGTGCATTTAGGGTGTGTCCAACTCCACTTTTGTTAGTAAGTAAGGGCAGGTGCAAGGCTGAAATGGGCTGAACTTAGGCTGTGTTCGAAACTAGCGTACTTGTAATACCTACTGTGACGTAAAATTAGTATGTTAATTTTCAGGACGCAAAAACAAGTACCCGGATGTATACAAACAATGGCTTTGTTTGAAACCGCATGCAATCTGTACTTAGCATACTAACTATGACGAAAATGAGTATGTAGTGTGTTTCTAGTGCATTGTATGTTCATTTTTCGTATGCAAAAAGTGCCCGGATTTATACTACATTAGCAACAATTTCTGAGTGTACAACGGAGCTTGCTCAATGGTCAAGATACGCCCCATAATACATTGCGGTAGTGTGTCGTCATCTGAGCAGCCAATCACATGGGGTGATTGCAAGGAATAATGCCTGACGAAATACAACGCTGAGATTTTAAAGAGACAGTTGGGAATTTTTGATATTCAGCCAGATTTTTGACTCTATGATGTTGTCAATCGATAGAGAACTTCAGACCAGCCTTTGCATCATAATACATGGAGTGCCTGCTCGTAAGCTACACGTTACAATGGAAGTGAATGGGGGCAACCTTCATGCAGCTCCAAAACTTAAACATTCTCCATAGTGCACCTTCAGCAACAGAATCCCACAGCAGTCGCGATTTCGAGCCGTTATTGCATAATGTTGATGTCGAATTACCAAATGTGTTAATGTATAATTCTTTGTAGATGTTGTTGTGTGCAGGGGAGTTATTGGCCATACAATAGGCTATACGTGAGCACACACAGACACAAACTGATGTGATGCCACTAACTGCAGAGCAGTTGGCTAACAGAAGCAGCTGCTGCATTTGTGCTGTACACAAACATGTAGCTACTAACGTTACTGTGATCGAACCATAGACTAGAAAAAATTACGGTAGCTAGTGTATTGTTACTGTGCTGGTAGTAGTTTCGGGGCTAACTTAGCTAGCTCACGGCTGCTAACTGGTTTAAACATAAACCTTTTTCATGTCTCACAGCCTGTTTACCAGCGTACCCTGTCAGCTAAGTGATTAGGTTGTGACTGTGCTGTGAGCACATTTGTAGGCTGTAAATTCTTCCTATTAAATGTTAGTTTCAACTTCATCTATGCTCCACCTTAGACACTCTGCGCTGATGGAGAGAGCGCAGAGCTCACAACGCGTCTTGCTGAAGCCATCGCTAGCAGAAACGGCATCTTAAAAGAAAGCCACTTAAGGCTGTTCATCTCGAGAGGCTCTTAGGTGCTCATAGTGCTCTCAACACCAAGGGGAGATCCCAGGAGGGAGCTACCAGTGACCTCGCAGGTCTCAGCCGCCGGGCACCCTTCAGGAACCGGCTATCAAGGTAATGGCTCCCTGCAGGCTTGTTGTGTACCCAGACATGCCTGCTGGATTTGGCAGCAGCATAGGTTTTTCAGTGTGCTGGCTGCTTTCCCGTTATCAAGTAAGGACTGTAAGAAGTCCAATAATAGACAGTTTATGTGGTCCGCACCTTCCCATAAGCACCATGTGTTAAATGGCTGCCACATATGCCCATAGGCCTTCCTCGTAGAGGGGGCTCTGGAGTTCAGTCGCGTCCGCTCGAAGGGTCGGGCTCCTCAGCCATACCCAGAGATTCATCACGTTTGGACGAGGGTGCCAAACAGCGCCCCTCTGTTGTGATAACAGATTCTCCCGAACTGGAATTTTTCCAGGGCGAATCGTAAACAAGGCCGGGGACCGTGGGAAACCAGGGCTTCATCGGCCATCTGGGGGCTACCAGCAGGAGCTCATGGCGGCTCGTGCAGAGTCGCATTGATCAGCGACTCGGTGGTAGCGCGCATAGCAGGCCGTCCGGCCACTCGTGCGCTAATGCATCTGTCCCCAGGGGACTTGAATGCTCGTTCAGCGAGAACCACTGGGGGCAATGAGTAAACTCTTGAGAGGCAATTCTCCTCCACCGCGGAGACGCCATTCTCCGGGATGAATCTCCTGGCGAGATAGAACATCTGCTGTACCGTTCCGAATACCTGGTAGGTGTACGGCATGCAGAGAGGTATGTCTGGGAAGTGCCCACGTTAGCAGACGCTGGGTCACTTCTAACGATCGGCGGGACTTCAGACCGCCTTGATGATTTACAGTATGTGATACACTGCTGAGGTGTTGATATTGTCCGACTGATGTAGTCGGGACCATAACCCCTGAGTTGGGTGGTGCTGGCAGACAGCCCCCCCCCCCCCCAACCGGTCAGTGAAGCTGCCTCAGACATTTTTTCCTGAATATCACAGAAAGGCCAAATTTGTTTAAGATCTGATTATTGAAAACCCATAACGTGAATAATGCCAGTGCCATGCTCTTTTTTTTATCCACTGGGTTATTATTCATGTTCTGTGGACTGGAGCGTTATCATCTTTAAAGACGTCCTGCTTTAACGTGGGCTGGAGATGATCATCCAGTAGGATTAAGTAATGATTGACAGTCGCCTTGCCGTCTAATAGTATGAATGCATTCAGTGCAAAAAAAAAATTTGTTTTTAAATCCAACCCACATAATTATGGAACCACCTGATCTCAACTCACAACTCAGATTCATCTTTGTTTACTATTTGTACATGAACAGAGGAATGTATGCGTACATCATTAAAATCTCTGTCAAGGTTGTTCTACAGTTCCCACGATTCATTTCTTCTGAAACTGCTTCAATTCAACCATAAAGGCAAAGTATCAACGCATATATTTACACATGTTAAAAGAAAGGCTAAGCAGGACAACTTTAAGTGCAACTCATTAGACTGCTCCCAAATCCCCAGTTGGTGTTTCTTTTCAGATACATGTTAATCAGAGAATTTCCGGTAGCTGAAAGGCATATGGCTCTTCATTTACTGCCTTTCATTCCCAATAGGAATGCAGTGCTTTGGCTAAACTAATTCCTATAAGTTCACATTCCACTCCAACACACAACAGTGTTGTCATAGGAAAAGATACTTCAATTGATCAAGCATTCATACCACATTCATCCCATTATTTTTAGTTTTTGTCTGTTCTGTGGGGGAGTTTGCATTGATCTCAGCGGTGGTTAACACCAACACAATATATATAAATCACCTGTTCCATGGGAATGTTTCTCATCTGTGTTTTTGCCCGGATGCAGAGCGGGCGGTCACGACTGCAACAAACTGCATCTAAATACCCATTTTCATATCTCTTTTCCATTTCCCCACTCCCGCTGCTCCACCATTTTTCACTAAACCATTTACTTTCATACACACGCCGTAGCAGTTTTCCCATTGGGGGTGCACAGACTGGCGGGGAAGCTAATCGCGGCTCCATTACTAAAACTACAGTTTCATTAATACAGTTAAATCATTTATGCATCACATTACCATTTCATCCCGCATATGTTCTGTAAAACTGGTTACTGTGCTCATTCCTTTCAGTTTGTTCTCCCTCCATATTACCGTCTGGTTAAAGTTCCCGGTAAATATTTCCATTCAAATTCACGGCACCAAGCACTTCTGGGACAACACACGGCAACGTGGGAAATAGTTAATTATTAATCCTGTAATCTTTGTGAATTTTGATATGATAATGTTAGAATGGGGGAATAATTTGCATGTTGAGTATATGTGTTTATTGTTTTGGGGGTATAATATTGTGGTTGCGTCAAACAATACAAGTATCTAGGTATTTGGTTGGATCTTTGTTTCAGATCATTTATAACACCTTTGACAAAAAAAACTTAAACCTGAACTTGGCTTCCTTTTTAGGAATATGTCTTGCCTGTCTATGGATAGTTGGAAAAAGAATTTGCAGGCTGCAATATTACCAGTGTTATGGTGACATTCTATATATGTATGCCCCA
The DNA here is from genome assembly GCA_029718625.1 of Synaphobranchus kaupii. Lineage (NCBI taxonomy): Eukaryota > Metazoa > Chordata > Actinopteri > Anguilliformes > Synaphobranchidae > Synaphobranchus > Synaphobranchus kaupii. The sequence goes on along the minus strand of CM056392.1, from coordinate 24,764,535 downwards.
TGTCTGTTTTTAAATCTCTGGATGCCATATATCATAGCGCGCTATGGTTTATCACGGGTGATGGGTGTTTCCCACGGTGCTGTTGTGGTTTTCAGTGTAGCAATATACGCTATGGTCTGATATCACAGGATGGTAGACAACTGGCTGCAGTTGCCTTGGGGGGGGGGGGGGGGGGGGTCTCAGCCACTAGGGTTGTGGCTGTGCCAGGGGTCGCGTTAGGCCGGCATTTGCCGGTTTTGACCGTTTTTTTATGACAAAGGCCGGAAAATGTAATTCCCTCCGGACATTCGGGCCAGTTAAAAAACTAAAAAAATGTTTTACTTTGCAATATAGTAATTTCTCAAAACCACGGCAATTTATCATTAGGCCTATTATCACCGCAAATCAGACACCGCTACTCTCAGAGACGCAAAACATGACACTATTCCAATGATGACAGCTCTCCGGGGCTATGGAGGATTAAGATTTCAAACAGCCTGTGAAGTTTTGATCCGAGAATTTCCCGACATTTATCCTGACTGGGCGAAGGTGGCAAAGATGGCCTGTGTCATTCCCGTGTCAAGTGTGCCAGCAGAGTGGGGATTCTCGCTCCAAAACCGGATCAAAACCGCACTCAGAAGCCACCTGCAGGAGGAGAATGTTACGCGACTCATGCGTATCTCAAGCTGCACTCAAACTTACGAGACATTCGATTTCAAATCAGCAGCTTCTCACTTCCATGAAATGAAGCATCGTCGCAAATGAGAGGAGCCTATATGGATTGCTCGTTTTTTTTTGCCAGTTATGAAAAGGCCGTTTTTAACTGTCAGTAGGCATAGGCTACTTGAACTTAATAGACTATAAGCTTGATATAATCAGAATTTTTTTTCCTTGTTAAATCAATAGCCTACACTGTTCTGGTCTGACTTTCCCGAAAGCGTTGTTCGTTAACGTTAGGTCGGATCCCAATTGTCACGTGTTGTTGCTGGCTCTTTTCCTTATAGCATCTTCCGCAATTTGCCTTGAAGTAAAGAAATGTTAAAACTGTTATTCAAAATGAGGTTATTGCTTGCTATTCTGAAGAAAAATGTGTTCTAATAAACTAATGATGCAAAATCAAGACAGCTTCTGTTGTTGAGAAAACATTACGCACGCAGTCACGCACACAAAATACGCGATTTTAATGTAATTCATCCGCTTGTGCAAGGCGAAGCTGTTATATTAAATTTTTATATTATTCCTTTATTTTCAAATAGTTTTCAGTCCAAAATATAATACTATGCTGTAACATATGTTGTTAGGCTACATCATTAAATGCACCTGCCTGTCGTACATGCAATGAAAATACATATGGCCGTTTTTTTTATCACATGTCCGACAAACTGTAATCATTCCGGACATTCTGGCCAGAAGTTTAAAATCCTAGCGTGACCTCTGGCCTGTGCCTGTGTAATGTGGTTAAGACACCCAGATCTAATAGGTACTTTTGCAATGCAGGGGAGTGGCAGGGCAAAACAGACAATTAAATGGGTCTAAACCTATTTTTATACAGTCTATGGTCGAAACCAGTATATATGTAGGTAGGTCACAGGGAAAATCAAGGAGAACCTGAGAATGTAAAGCCAGAATGAAATATATAAGAGGACCATATGCATTTCAGGTGGATTCTGCTGCGTTTCATTGTGGATGGAACAAAACCAGAGCTGAACAGGGTGATTACAACATGATGAAAAAAGTGATTAAATGCATTAAATCAATAAATCACAGCTCTTCAGCTCACCCCATAGGTTTTCAATGGGGTTCAGGTCAGGGGACTGCTGGGATGGCTATTGTAAAACCTTGATTCTGTGGTCATTGAACCATTTGTGTCTAGATTTTGAGGTATGCTTTGGATCATTGTCCTGCTGGAAGATCCAACCACGACCCACTTTTAGCCTTCCGGCAGAGGCAAACCCACCTTTGGTATTTATTGGTAAAAGGCTCAATTTTGTCTGCCCATAGTACCCGGTTCCAATCTAAAGAGGCTTTCTTCTGGCAGGCCTTGTTGGTATAGAGGTGGCGTGTAATTGTACTTATGGAGACTTAGTGACCCCAGGATGTAATCAACTTCTGCAATTCTCCAACTGTGATGCTTGGAGAAATATTTGCCTCTCAAACCAATTCTTCACTGTGTGTGGGAGCAAACTACAATTGCGTCCTCTTCCAGGCAAGTTCATCACAGCTCCAGTTGCTTTCTAATGGTGGAAATAGGTAGTTTCAGGCATGAAGCAATTTTTCTATAGCCATTGCCTGATTTATGAAGGTCAACAACCTTTTGTTTAATTTCATTTGTGTGTTCTCTGATCTTCCCCATGTTCATGGATGATTAACGTGTTTCGGCCTGTTTGTCAACTCATATTTATACACCAGTGAAACAGGAAGTTGAGAATGACCAGAGAATAGTTCCTAAAACTCAGGAATATACTTAACTGAAATTTTGTTTGTAACTATTTCTAGGGTTGACAATACTTTTGACACACGTTGTGGTGTAGACGGCAGTAGCTCCGTCTCCTCCTGCTTGCCTGTGATGGCCACCTTCTGGAAAGTTCAGCACCACTGCAGGAAACCGTGACCTCAAGGCACTGCAGCGCCAACTAATCAAACCAATAATTCAATAATCATTCACCACCCGTCACTCGTTCCTCATCCCAGCTGCAGCGTGTTAAGGAGCTCTGGGAGAGCTACAAACAGGCCTTCTCCCCACAGCTCAGCCAGCTTATTCAGACTCCACACCCTCGCTAACCGCTCTCTGGTTTCCCCTCACAGACTCCGACTAAGCGGAACTGGCCACAGCACGTAGTGGGACGTTCCCTCTGCCCTGGTTTCTTCAAAACCTGCCAAAAAAACCCTGGGATGGACAACTCTGCTCCCATGGGCGACTGCATAGTTTTCCACCTCGAGTCTTGCTAAACCGGGGCTCACTTTGTAAATAAACACACTTACGGGCTTTAATGAGGCTTCTCTTGTTCTGCCTGCTCTGTGCCCACCTCGCCTGTCACTCCCAAGCAGGCACTACAATATATATGTGTGTGTGTGTGTGTGTGTGTGTGTGTGTGTGTGTGTGTGTGTGTGTGTGTGTGTGTGTGTGTGTGTGTGTGTGTGTGTGTGTGTGTGTGTGTGTGTGTATATGTATGCATATACAATTGTGTTTTAAAGAGATACTGCAGAGCCTTTTCTAAGGCTTTTTTACTGCTTCAATTTGAACTGGAACTCGTGAGTAGGTGTGGTCATATGACGATGATTCCACGTAGTCATATTATGAATATTCATACAGTCAAGGAGTGAAAGGAAGTGGAAGACTCGCCTCGCGAAGATGTTGCTCGGGCTATACAGCCGTATTCATTCGAGCCACTGGCAGCAGCAGCCGCTGCCCTGGCTGTATTGCTTGACCAACGTCTTCGCAAGGAGAGGACCGGGGATGTAACCGAATGGTAGAGCTAACGTTACCTAGCTAAGTTAGTTTGTTTGTCTGCCTAAAGTAACATTACTATTAAATACATTCAAATACACAGCAAATCCCAGTCACACAGTAACGGTAGTATATTGAACATGGCTATTTGTAGCGCCCAGCTCCACTTGGTCCGGAGAGAATTGTTATCATTTATTAGCTAACATTATTCATAAATGATAGCGATAACTAGCTAGCTAGCTAAGTTATCAGTTCTCTGGACCAAATGGGGCTAAACTCACACACAATAGACTGCTTTGCATTACCTAACTTATCGATACATTCCGTCTCTCGGCAGATTATGAAAGCTAACAGAGCCGGCCGGCATTGCACCGAGGAACGATACATCTCTGACTCCTTGGCATAATGCAGGCAAGTTAGCTAAAGATACCAAAGTAAGACGTTGTAGATGAATAACTCTCTATGGCTACGTTCACACTGCAGGTAAAAAGTGGCCCAGATCCGATTTTTTCCTCAAATGTGACACAGATCTGATTTTTTTGTGTGAACAGCGAAAATCACATTGAATCTGACATTTCCAATTCTCATTTGGGCCACTTTTGAATGTGGTATTAGATGCCGATACATAACCTATTGTGTCAAAGCGACCGCAGCCTGATCAGTCCGATTGGAATTAATGTGACTTTTTACGTAATTTTTTATGTAGCTAGCAGGGCATTAGAACGTTAGCGCACGTGCTAGTTAACTCACTATTGTACAGGGTAGGTTATCAACAGATTCACATTATATTAGGCTATCTTGTATTGTCATTTTAGATAAGTGCTAAATGTGCAAAGCAGTGGATTTTTTTGGGCACAAACGATAGGCTACACCATAAGTCGGAAGTACGTTTTTATATTATTCGCGGACAGCTGCGTTAACCGTTTTGTGATCTAAAATTATGTTAGAACTGTCCATATTATTGTCTTGGTTGGTTGCACGGTATTCATTATTCACGGTTTTCTCATGTAGCTGCTTACCGAACGTTAATTGTTGTAGGTCCAATAATGTGTCAATAGTTTAATCTAAGGGTGCGCAGTGATGTTAGGCTACGTTACACATGAAGTTGAACAGATGTGTCGTGTGATAGCTTTTTTATATTGTATATTTTAACACGGCTGGAACGCTGTATTGACCAATCTGCATCCCGGAACTATCCGTTTTATAAATGTTATATCGACTGATCTCGCATTCCCTCTGCACAGAAGTAGCAGCCATGGCAGCACAAAAAGCTAGTAAAAACCTTGGCTTTCCCCCCCGTCTCCTCACCCTTATCATTAGGTCCACTGCACATCAACTTTAAAATTAACGCAGAAGCTGTGACTTTGATGACTTCCTTTTTGTCGTTTATTTCTGCAGGCTGTGTAACAGGCGCTTTGTCTTTTGTTTTTGTTAATTTGCATGGGTCATTTGAGAAGAGAAATCGGTTCACACTGGAATCAGATATGGGCCACATAAAAAAATTAATGTGAACAGCCAAACAAAAAAAATCGGATCTGAGAAATAAATCGGAATTGAGCACTAAGGCCTGCAGTGTGAACGTAGCCTCAGTAGCTCGATATAAGTCGTAATATTAACATTAGCAGTAATACAAAGCAATTCGCATTTGAACTTGAACTAGCTAGTTAGCAGTACAAAGGTCTCAATCTTAAAGAGGAAAAAATAAAACCGTTGGTCTCTGCTTTTATTCCACGTGCCCAGCCGAGAACACCCCTAGGACCACCTCAACTCCACCCATTTTTATGTTAAGGATCTCGTATCAGCGTATTGGTAAGCCTACACAAAAACTCATATAAAACTATTTTGACTAAACATGAGATTTTCGGACATAAACAGTTGTGTATGATTATAATCTAACCCGGTTTTTGACTGCAGTATCACTTTAAGGGCTTTTCAGCTTTATGAGACAGCATAGTGTAGAGAGACAGGAAGAATGTAGAGCGAGAGAGAGGGACAAAGGTCGTGTGGCCGGATTTGAGCACAGCTCAAAGTGAGCTGCTCACAATGAGCATGTGGACAGTACTCTTACAGGTTACACCACGAGACATGTTTTTTGAGAATATACGGTGCATTGCAAAAGTATTCACCCCCTTGGCGTTTTTCCTATTTTGTTGCATTACAACCTGTAATTGAAATGGATATTTATTTGGATTTTATGTAATGGACCTACACAAAATAGTCCAAATTGGTGAAGTGAAATTTTAAAAAAAACTTGTTTTAAAAAATTCTAAAAAAAAAAAAAAAACGGAAAAGTGGTGCGTGCATATGTATTCACCCCCTCTGCTTTAATGTATTTTTAAAGTATTATATTTAATATTTGGTGGCATATCCTTTGCATGCTGCTACTTCCCATCAATATCAAAAGACTCTTGATATATTATTTTCTGGTACTCTTACAAGCGATACTATAACGTCTTTGCATTTGAATGGATCTCTATGGGAATTAGGGGGTGGGACTAGATTTAGCTGTAAATAACACTTGAACTGTATAGAATACATGGTTGGTAAAATGGCTGTAAGTCATCAAGGGTCTGAGGTATCAAACGGGCCTCAAACCATCACACTGCTGCCAGATATGCAGTAGATATGGATGGATTACTTTAAGGGTTGTTTCTCCTGACAAATTTTCCTATTGAACTCTATGGAAAAATAAGTCAGGAGAAGAAACCCTTCAAGTTATCCATCCATATCTACTGTATTTCTGGCAGCAGAGTGATGGTTTAAGGCTTGTTTGATAGGATAGACCCTTGATGACTTAGAGCCATTTAGCCAACCATGTGTTCTATACAGTTCAAGTGTTATTTACAGCTAAATCTAGTCCCACCCCCTAATTCCCATAGAGATCCATTCAAATGCAAAGACGTTATAGTATCGCTTGTAAGAGTACCAGAAAATAATATATCAAGAGTCTTTTGATATTGATGGGTCACAGACTTCAGGAAGTAGCAGCATGCAAAGGATATGCCACCAAATATTAAATATGATACTTTAAAAATACATTAAAGCAAAGGGGGTGAATACATATGCACGCACCACTTTTCCGTTTTTTTTTTTTTTTTGAATTTTTTAAAACAAGTTTTTTTTAAATTTCACTTCACCAATTTGGACTATTTTGTGTAGGTCCATTACATAAAATCCAAATAAATATCAATTTCAATTACAGGTTGTAATGCAACAAAATAGGAAAAACGCCAAGGGGGTGAATACTTTCTCAAGGCACTGTATAAAATTTTTATGAGGAAATCATTTTCTTTGGGACAGGGGGGAAAAAAAGACTGAGAAGTTCAAAAAACACCTGTTTGGAACATTCCACAGGTAAACAGGTGATACTATCATGACATCATCAATGGTCTGCGGTATCAAATGAGCCTCAAACCATCACTCTGCTGCCAGATATGCAGTAGATATGAATGGATCACGTGAAGGGTTGTTTCTCTTGTCTTATTTTTCCATAGAGTTCAATCGGAAAATGAGTCAGGAGAAACAACCCTTAAAGTGATCCATCCATATCTACTGCATAATATCTGGCAGCAGAGTGATGGTTTGAGGCTCATTTCAGACCCTTGTTGACTTACAGCCATTTAGCCAACCATGGGTTCCATATTATTCCCATGTCATTTATAGCTTAATCTAGTCCACCCCCCAATTCCCATAGAGATCCATTTAAATGCAGAGAGGTTATAGTATCGCTTGTAAGAGTACCTGAAAATAAGATATCAAGAGTCTTTTGATATCCTTTTACACCCAGTCATGATAGCATCACCTGTTTACCTGTGGAATGTTCCAAACAGGTGCTTTTTGAACTTCCCAGTTTTTTTTTTGCCCCTATCCAAACTTTTTTGGAATGTGTTGCAGGCCTCAAATTCGGAATTAGTGTAAGTTGATAAGGTAAATATCTTTTCTTTGTACTGTTTTCAATTAAATATACTGTATGTAAAAGAGAATTTACAAATCACTGCTTTCTGCTTTTATGTGCATTTTACATACTGTCCCAACTTTTTTGGAATTGCGGTTTGTAAATGGTACAACTTTCTTGTTTCATTTAAGCCATTATCCAAGTTTCTGTGATGCTCATATCTGGAGTTATAAAGACTTAAATAGAACACCCCCTAAATAGGTGAGAATTCACCAAATTTGACATCTGCGTGAAGGGTTTAATTAAAGATTAGATGTTTCTCACATTTTGAGTGTAAGGTCATGCTGATAAATGACAAAAACATTTTTTATAGCCTGTTTTGTTAATATTTTTCAGGGTTGCCAATAATTGTGGTGGGCAGTGTAAAGTCTACTCTGCTATATTAGAGGAGATATGCGCTAGTCATCCGCCTCCCTAACTGACAGAGAAGATTGCAGGGATGGGATAGGCCTACAAACACTTAAAACCTCCATTAGACACTGAGGACTCTATCTTCACAATCTTAGCGCTTAGTCTAAAAGGCATGGAGCAAGTGCATTTAGCTAGTTAGACGGCGTGTTATTTGAGCGCTAAGTAGGGTGCAAGGTGCAAATGGGCTAAACTTAGTCTCTTCATTAATTATAGGTGTGCCTTGGGCATAACATGCAATAAACCAATCAAAATGTCATATCCCATTCCCTTTATAAGCCATCTGTGTTTGCATCTTGGCAGATTGCTAATATGATGGCTGACAGTAAGACAGTAAAACAGTGATTTACAGCTGGCGAAACACGCTTGTGCGCGTAGTTAAAGCATGCCAGCAATTAATATATTAATTATAGGTGTGTCTTGGGCGTAGGATGCAATAAACCAAACAAAATGTCATATCCCATTCCCTTTAAAAGCTGGCATTTCCATCTTGGTGGATTGCTTATATGATGGCGAAACAGACATGCTCGTGCGTGTGTAGTGCGAGCAAGGAATAGGCTATATGGATCAATATTATGATCAATATTATTTTGACTAACCATTATGACGTGTTTTGATATACACAATTATAATCTTTCACATAAGGGTTTAACACCGGCACGGGTTCCTGGTAATTCCTGACCAAACTATTTCCCAGCAATATAATAACAGGAAAACTTTTTCATTTAGCTTAGACCAGTGCTGTTATTTTACAAAATGTATGTGGTTTAATTTTGTCATAACACCTACAGCATCTGAGAACACAATAATAATATTTCACATTGTAATCTTGATATTTTTAGTCATGCTTGTGTGCACCCCTGTGTGTAACAGACAGGAGGGTGTACATGCATTGTGCACACGCCTATGTAGACACACTTATATGTGCCGTTAAAATAACATGTAAACAACTGCGACATGACTTTAGACCAGGTTTGTGCTGGTTTTAGCGCAAGGGCTTTCTGCTGGCTCAAGATAGTAATATGTCAAAAATGATCCTGGCCACACCTCATCTTAAGACCAACCCACCCTGTTCACTTGCTATGGGTGCAAGATCACTTGGTATTTAAACGACGTGAGCACTAGGCGCTAAAATGACACCTGCGCCAGTCTGAAACTAGCAAAGACACTTGCGTTTGGGTTAGCGCCACTTAGCGCTGGGAGTAAGATAGGGCCCTGAGTCTAACAAGGCCTGTTCTCTTTTAATAACTGGGAGCAAAACCAAAATTACACTAGCAGTATTTATGCACCAATAGGCTAGCAATGCATTTAAGTAAAATAAATATTCAGTTCTCCTCGTCTTTTTGTCATATTGATTATCCAAATTAAAATATTGTTTTGAATGTCTATGAAAGTCTATATACCGGTGCTGGTAGCTTCAATACCAGTAGCTTTAGAATGAGGCACACCTCAAAGCCAAAAAAAAAATAACTATAGACATTAGTCTCAACAACAGCTGGTCTCCAACAGCCAGTCTACTAATAGAAGATTTACAGTACAATTTGTCATTTCAAGCTGGGAGAAAAAGAAAATAGGGTAAAAACAGGTAAATAAATAAATAACATTTGTTCCCTGTGTGTGTGTCTAGGTGTGTATGTATGAGGGGTATGGTGTACGTGGGTCGAATACACAACAACTTTCAAATGGGAAAAATGGCATCTTGTGTACAAGTTATTATATGAGGAGCAAATAGGTCAACTGCAGTACATATAAAAATGTCTGACACATCATATATTGTTTTTTTGTGGTTGTCTGAAAGATACAATAACTGTTGATCTAGAGCAGTATTTTCAAATTATGTGTCTCATATATTTTGTATATATGGTTCTTCAGCCAGGCAGAATTTTAGGAGTTCTATCTATCCTACAGTGCTCAGCTCTGGTTTCCCATGACCCTAATGTTTCAATTGGAAGTGGACAGATGGATATGCAACTGGGGGAATGCCTTGGCTAGGTTTTTCAAACACTCATTTAAAGGTGAAGAGCCTGAGACAATCTGACGGCAAACTGCATATAGAAATCCACCTGAAATTACAGGACCACAAGCTGTTCCACTGCACCAGCCCCAACCTTAAAATGCAATATGTGTACTTTACCACACTGACCATAGTAACAAGTGCAACCAAGCCCACTCCAACCCTCTTAAACATGTCCAGTTACCAGGAGAGAGCCATATAACAAGTTGTTGGAGTTTGTCTATTTCAATACATGTCACCGGCAGACACGTACCTGATGAAAGTCAATTCGATTAAAACATCTGACAGCCAACCCAGATAAAAATGCATTACACACAAGTGCATGGGAGAAAATCAGTTGTTACACTTCGGGGAGGGTGCACAACTGGAATATTAATGGAACAGTCAGAAATTTAGCATGTGGGTGGAATTGGTAGGGAACACTGCTAGACAGCTTATTTCAACAGAATTATATCCCCATTCATCTACCACAGCCAAATTATCACGACATCCATTCCAAAATAAGAAGCACCCCCCTCCTATCTCATTGGAGATTTGTAGGATTCTGTAAAGATAAATCCCTGTAATCGTCCTACAAAGCCAACAATTCAGCCAGATAACAGCTCCTTATGGATTTGGATGACCTTCCGTTTTCAGTACTGTTTCGGCTGGTCAGCCACACTTAAATATCCCTGAAAGACAAAAGGCAAAAAAATAAATCAATTTCTAGCAGAGAGCAGAACAGTGTGTGAAATGACGAAAGCTGCTACTGACTCTGACTCCAGCACCATTTCTGGAGACAGAAGGAGTCAAAGCCTTCATTGCATTTGAAGAAGAAATAAGAAGAAAAGGACTCTGGAGTAAGCATTGCGCTTATGTATCATTAGACCTGATTTAGACTTTGTTTTGACTTGTTGGTTGATCCACCAGGTTACTGTTCGAGTGACCTATCAACGAATTTGGCGATTTAATTGATGATTGTTGTAACAGTCTGGTGTAGGGCTGCTAATGTAACGACTACGCCACCTAGGGAGTTGCACCCTAGGAGATAGTTCTGTACCACAGGAGTAAAAGTGTTTACCCATCCTGTCACATTGTCATTTTTAATACTAAGTATTCAATTAAATTTATTAAATATAATTAAATGTCTGGTTGAGTGAGGTGTTTTAGCACACGATACCGCTTGCGTTCAGTATTCAGAGTGCTGGGCATTTTAACAAGGGCGTTGAGTGTTGGAACTGCTGGATTCAGAAAAATAAACGCATTTTTCCTTAAACTTCACTTCCCGACAGGTTACAGTCGTAACTATTTGTTCTATTTCGTTCTTCCGACCATTAAGGTCGTCAATATGGATGACTTATACCCAAAGTGTCAGGAGGGACGATCATCCTTACGTGTATGCCAAGGCTGCAGGTAAGACGGTTGCACCGACCGTTGAGCCCGGCGCCACATTGACGTGATAAAACCTCGTAAATGTGCATGGGGACGTCCATGTCACCGCTTCACAAATATCTTTAAGAGGTACGCCTTCCAGGGCTGCCCATGAAGTAGCCATACTTCTGGTGGACCGACCCTGGACACCAATAGGCGAGGGTTTAGCGCTCATAGGCTGTGGTCATTGCCTTCACTACACACAGGGAGAGGCGTTGAGCCGAGAGCGCTGTCCCTTTAGTCTTGCCGTAGCAGACAAAGAGTTGCCCTGTACGTCTGAAGGAAGCGGTAGCTTCGACGTAGCTTCTCAGCTCACGCACTGGACATATAAGGTGTGCGTCCCACCGGTCTTCGCCTGGCGGGGGGCTAAGCGCCGTGACCTTGATCGGCCGGTTGATGTGAAATGTCAAAACAATTTTTGGCAGGAACGATGGATTAGGCCGCAACGTGACTCCTGAGTCGGCCAGTCTCCACCTTAGACACTCTGCGCTGATGGAGAGAGCACAGAGTTCACCAACGGGTCTTGCTGATGCAATCGCAGGCCGTCTGGCCAGTCTGTCTGAGCCCGACCGTAGCACCAACATATCTCCTCCACCACTTCGGGGTGGAGATGCCATTCGTCGGGATGAATCCCCTGGCGAGATAGTACATCTGCTGCGCCGTTCCAAATACCTGGTAGGTGAACGGCGCGCAGGGAGGTAAGTTTGGGAAGTGCCTATTTTAGCAGGCGCTGGGTCACTTCCAACAATCGGCAGGACTTTAGGCCGCCTTGAATTATATGTATGATATATTGCTGAGGTGTTGTCTGACCTGACTACATATTTGCCCCATAGTATGGGCAAGAAATGTCTCAGTGCTAGAAATACTGCTTGGAGTTCGAGCACATTGATATTGTCTGAGTGGTGCAATCAGGACCATAATACCTGAGCTGGGCGGTGCTGGCACACAGCCCCCAAGCCGGTCAGTGAAGCGTTTGTCGTGACGACCACGTGCCGTGAGGGTATAACCCCCATCCGGATCCCTTCTTTCAGGCGGCTCACTCGTCACCATTGGCGAGTAGCCGGCAGAATTGACCTGTTATGCTGATCCGGGTGTGACGGTCCCACCTGCGGTGCAGCGCCTTGGCGTTCAACCAGCGTTGACGTGGCCTAGCTGTCTGGAGTCCGAGAGGTACAACTGCTGAGGTAGCCCAGATTAGGCCCATAAACCTCAGAAAAATCTTAATTTCGAGGGACCGATTCACTCGGAACTGAGTCGGAACTGAGTCTGGCCCGACCACCAGATGGACCTATGGGGTTATGTCGCGTGTCCGATACCGGTGCATGGGCGAACATATGACAAAAAGCTCCCCTGCCATATGCAGGCTGTGCGTCCCTACTAACCATTGGTTGGGACCAGCGCACACCAAAATGTTGAGGGGGGGCATCTGCCGCTCCCTGCGTCTTAATGCCTCTACAGACCGTTCCAGTGCCTGTCTGGCTGCTTCAGTGAAAGCACATGTACTCTGCTTTACAAACCAAGCGAGGTAGTACAAGAGCTGTAGCTCGCCGCTTGTGCGGTAACAGATCTCACTGGGATACTGACCACACCCAGGTTAGAATCCAATCGCCATGGCACTGTCGCTAGGCGATTGGGAAGCCTCACTGGTGCGCTCGCGCATCCAGTGCAGACTTAGAAATCTTCCACATTAGCACAGAAGAAAGAGCAGCCGCAGACGATAGAACGTGGCGGTGGTCTTTTAGAGATGTCGAGGCAGATAGTCTAGCGAAGCACGCATACTCTGCCTTATACACCAATCGATGTAGCACCATCGCTAGCCGATTGGGGAAGCCTCACTGGTGTGCTCGCGCAGCCAGTGCAGACTTAGAATCAATCACTGGAGCCGCAGCTCACCGATTGTTTGGTAGTCAATCTCTCTGGGATATACTTACCACGCCCAGGTTCGATCAAAGGAAGCTCGTGCCTTAGCACAATAAAGAACACCTGCAGACGGTAAAACGTGGCGGTAGTGTTTATTAGGGAAAGTCCAGGCAGATAGTGTAGCGAAGCACGCGTACTCTGCCTATAATCACAGAAAGATACAAACCTGTATTTTGCTGTATACAAACCTGTTCACCACGAGACTTGCTCCGCTAGAGTGAATGCAGTAAATGCGGTAGCACACATGCCTACCGCAACAGTATCCAAGAGCCGACTATCCGAACAACATAGCAAAGCTATTCGCGGATGTCGCTCGAAAGTGCTTACCGCCGCCTTTGGAGAATGATTAGAATCGTAAGAACGAAAAAAAACGTAGTCCCGACCAAAGTCACAAGGCGATATGGGATTCACACAGGATACAAACAGTCTCACGTCTCTATATGCATTGGCGAGGTAATTGAAGAGGACTTTCGCAGTGACACTCCCCAATTTATGGGAGGAATTACGTCGCTATGCAGGGTTTATGTACCATGACAATTCTGGTATAAACGTCTTGCTGCATCTGGCCCCAGAAGGCCATCCATATTGACGACCCTAATGGTCGGAGGAACGAAACAGAAGACAATATCCTACCTTTTTGTTCTTCAATTATTATATTATTATACAAGTATGACAAAAGAGTCTAGCACATAGTGCACAAATATTTAAGTAGTAATAATAGTAGTAGCAGGCTATTAGTAGTAGTAGTTGCCGTCATTGTCCAGGCAGCATAGCAAAGAAGGTTAAACTTGTCATGTCTGGCCCCAGAAACCATGAAAAACCATACCAGATGCCAGGCACTTTTCCTGATTCCATTTTTATTTATTTGTATAAGGTTTTTTTTTTTACAGAGAACTGTCACAAAGACGCTGCACAGAGAAACAGAAGGAAAATGATGACCATGCTAAACAAAATAAATAAATAAGGATGGAACTGTTCAAATCCATGTTATTCTTTAATTGACTGTATGAAAACAAGATCAATCCATTCAAAGATCAAAACACCCCTGTCATTATCATATCTGATGGACTAAAAAGACTTCAGAACCTCAGCATCGATCAAAACACCCCTGTCATTATCATATCTGATGGACTAAAAAGACTTCAGAACCTCAGCATCCTATCTCTTGGCAGAAAAGGACATGTTTTAAGCGGAATAAAACTGACTCACTTTCCCTGTGTGAGAGAAAACACATGCCTCGGTGAACTCAGCTTAAGTCCAAATGACAGTTGTACTCCGCACCCATGACGTGATTTATAGGGCCTATATGCCTATGTTTTTGTGGACGCAACCTCGCTACGTGGTTTAAAAAAAGAAATTAACTACTTGAAAGCTAATTGTTTTTTCAAAGTGTGTGTATGTGTGTGTGTGTGTGTGTGTGTGTGTGTGTGTGTGTGTGTGTGTGTGTGTGTGTGTGTGTGCGTGCGCGTGGGGGGGGGGGGGGGGGGGCATGGTGGTAAAACCATAAATTTGGGTGTACCAATCAAAAACTGAATGTGCCTAGCAGTGCCTACCTGGAATTGATTTTTGGGTGGGCCTGAGCAAATTTTTTCAAGTACGCATTCCAACAGAGAGCCTACAACAAACCATAATGCAATGGCTTGCATGGGAACACCCCTTCAACATTCAGAACACCCGTGCCTATGCCAGTGGTGCCTAGGCCACCCAGGACACCACAGCGTGCCGCCCACAGTAACAGCATATGATCCATGAACACATTTCCAGGCTATTCTTTATAAAATTCAGGGAGGTTTATGTAACAAAATCCAAAAAATGAAATATCTACTTTTTTAAATGTCTATTCAGATTGCCACTGATTGGGATGCATTGAAAATGTTAAAAGGGGTAGACAGCATTCTTTTTAATTTTGCACTGCACCAAAGGCTACAACAAGAAAGGCTATAACTTTGCTTAAACTTTCTACTGAAGAGATAAAAAAACATTTCTGGCACAGTATTAACAGTGTGTGCGTGTGCATGTGTGTGTGCGTGTGCGTGTGCGTGTGCGTGTGCGTGTGCGTGTGCGTGTGCGTGTGTGTGTGTGTGTGTGTGTGTGTGTGAATGCGCGCATTATGGAGCACAAGCTATGAAGAATGGGTGTTCAAAAGGGAATTTGCAGGCATTGGACAGCTATGATCCGCTGCTGTGGAGCAAAATGTGTCAGCAAAACATTTAATACATTTTTTTAAAGACAGAAATAATGACAGCACAATAGAGACATCTCTCCCTGGTGGAAGTTTTAAGATCTCAAACTTATGCCTCAATGTTCCATTGGGTAAATAGTTCTCTTTCCAAATCTTAACTTGTGCTGCAAGCAAAATGTACCTGAGAGACTGTTCCTGCCTATAGAGTGTCACGGGTGGAACTCCATTGAAAAGCCTTGAGGCATGTCTCCTGATTATGCAGGACAGTTTAATTGGGCTTCGGGCCAGGTCTTGTAGCGTGCTGGAGAAGAGCCCCTAAATGATCCTTCAGGGATTTTTTTCCACCCACTTGGAGCCACAGGGCTAATTGCCCCATGCTTCTAGGGACAAATCAGGGGTTTGTTCAATTAGCAATTATCAAAGTATGCTTTGCAATGGCGCTGACAGGAAGTCAATTTGATGGAAAGACTCTGCGGAGGGCTTTTACACCAGCTCTGGACATTACCTGTTATCAGCTTCAGGATGAAACAATGCAAAATGTTTTGCATATTGGACGCACCACAGACATCTCTGAGATCCCAGGGTAACTGTGCAGCTGTAGTTCCTAACAACATGTAATTACTTTGGAAGTGACATAGCTTTCAGAATTGCAGATAACAAACTTTATCTACATTCCTTGTGGGCTTTATAAGGGCCTTGTAGCCAAACTCCCTCTGCATAGCATTTGAGGTAGTAATGATGATAGTTTTATGTGATATGATATGGATTATGTGAGTTTAAGCAAGTGAAATTACAAGTATTTCTCTCACATCATGGCAGAATGATGTCAAAAAATGTGGCTACTTTTATATAGGGTTTTCATGATATTGAGTAAAAGCAACCAATTTTATGAAATTAAAAGATATCCAAAATGGGAAGCAACTGTTTGTTACTGGTTTAAGGAATTTTATCTACAGAATACTCACTTGTAATAAACGTACAATGACACTTTTGAAGCTCAATCCACAATGTAGCTGTTTTTACAAAAGAATAAAGAAATAAATCCACATGGAGTAAGTATTCTGAAATGTGCTGCAAAAAAATTACATATACATTCATTTTATATTCCTGAAAAATCAATTCAAACTATACCTGGTTCATATATATTCAGGTCAGATGCAGAACCCTGAACAGAAAATCAAAGATGGGTGTATTTTTAAGAATATACCTGAGGAAGAGATGGCAACTCTGTGAATGGGTGAATGGCATGCAACTGTGATTGAAACAAGCCATCGGCTATTTCACTGACCCCTGGGGCAAGACCGTTTCACCGTATACAGTTCCTTTTCACAGCTACGTGAAGAGGTTTCAAAGCAGGACCACCACCAGTGTCACTGAGGGGATTTCCAAAAGCAAGCACAACCCACAAAAGTGCTTTTGACATTGATATCTGCACGTCTATAGATGCCCCAGTGACTCCTCTCTCCACTTTTGCCTATCTCCTGTATGCTATTAGCATGTTGTGAGAGGGGGCTTGAGTAAGTCAGTTAAAGTTTTGTTTTTCCCGTGTTGATAAGGAGATGAAGCATTCTGTTACAAGCACTGTGAACAGGAATCCTTACAAAACTGCGGTCAAGCCCTCATCAAACCTGAGACAGTTTCTCAAAAAAAAAATCAATATTCAAGTTTGAAAATATGAACTATACCTCACATCCACTCAAGTTATTTTCTGTTATGATTACCTATTCTCCATTTAAAGTTCTAAACAATTGGGAGTTTGATTCACAACCATTACAAAGCTTTACATTTGCTACAGCAGTGCCTTGCAAACTGCGGTGTTACATTTGACAATTAGCTCACAGTCAACAAATCCAGTCTTGGCAGAGACTTGAGTCTTTAAGGGAATGGCCCTTGGAGACATACTTATGAGAATAGCCTTGCTAACCTGCATGTATTATATATACAGAAAATTGAAAGATGCTGAACCATGGATTATTAAGGTGGCATACATCTGTTGTAAAACAGGATGCAATTAAAAAATCATGTCAAATTAAAACTGCAGTTGACATACCAACATTTGCTGCTGTACCATGAATTTGTGACAAATCATAAATTTTTCAACAGATAAGACTGACATAGCAAATATATCACTGGAATACTGATATACTATGGTTAACATGAAAATAATTATGAAATCCAAGATATTTTAAAATTCTGATTAATATACAGTATTTAATGTAATAATATATTAATCGGGATATTAATCGTTGTGTGTGTGTGTGTGTGTGTGTGTGTGCGCACATGTGCTCATTTGCAGTGTAGTTTGTAACGTAGCAAAACACATTCAGTACTCGCAGAAAGGTTTTTGTGCTGTAAGGCATGCCTTGGGGTAGGTTAAACAGGCTATTCCCATTCAATAACCTCTATTAGTGACTTCTTACTTCAGGTTTACCTTTAAATAAATTAGAGCACACATTTCATGGCCAGCGATTAGCATCCTTTCAATAGGAATAATTCATGATAATGCATTCAAACTTCTGTAAAGAGATAGCGGGATGCTATTGACGCTATACGAATGGCCCCAATTTCAATCACCTGGCCACTGAGCAGTTCAGAAAGAAATGGTGGGTGGGCCGATCCTCTGAGCAGTTTGATTCCCTCTGTGGCCATGTTGTGTGCAATGGGGAAAACCAGTTGATAGAGCACATTTTTTTAAAACGCAAATTTGTATTTACATTTTAACAATTCAATTTAACAACTAATTCAAATAGTGATAATGATTCTTGCTTTCAGCAGGGGTGCAGAAGATTTAAAGCAAAAAAAGTAATTATATACTGTATTGGCGTCCTATAATGGTCTATTATTACTGTTTGTACCGTTTGTTTTATTTTAATGTACCAATGTGTGTCTGTCCGCCTTTATGCAAGTATGGCTTGTGACGTAAGACACATTTCAGAGAAATAGAGAAATATGGCCATAAATTATAATCTAATCTCATGGCATGATGAGCATGCATAACAATATGAGTATGCCATTAGCATGATCTTCACACCTGCACATTAGTAGCAGCACAGCACCAATGACCAAACAAGGATTGAATGAATGAATGAATGAATGAATGAATGAATGAAGATGAATGAATGATCTTTATTGTCATTGTACAGGTACAACGAAATTGAAATACAGAACCCTAGGTGCCTAAATGTAACATAATACTAGACAATATAAAAACAATAAGACATAAATAGACATAAATAGACATAATTAGACTATAAATAGAGAATATACAAAGTACGAAACGTTTCAGTGCTGCAGGTGTAAAATATAAAAATAACCGGTAAGTAATCTGGGCATCTATATACATATGGAAGTAAGCATTGGTATAAACATATAACATATTGCACGGGAGTAGACATGGATGTAAACATATTGCACAACGTATTTTTAATTGAATATTGCATTCTTCCTCTGTTATTGCACAGTAGTAGTAGTATTAGTGTGTTTATTTTATACCTTAGCAGCGTTTAGTGCACTTATGGCCCTGGGGAAGAAGCTAAACTTGAGTCTGTTAGTCCGGGTGGGCATGGTACTGAAGCGCCTGCCTGAGCGCAGCCGTACAAAGTGTCTGTTACCAGGGTGAGATGGGTCCTTGAGGATCTTGACTGCCTTCTTAAGACAGCGAGAGTGGTACAGTTCTTCCAAGGAGGGGAGAGGGCACCCGATGATCTTTTGGGCTGTGTTGACGACCCTCTGGAGCGCTCTCCTCTCTGCGGCTGTGCAGCTGAGGAACCACACGCAGATGCAGTAGGTGAGGATGCTCTCCACGGAGCAGCGATAGAAGGACACAAGCAGATCCTGTCTAAGGTGGTAATTCCTGAGTACTCTCAGGAAGTAGAGTCTCTGCTGTGCCTTCTTGACGATCGCCGTGGTGTTAGATCTCCAGGACAGATCATCCTCCAGGTGGACGCCCAGGAATCTAAAGACCGAGACTCTCTCCACGCAGCCCCCATCGATGTACAGGGGCAGAATGTCGGTCTTCTTCCTCCTGAAGTCTACTACCATCTCCTGGGTTTTTAGCTTGTTCAGCTGCAGGTTGTTGGCTTTACAGAGCACTGACAGCTGCTCCACCTCGGTTCGGTCCAGACCAGAGTCCTGCGTGGGTCCATTTTACACAAACAGCACACGCACCACAACCATCACATCATCACCACAACCCGCACCGCAACAAACTGCAGACAGCACATGCTGCTTCTCCAAACCGACCCGACCCCGCAAGTATAGGAACCGAGAACCGACCCGCGGATCGCGGATTTTTAGAGCGACAACAACAAGCCTTCGTTGAACAACGCACATGTTAAGCTGGCACAAAAAAATGTATCCGATTTATTTTCATAAACAATGGGTCTCATTCACGAAACATGCGTAGGGCCTACCCAGCTAACTATTTTAGGTTCCGGCAACGTTCCCTTAACATACCCGTTATGGGAACATTAGCTTGGAATGTTCTGGGAGTGTTTTTCGTGGCAAGTTTTTTAAGTGTTCCCAGAACGTTTTTTCCAATGTTATAAGGCCGTTCAATGAAAACTTTCTTGAGACGTTCTGACCGAATGTTCTTAAAAGGTTTTTTATGTAAAGTTTTTTTTTAATGTTCCGAGAACCTTTTTTCCAATGTTATAAGAACGTTCTTTGAAAATATTCTCAGGATGTTCTGACAATTCTTTTTAATTAAAAACATTTCAATTTGTAAATTCATATTTTGCCCCAATTTAGTAGCCAATTGTGCCCCTATGTTATTCAATTCTTTGTGTAGCAACCGCTTGAGAATTCGCCGCTAGAACCCCGTCTGCTGGTAGGAAGGAGGGCGCCGTGTCCTCTTCAGGGTGTGACTCCTCCGAGCTCCTGACTGTGATTCCTCCTCGCCCAGGGCCACTTGCACGCAACGATTCTCCCCCACCGAGTCCCCCCCCCCCCCCCCCCCCCCCCCCCCCCCCCCCCCCCCCGGGAGGGCTGCCAATTGCCGCTCCCTCAAGGCACCGGCCATACTGGGATCTGGCAGGACCTGGTTTCAAACCCCTGATCCTCTGTGTGCAACTGCACCGACTCAAAGTCAGCGGTTTTACTGCTGCACCACTGCTCAATCACTGAAAATGAATCACTGCTTTTGTTACGTCAAAAGACAATGTCTTTGTGAAGGCATGACAATCCAATTTTTCTCTGCAGGCAAACATGGAAAAAAGTTAAAAGTACATAAAATAAATGAAAATAAACTGAGTCAGCGCCACTTCCAAGACATCCTTCATGTTCTGTGTCAAATTTACTATGCATTTCTGTAATATGTGTGTCTGTGTGCTTGAGGAAAAATAATAACTGCTGTTGGGGGAAAAATCTTTCCATTCTACTACTATAAATAAAAATAATACCAAAATCAAGTTAGCCTTGAGTATCAGAAATATGTCTTCAGAAATCTCTGGACTACTGTAACATAAATGGAAAGTTGCCACGGGAAATGATTCTTCCGTTTATCATTTTTGCCTCCATGTTATTATGTATTGTAGTGTTGATTTGACAGGGCAATGTTTAAAGCACTGATTACTTTCTCAAACAGAAATTTAACAGCTCTGTTCTTTCCTGGATGTGTATTTGTGTAAAATGTTTTCTTATTTTGTTTGAGTCCACAGAGCTAACATGAATATAGGTTTAATTAAAAGCTAAATTAAGTTTTCTATTCCCAAGCAGCACAAAATGGTTCTATCTCTATTCAGCACATATGAAAATTTCATAGGGAACACAATTATGTACCTTTTTTGTTTCGCCTGACATTGTTCCTGGAACGAACCTCTTGTGACGGCAGTACTATTATTCTAAATTGATACAATTTAAATGCTAGCCTAGCTAGCTATATGACTTTAAATATGCTATTTAAAACACACATTTGACCAATGGAAAAAATAGCTTTAAATTGCCTTACAGGTCTGTAGCCAGCATTGCAATGGCTGATCTTGCCTGTCCAATGTTATATAGAATAGGCTACCTATAGAATGGGCTATCACTCCAACAGCTCATATGTGATGCAAAATGTGTGTTGCTCAACTTTTCTACAAACCTGAGAAGGTGTGCAAAATAATATTGGCTGCTGTGTCCTGCACAACATGGCCATGAAAAACTCCCTTCCTATACCAGACGTCTCCAATCCACCTGAAGTAGGGATGCTGTCGGATGAACTACCACTCGAACTTGAATGTGACCCCATTTAGAAAGCGCCAGTAATTCAGAGAGATTCTAAAATAATATGTGATTATCCGATTTCAAACCACATTTCACATGCACAGAACACCAAAACAATTACGATTTTGTTATTTATTTCCAAGCTGCAAGAAAGACCGCGCACAGTGAACATTTTTGTGTTGAAATGTCTGTGAAAAGACGGTGAAACACCGTCTCGCATCTAGGTGAAATACCAGCTAAATTTGGTTGAAAAGTGAAGGTTTTTTAACCGGCTTAACCTGGGCTAAATTGATATGTTTATTTCAAACCGTGTGAATACGCTTTGCAATCTAAGATTTCCACCCCTCTAGACGTCTAGATTCCGGCTTTTACTCACTGGGATATGCTTGACAGATGGAGGCAATGTGCTCGTCTGATGCAGACTTGAATAACCTTAGCCACCTCCTGTTGCTATGCTAACCTCATATTAACAACAAAATGTTTATCAATACAAGTACTATATTAATATTTTTAAATAATATGTTAATATTAACAAGGCTATTGATTTTAACACTATATCACTTTGCCCGCACGGTGGTGCAGTGGTTAGCACTGTCGCCTCACAGAAGAAGGTACCGAGTTCAAATCCCGGCCGAGGACCTTTCTGTGTGGAGTTTGCATGTTCTCCCCGTGTATGCGTGGGTTTCCTCCGGGTACTCCGGTTTCCTCCCACAGTCCAAAGACATGCAGGTTAGTATAAATTGCCCATAGGTATGAGTGTGTGAGTGAATGGTGTGTGTGCCCTGCGATGGATTGGCGGCCTGTCCAGGGTGTATTCCTGCCTCTCGCCCAATGCATGCTGGGATAGGCTCCAGCACCCCCCGCAACCCTGACCAGGAATAAGCAGGTTAGATAATGGATGGATGGATGGATCATTTTGCCCCCTAGTGGTATTGGCAGTACCACAATTGAATCATAGCTGACACATGCCGCAAGTTCGCACATGCCGCAAGTTCGCACTCAACACTTTCAATAGTTTTTTCACACCTAGTTTTCATCTTAGTTTTAGTTTCGATAATAACCTAGTTGGGAACACATGTAATTAATTTAATTTGTTCATACAAGTGATTGATGATGAGGATGATGATGATTGATAATGATTAGGGCCACCAGTTTATCTCAACTTCTTTTCCCGCATGATATGCAGTAGATATGGATGGATCGCTTGAAAGGTTGTTTCTCCTGACTTATTTTCCCATAGAGTTCAATAGGAAAATGAGTCGGGGGGAAACAACCCTTAAAGTGATCCATCCATATCTACTGCATATCTGGCAGCAGAGTGATGGTTTGAGACTTGTTTGATACCTCAGACCCTTAATGACTTACAGCCTTTTAGCCAACCATGGGTTCCATACTATTCCCATGTAATTTACAGCTTAATCTAGTCCCACTCCCCAATTCCCATAGAGACCATTCAAATGCAGAGAGATAGTATAGCTTGTAAGAGTACCTGAAAATAAGATATCAAGAGTCTTTTCATATCCTTTTATACCCAGTCATGATAGCATCACATTTACAAAGATAGCAGCATTTACAAAAATCTATAAAGTTGATAGGGTAAAACATGAAATGTCATTTTTTTGTACTGTTTTCAGTGAAATATATGTGAAAGAAAATTTACAAATGACTGCTTTCTGCTTTTTACATACTTTGGAATTTGGGTTTGAACTAGTACTCTGCGGTTGGACCCAAATATGTAAACTTTTGACTCTTCGGTTCATAAGACTGACTTCCACTCCTCAAACATCCAGTTTCTGTGTTTTTTGGCCCAGGCAATTCTCTTCCTTTTATTCTGCATTATTAACAATGGTTTCTTTGCAGTACTTCTTCCAATTAGAATATCTCCTCTGAACAGTTGATGTTGAAACATCTATACTTCTAGTAGCATTTAGCTTAGCTTGTATATCTGGGGCAGTTAATCACTGGTTTGACAGAGTTGTGATTCGAATAAACTTCTGATATTCTGAGGTCAGCTTTGGCCTACCTGACCCTGTTCAATCCTCATGAGTGCCACTTTCTTCTAATCGTTAGATGGTCTTGGCCATAGTAGTTGCACACACATAACTGCAAATTGTCTTAAAGATTGACCTTCATTTCTTAGAGTAATAAGAGTAAATCTTTTTGCTTTGCCTAAGGGAATGTATTTTCCCATATGCTCCCTTAAATTTAGGAATGATAAGCTTGTGCCTATGCTACCTGTATTTATAGTAATCATGGGTGCTCATCTGTTAACAATAATTGGTGACAAAAGGTTAATTTGGTAACAATTTGATTTGGGCTTCTGATTTGGGCATCAGACTGAAACCCTCTTGCTTTGGATGACCATTTCATTGCAAGATTTCCATTTTAATATAAAAATGACTTTTTTAATGCAATTCAGTTATGTTTATTAGCTTACACCTAGACAAATCATATAATGAAATATTGAGTGTTTAAAGACAAGTTTATACAGTTTAAATAGATGATCATGAAAAACCTGCTTTTAAGCAGGTGCACTTTTGACTGGTACTGTACACTTAACATTGTTGCTTGAACAAGTGGGTCACATTTGTCAACCTCATACAAGAGTAGGTTGCCCACCACTGGTGTAAAGTGTTTTAGCCACTATAGCCCATGCTGCTATAACATATGACAAACCTTGTAATATGTTCTGTACATATCCGTGTAATAAGAAAAGTAGTAGTTAATGGACAGTTTCGTCATTATGCTAAGCGAGGGAAGCATGTGCTGTCAAGTTGCTGATATTGACTGTACTCCTGTATTTGATGATGGCTGCAACCAAGAGTTCCATTTATATGATATACTGAGTGACCAGCAGTAAAGCAATTTCAATGATAAATCCCAGATTAAGTTTGAAAACTGCATGATGGTCTTTGTGCTCAAAGGCCTATGAACAAATACAGTATATCCTTGCAGAAGATCCCTGTCTAGACAACAGGTTTGTGGTGAAGAACCAATCTAAGTGTATAATGGAAAAGCTGTAATAGTTATCTGAAGGCAAGTTATCTATAATAAACAGAAAAAGGAAAATGTTTCGATCAGTGTGTTTCAAACTATGAGGCATTGCCAAGAGCATTATTTTTAATGCAACAAGATTTTTAAAGAAGATCAGTGACTGTTTGTTAATGGTGTCTTCTGAGCAAAGAATCATTATTAAAACCAAACCGGTGATCATGTTTGATATCCATGTTTCATGTTTCTGGAGTTCTGATTCTGTCTGGCTGTATTCCATTGGTTTGAATCTCAATAGCTAAAGCATGCAATTGACTCAGTTTACTGGCTGGTGAACAAAGGACCTGCTATTTAATTTATTCTGAGTCGATTAAATAATTTAAGAGAGCTTTTAACAAATTAAACAGAAAGGGCATTCTGGCTGAGACATTTCACTGAGCTCATTTAACATGCTCTTTTTTCAAGTGCAGGATGTTTGCCATGATCACATCTTATACCAATATTCTTTCGCAAAGTTCCTTGAAGGGCTCCAGAACGGAACAATATATAAAAACAAAAAATAAGAACTGCGCATAACTGTGATTAGTCTGTGATAAACAATATCTGCGCAATGATTCTGAATAAAACTCTGACCTTTTGCCCTCTTTTGGTAAACTTACATTCCTGCTCAGTGAATAGTTCAGTCTGCTCTTTTTTCCCCCCCTAGTCTAACTGAACAGAAGGTGTGTCCCATTCGATTTCAAGTTCAACCTGGCTTGAGACATACTGTACATACTTTTAAACTAGTTTTATCTATGCAGCCTTTGCTCACAAGGTTTTACTTATGCAGCCTTTGTTCACAAGGTATAATGACCAACATATGGAATTAAGTGATTTTTTTCCAATTGAACAACGATGCTTTTACATGTAATACATTTGCATCATTCCTTCTTTGTCACCATTATTTGGTTGACAAGAATGAACCAAGACTTTAACTTTTTTTATATTGATACGTACTGTATATGCCTGTAGCAACTATGTATGATTTTGGTTTATTGCTCAATTTTAACATGCAGTTAAAAAGGTTTTTAAATGTCAGAATTGTCCCACTGTGGTTTCACCCTTCATTAGTTTGCTTAGTCCTTCTTGTGCCTTTGTGCGGTCTGCCACCTGTCAATTATATTTTGAGAGCGTTAAAGTTCTTTTGTGTACCGCCACTGTACTCCCTGTACTCACTGCCCCGGACTTTGCACTGCCTTTTAAATTAGAGGTGTATGAGAGTGCTACAGGCTGCAGGAGGATGAAGACAAGATTGACTATGCCATTTGTCATTTTTCCAGGAAGTTTAACAAACATCAGGTGAATTATCCAACCATAGAACAGGAAAAGTACAGTTGAAGTCGGAAGTTTACATACACTTAGGTTGAAGTCATTAAAAAAGAAGATTTCATGTTAGCAAACTATAAACTATAGTGTTGGCAAGTCAGTTAGGACATCTACTTTGTGCATGACACAAGTAATTTTTCCAACAATTGTTTACAGACAGATTATTTCACTTTTAATTCACTATATCACAATTCCAGTGGGTCAGAAGTTTACATACACTAAGTTGACTGTGCCTTTAAATGTTCGCATATCCTTTGCATGCCATGACTTCCTGATGTCTGTGACCCAACAACATCTAAAGACTCTTGATATTTTATTTTCTGGTACTCTTACAAGTGATACTATAACGTCTCTGCATTTGAATGGATCTCTACGGGATCTCTATAGCCATGTCCTTGCTGCAGAGTAACCCCTCAATCATATTTTTTATTCATTTTTATTGTCAAACCCTATCCCCACTGCAAATCAGTGCATGGCCTTCCTCATTTGAAGAATGGGTACCCTTGTAAACCAAATAACTACCGACCCATTTCAAAACTTTCTCTTTTAGCAAATATTTCAGTATCCAGCTAAAAAAGATTCTAAATGGTATTGATAGCTTCAGATTCTAATATGGCTTTGGATCTGTTCATAGCATGATTACCACAGCCACATTGGTAGTAACTCGCATCACTCAAAAGCCTTAGATAACAAACAGCATTTAGTCACTTTATTCATTGATCTAAAGTATTTGATGTGGCTGACCACACAGTCTTAATTGAAAGAGTTCTGCAGCAACCAACTGATTTTTTTCTTACTGCTAAAACACAATGCTCACACATTTCTTTTCAGATTGCCATAAGTCTTCAGTAATGAAGGCTACTAAATGTGTTCCTCAAGGAGCAGTCCTGGGTTCAGTCCTTTTCACCATTTAAGTGAGCAATTTAGACCAATTTAATTCCTCATACCTGCTTTTCATATTATTGAACCACTTTACAGTGCAGTCCGTAATTATTTTGACACAATTTTTGTTGTTTTGCTCTGTACTGCAGCACATTGGATTTGAAATGGAACAGTGACGATGAGAAGTTCAGACTTTCAGCTTTAATTTGTGTCATGGTTTATGACCCTTTTTCCCTTGCGGTTGTGTTCCTCAGTCGCCACAAGTGGGCGCTGCTTCGTTGGTGGAGTTTTGGCTCCTTTCCTTCTTCTCGCGAAGAAGTTCTCATCAACGTTGCACAGCTGCACATGGTTGCCGGTGAGCTATTTAAGCCCATGTTCCTTTTGTTCTGGGCTTCGATATTGATTGTTTGTTGTTTGTGCTGTGGTGTGTTGTATGGCATTATTTGTGCTGTTTTGTGTGCGGTTTTACTTTTGTTCTGATTAATAGCAAGAAAATGTTTGTCTGCGCTGATTTGGGCTTTACAACTTCATCAGGCTAATCTTGGTTGCATTTAATGTGACATAATTATATGCTGAGCATCAATCTGAAATCTTGTTCAAATGGATATGGAGTGTGAGCGGTTAAGATGCTGTGTGCTGTCACTAGGGCTGTTCATTTACATTTGCTTTTACTCCTAAAAAGCTGACTCCCCAATAGGCTCACTAGAGATTTTTCACTCCCCTGAAGCAGACAAAGTGACATATGTCAAGGCAGATCTAAGTCACGCAATGCTGTCATGGAAGATGTCAGTTGTGCAAGTCTGAGGTCTTGTTCCCCCGTTGAGAGTTTCTGCAGAGTCTCCCTTCTCAACAAGCAAACAGAGGGAGGTCCCATAGCAGTGGGGAAAAATGCTCTTCAAGTAGATCTCTCTGAACAATATTTATGCCATGAGAGAGAGAGAGAGAGAGAGAGACAGCTTAAGGCCACCTACAAACACCATAGGTGTTTTGCCTACAAATTAAAAAACTTACGCTTTATGAAATAATCTTAATAAGCTTTTGCTTTTCAAAGAATTGTGGCATTCCATGAACAGGTGTTGATCAACATTGTATAATGATCTCCTTCCCAGTAGTAATGTCAATATTCCATAAATATTGTGCATGTTAATAAAAACAAAAGAAATCTCCACAAATTACAGGGAATTTTCTTTTAGGAATAAATCGAATTTTCTGATTTTATCTTCAAACGAGACTCACGTTTGGTTTTTTAAATAGCCTTGCTTGTATAAAAACAGCAGCAGGAATTAGCATTTAAATAAGCAGCTTTCCTATGTTCATATATCCATTGGCACTCCACTCAGTGGGAACCAAAATCAGCTCAGTTTAGGAAATAAGCCAGTAGGGAGATGCAAAACATGTGCTGTATGATTTTGCAGATTTATTTATTTTCTTAAAAAAAGGGCTTTAAACATAACATGAAAGTTTTCATTTTTATGGTGAAGAAATCAAGTGATTTAAAGGAAACATTACATTTTCTTCACAGTGAATTCATATTTGTGAATTAATTGTTCCTCACGTATAAAATGCATTGAATAAATCTCAAAGTTTGTTGGCCTCCAGAGATCCTCAATCAGTAAAGCTATGCATATGATATGCAATCTTGGCATTGAAGTCATTTTTCAGGATGATAATGCAAAAACTCAATGACATGGCCAGCAAACAGACCGGATCTCAATCCGATTGAAAATTTATGGTGGAAATTAAAAAAATTGGTCCATGACAAGGCTCCATCCTGCAAAGCTGATCTGGCAACTGCTATTTGAGAAAGTTGGTTGAAACCAGTTTGATGGAGAATATTGTTTTTCATTAGTGAAGTCCATGCCTCAAAGAATTCAGGCCGTCATATATTTTGTTGATGATTCCATAATTTTTTCCTCAACATTGAGTGAATGCATAATTTTTTCCTCTACTTGATATGGAAAAAAATATGCTATTAATTAAAATAATTTAATTTAATTTGTTTGAGGTATGTTTCACGAAGCCAGAATGTTCAGCTATTAAACAAAACATTTTTTGTGTCATATCTGTGATTTGTTTATTTGCTACGAAGTAAAAAAGCTGGGTGATTCCATAATTTTTGCCAGGGGTTGTAGCAGCCAGACCAAACAATACCATGGCACTATCATGTCAAAGTTGCCAAAATGTCATAAGACTAAATGTAACAAGATGAAACTATGTGTGCAGCTGCACATAAAACATTTAAAGTACTGCTGTGAAGTCGCAAAACTTTTACACATGGAAATACTATTTTTCATCAATGATAAAATGACTAGAATCTATATTCAGATTTCTGTTTCTAAATCACAACTTCAGACCTATCCTATAAGTGTAAAAGCCCTGTCAATCTGGGAGCATGTGCACTAACACATACATTCTCCCAATGTATGTGTTATGGACATGCATCCGAATCCAACACTTATTTTTACTGTACAATCCCCTACTTAATATGTGTGGTTACTGCAATGGAGAACTGCACAATCAGGTCAACTGGTGCAGGTAGATCATATGCAAGAATGACTAAATATCCTGCCTCCCTGCCTGGATGACACTATGACAAATTTTGTATTCTCCCGTGGGATTCCTGCCACAATCAGCGCTGTAAGGATTCAATTTGTACTGTAATGTGCAATACTGCACTTACAGTGATCCCAACTCAATCCATTTCAAAATCGCTTTTGAATCATTATTAGAATGTTCCCAAGAAAAGTTTTATACAAACTATAGCCACAACATGTAACTTCCCATTACCTGCATCAGTCTTTATTTCCCTTACAACTGTATCAACCCCAAAGTTGGTCATCTCTGATATTTGCAATAGTCATGGCTACTACACACTCCTGCTACATCAGTTGGTTCTGAACAAATATAGTCTGGAGCCATATTGTCTTAGGGGTTATCCGAGCTCCACTGAGCAAGACCTAGGGGTTATCAGAGCTTACGTGTGCAGAAGAAAACATTGTAGAAGAAATCGTACCAGCAGTACTTCCAGCACACACTGTCCAAAATTGCATCGAAGAAAACCCACAGCAAACGAATAAAATTAAAATAAATAGAATTAAGTAACTTTAATTTTTTACCAATTGAAATAGGCAAATATAAACAATTGGCAAATATAAACAAGAACACAAGTTTAGCTTTGTGTTTTAACTGTATATCATTTAAGACACATGTATTCCTCTGAGGAATATGGTTTTGCCATCCCTGCTGCTGTTGTTATACCTGTGTATTGATGTTAAATGCGGACGAAGTCCTGACCAAAACCTTTTTACACCGTGAGAATGAGACCGAAACATTATTTCATAGCCTTCTGGAGTCTTTATTTTATTTCTCCCAGAACTCAGATTATGAGCAGATTTGGAGAAGGGTCATCAACCCCAGGTGCCCCAGAGCATCTTGAACTATAAAGAATAGGCTACTAATTAGGCCTGAAGATTCAGCTGTTCTGGCTAGTGGAGTGGTCATCATATTGATGTGTAGTTTAATACTGCAGAAGCACTGGGTTTTCAGACTTTCAACAAGCACATATTCTAAAACTAAATAATTCCGCTTCCTCAAATGCTCGAATGAACACGCGTGCAATTATCACATTAATAACAATTTAGCATTTTGTTGCACAAAAAAAATGTTTATATTGACCAGTAAAAGTCCATCTGGAATTGACTTTCTCCAGTTAAATTCTGCTTATTCTGACTCTTTCAATCCATTTTTATAGAATTTTCCTTTATTGGGAGATATTTGCCACAGGGACCAAGCATCAAATGATCTACAATATATATGAAACCTTTGCATTTATCTTTTATCAGGATAGGCTCTTTACATTGTCTGAGCAGAACAAAACAAGGCCGAAAGCAGAGAGTGCTGTGTCCATATCTCCACAAAATGTAATCAAAGCAGACCTCTGATGGTCACATATATCTGGGAGCGTGTTTGAATTATTGAAGTGTCAGTGAGAGTCCGGTTGTCCCTGATATGCCCTTGTGACGCAGCGCATACAGAGTTCTACAAGATAAGAAATGACCCCTAAATACTGATAAACTATGCCTACGAACACAAAGATTACTCATGTATGTCTAAAAATAACTTTTCCATAAATTGCAACTGCTCTACAATGTTCTCAATTTGAGGATGTGATTGTTTGTATATCCTCAGTAAGTCATTGGTGTCTTATTTTCTTAATGAACATTTAGTGGACACTATGGCACTGAGGTGATTTAGCTGTTTATGGTGTCATTTATGTTCTACGTACGTTTTAAAAAAAAAAAAAAACATTGAACATTCAACCATTTTTTTTACTTAATTTCACTTGGGCCATCTCCTATTATCAAGTTGGTAATACACTGTTTGTCCAAATTTTATATTGATGGCACATCAAATAAATTTTGTAATATCATTGCCTTCACCTTAACTTCACTATAGGCTACATGGGAGTCAGTGCGGGTTTTCTTTCTGAGCCTCTGCTCCAGCAAAGGATTTTCAGTTTTTTTTCTAACTTTCTCACCTGATGAACAATGGGGAGCATCTACAAGGCAACGCAGTGAGAGGCCCGGCAGAGTCATTTAGTGACGAGGAAGTAGGTCAGCCATAAGACAAAGTGTGAATGAAATCAATCCCCAGGAAAGAATCCGTCAAGCAGTACCTGCCCCGAGCTTAATTCCGGTCCCTTCTGCTCGCTTACGTGGATGAGAACGGATGGCTCTCGCAGCTCGTTACTGTTTAAGGGAGTACGGGGAGAAAAGGCGAGAGCGTCAATGCTTCACTACGTTACAATTTGGAAAATGAATGGTGTGAGTGGGCCGCTAAGAGAGGCTTGATGTGACAACAATCGGCCATTTAGAAAATGCATGTTTTCACTCACTGGTTAAACAAAGAACTGCTGAGTCTTCCCAACAGTGGAAATAGACTGATATACAGCTGGTACTTGTCAGTTGTACAAATGTGATGTGAACAGAAGTGTTTTATTATGGCATACATATTGCATACATTTTTAACACTCTGTGAGTCATTAGTGAGAACTCTGCAACAGGGGGAATTTCACTGATATACAGAGTATCACAGAGGCATCAAATAGTATTTGAATCAATATTTTTTCTGGAGATAAACAGACATAAAATATCTACACTTCTGGATGTTTCTCCAAGGAAATATAATATTTCAAGATAGATGCAAGTACAATGCATCATGCAACCTTCAATTTATAGGTGAAAGCAATATTAAAACAATTACCTTGTTAAATCGAAAGAGATTTGCCAGCAGCCGTACCATGCTGTAGGCCTCTCACAAAATGTCTATAGTTGAGGGCTGGGCATGGGAGTGTTAGGATAACAACAGGTTATTGTGGTGTTGTTGAGTCTGCAGGCGTCACACCAGCCTATGGACCCAATAACAAATTCCCTTGGGCTGTAATTGGGAAATCCCGATTAAGGAGATACTATCTCTGGGATGAAATGTTAAAAGTTAAGTCCTAGCCCAGCATGGTCATTAAAGACCCTTTGGATGTTATTGGACAGAGGAGAGGGTGATAACCATGGGAGGCTGATCAAACTCTCAATCAGCCTCCAACAAATCGGCAATCTAATCCTCCCCCAGCGTAACCGACTAAATACATCTTTGCTGTTTCACCCGCAACTAATGTTTGATTAGGGCTTGAAGATGAAAATTGGCCTCCACGCATCACCCATGTGGGTGCTAAGCATTGCAGGCAGATTACACGAATCCCCCATCTATATACTTTATATCTTAAAAGTGTTTTAGGATGCTTGAGAGGCCCTACATGAAGTCGAGTTATTAATCTTTTTTAATCGCACATACTAGCTGGCTGTTGTCCCAGGCTTGTCAGAATGAGATTTCAGGGGCGGGCTGTGGGAGTGAGAAGAGTGGTTTTGATTGGGGGACACCAGGTGACAAATTCCCTGTGCGTTCATTAACATCAGGAAGAGGATGTTTTTCTCCCTTCCAAAAGAAAGCAATTAGCGATTTGAACAGAGCAGCCACTAGAACAGCCCACAGCCCCTTCACTGTGATTCAGCTACATATTACAGTGAGCAGGGTAGGAATAAGAGCTCAATAGAAAAGCAAGCCCTTCAGCTATGAACAGACTTTAATTTAGAAAAAAAAGATTGAGAGTTAATAAAATCTTTGGCGAATTGAGGCCTGGTGGGGTTTCGTGTGGGGCCTTGGGAACCGTACAGTTGTGCCAAAGAGGGTTCACGAATACATAAGGGTTCTTCAGAGAGGGCTGCTTTCTGTTATAGAGGTCACAGCCTGTCCATAATACCCATCTTAATTTCTTGGAAGGGCACTGAGGTTGGGTTCTAAATAGCCTCCTTTACAGAGCCCAAATTGCTGAAAAGAAAATGAGGGTTTTATTTTCATATTTCCTGTGCAGTATGACTGGCACTGTTTATTGTTGTGACGTTGCATATAGTTTCAAATCTGTATAAGTATATATAAATATCTATATCTGTATATTTTAGAGAAGGTATCAATAATTCCAAAATACAAATTACTCATATTCTACTTTCATACTTTCTCGTACTACCCTCCCTCGCTACCCCCCTCTCTTTCACTCTCACTCACGCACGCACGCACGCACGCACGCACGCACGCACGCACGCACGCACGCACGCACGCACGCACGCACGCACGCACGCACGCACGCACACACACACACACACACACACACACACACACACACACAGCGGTTCATATTCACCACTGTGTGCCTTTGAGTGTGTTGTGTGTACTACGATATAAATATCCAAATTTATGAGGATATTAGAGACATCGGGCACACAGTTGTGGTTTCCATGCTTGTCTGAATTATATCAGGAATATTTTAGTATGGTAATAATAGCCTAATTGTTTGTGCTGTGACACTTAATGAACCAATGTCTTAAGGGGAAATGTCTCAGAACAAATCCACATGGCCAGTTTATATATTTAGCCCATTAAGTATACATATTGACATCTCCTTTTCCTGAAGCTCAATAAATTAAAAACAAATAGAGATACAAGTAATTTCATTGCTTTGGGCCATACAATAGTTTTTTTGTTTGTTTTTTTTTGGCGGGGGGGGGGGGGTTGGTTTATGACAATTATAGCATATATACAATCTCTTATAGAATCTTTCACAAATACTTATTTCCTTAAATCTTATAGTTTTATAAGAATGTGTCATAACTTGATATAGCCTTTAAAAATAATATACAATTTAAAAGCGAAATCATGTATATGCTAAAATATGCTGAATACTACGAACAGGAATTGTATGCAATATTTATTGAAGTTTTTCTCTGCAAATATAAATCAGACATAAACATTGATGAATGTTGGCATGATGTCACATAGTGCTATAATATTCATTATCTTGCGTTGAATGTGCTATAGCTTTGATGTAAGTTCATATTATGGAACACCAACACTGATGGCTTTGACCAATTTTATTTCCTGTCCTTTGGGATTCTTTAATAAATAATTAATTAATATCCATTCTATATGCTGGATGTTCATGAGCCTGTTTTCATAAAAACAAATCTGTCAGCCTGTGACTAAGGCTTTATATGTCAAACACTGCACACTAAGTGGTGTTTTGGTCTTTTTACCCCTGCAAATTTGAAAGAGTAAAATGCTTCCAATCTATGTGTCACAGCATCAATTAGTTGACCATTAGCTGTCAAAATATTGTCAAACGATGGAGGAATGAGTTCAATACCAACAGACACTTGAGTTCGACCTTACATCAAATGGCATAAAAAATATGCCACAAAAATGAAACCTTTGCCATTTCAAATTCATGGGAATCTTCTTCTGCTTGACTGAATCCAAATTAATTAGATTAAATAGGAAATGCTGTGATACACTGAATGGTCTTAATAAGATATGTATTAAAAACAGCGTATTAAAACCTTTCCTGTATCCTAATGAAGACGTGTTTCAAAAGAAAGTAAAGTCGCAAACATAATGCTGAACAGCACCCTACGGAAACTGCTCTGGACCAGGATGGAATTTTCCCAGCAGAATTAAAGAAGTAAAATGACTAAATCACTAAAAGCCTAGCTGCAATATAGTCTGCAATATCTGCACACAAAAAATAAAATAAAATAACAGGAACAGAGCTAATCATTTCCACAGACAGTCAACATTTCTAAACGTGGCTGTTCTCAGCCACCCCCAGCCTATTCTGTTTGCACACCAACACCATAAGCAGCTAAAAATCAGTGGTCACCTTCTGTGTGAAGCCCAGTGGATACCGCCCATATCTCTGCTCAAAACCAACAAGCACAAATGGCCTTCCTCGTATGTGGCAGGCCTGATTGGTGAAACATAATGGGAAGGACACATTTGTCTCACGCATCCCACACAACGCCGTACTGCCATTTTCTTTCTTTTATTTTTCGCGCCACAAGGTTCACCTCATGCAGGTGGCACAGTGGCATATTAATTGCACTTTTAAAAAAGACTTTAAAGTTCGACATTGTGTGGAGCTACTAAGCTCTCTCAGAGCACAAAGGTGAAAAATCACTCTCAACACTTACCACAGTAACAAATTGATCTGACCTCTGCAATGGAGACACCCGCCAGACACCTTGATGCATAAAAAATCTGTTCATGCACCATGCTTTAATCCATTTTGCCCCTGCGAGATGTGCACTGGCTATGCAAAATTCCATTCATTAATATTTATGAGTCTAGGGGAAAATGTACACAACTTTGAGACTCGCATTCACACCTGTGTAAAGTTGCACACTGTCAAAACAAGCCAGATCTATTCAGGATAAGAATAACCGCAGATAATGTGGACACAACGGGCAATTTCCTGTGTATTTGGAATATGAACAGTACTGTGGTAAAACCATAGCATTTCACACATCTTCCTCAAACTTCTAATGTTACTATTTTCCAGCTAAAGGGAGGCAAACGACACTGCACCTTGTACTTAGGAGATCTTAAACAGCATACTATTATCTGAGGCACATATATGAGAATGATGTACATTCCATTACGGGAGGTTAGGATTTTTCAATGGACCATTGCCTGGTTTGCTCTGTATATGACAAACAAAGCTGTTCTCTCCTTTTGAGGCTCTTAGGAGCAGACACTAGTGCATGCATGTGTGTAAAAACATAAGCCATCTGACCCACATCATACGAGGACATCTCAGCCCAGGAGAAAATGGATATAAGCTGATCATAGTAATTGACACTTTTACCAAAAATGTATTGTGCATGGACGGCAATAATTAAAGTTCCACTTCCAAGTAAATCACATTTTCCCATGTGATGAAAGAAAATCTATCACACCTCTTAAATTTGATACAGTACACCGGTAATTAAACAATCAGATATTCATGTGGATAACTTGTTTATCCAACGCAGTATCCAAACAAATTTATCCTGGCATTTTGCAGCCCATTTAAATGACTGAATTCACTGGAGCGATCTAGTTAGGTTGCCTTCCACGCTTCAAGATTCAACAACAATGTCCCCTTTGGGATTCATGTTCACAAACCTCAGTTCATCAGCTAAGAGCACACAACCCCACACTGCCATCTAGGTGTCGCAGAGCAATAAAATCAGTGATCCTACCGTACTGGAACTTGAGAAATATCAGCAATAGCCACACGTACCACACCACGGAAAAAGGATTTTATGCACATTCCCTGAGTTTTTCAGACAGCGTGTGTCTCGAACAACACAATAGGGGTGTAGTAGACATTTCATAACATGCTAAGTAAATCACTTCATCCAGAAAAACTTGCAGTTTACACATATATTCAGGCAGAATATTTACTGATAGGGTACAGCTTACAAGGATTAGAACCCAAAATCACTAATATTGTCCTCTGCACAGATCCGTATGGCAACATTATCCTATCCTATCCTAATATTCATATTAAGCATATATTCAAGCTGTGTGGTCTTATAGTTTCGCTTTGCTCTCACTGAAGCTCCATTTAATTTTGCTTAGATAAAAATACTGGGATTTTGTCAACGTCATTGAGCTCATACTGTTTAGAGATTTTCACAACCAATCTTGGTTCATTTTATGCCAAATCTCAGGTGGCATCAACAAGGGATTTGGTTGAACAAACAGAAGAAAATCTTGTCTGCATTCAGTACAAAAAATTTGTGTTGTACAACAAACAGGAAATTATATTACGAAGAAAATTCCTATGAGTATTGCAAGTTATTTTTGGTGGTGGTGCGGGGGGCAGCATATGTATCATGTTTCTGGAAAGATTCAAGGACAGTTGCAGTTAATTGTTTTTTACATTACTTAAATACGAATGATACTGCTGAAATATATCGCTCAGGTCTAAACCATTGGGTCTCGTTGCTCAATTATTATGATTTATAATTATTATTATGATTTGTAATTTGCTTTCAGTTCATACTACAGGTATGCTGTATTAATTTGCCAACATGGAGCTTAGCAATGGCCTGTAGTAATGGTGTCTAATCGTTGCCACGACTTTGAGTGGATTGAAAAATGATCTGGACAGTAATGCATCTGAAGGGGAAGAGGGTGATGGAAAATCACAGAGAGCTACCACTGCTCCGGATCCCACTGCATTAGTTTCATATGCAGCGTGACACGCGCAGTTTATCCGGTAGCAGAAAATGTCATTTTAGTGTTTCTGATGATAGATATGACGAAGAGTGCTGTGTTGATTCTGTCGATAGCAAATGTTTTTTCCACATTTCCAAGGAGGGTCACACGATAGCTAGAAGATAGATCATACTCAGTGTTAGGCCCATGACTATTCTCGCCCCCATTTCCTCATCATATATTTAACATCCATCAACTGACAATTTGTGAAATTTGCAGAGGTTATTTTGGTCTTTCATAGCGTTTTTCAGAATCTGTATATCCAGTCTATCTGCATGTATGTGTAAATTTAGTTTGAGACCGCAACACCATCATTCATGTAAAAACAGATGACTATGAAAAAGTGAATGAATCAGTGCAGACAGGCTATATACGGAATGTGGTAATTACTGAAAATGCTGAACTGTTTTTACTTTTTAATAATATTATGGTAATAGTAACTTCATTGCACTGCTGTGAGAAAAAATGCAAACCCTCAGGTATTAATCCTTACTACACATGACATTTTGCCTTAGATTGTGACAGCTTTCACAAAATCTCATTAAACAATGTGTTCGGTGTTTTACCCACAGTTTCGCTGGGTTTGAGGTAACAGTGCATGGCGCTGCAGATGAATTATCCTGGGGGCTGCGTTAAAATACCAAAAAGCAATCACACTCCCACAATCAACAGCTTATCATTTTCCAATGGGAGTCAGCTCTTTTGTTGTTCCTTCACGGATCTGCCACCCCTAAATTTTGCTTAGCTCCCACATTAACGTCCAGAACTTTCCAGATTGTGGATCGACGAGGCAACTAAACCCCCCGATCAGCACAAAAGCCCTTTTGTACCCTGCTCTGTAACCACACCTTCAAATGTTCATATTGGTGATTTGTGCAGCATCGCTTAATCCTTTCAAAGATATACTTAAGCAATAGATCACGAGAGGGGGTGCGTTATTGGATATATAAGCACCGATGTGATGTCGCAGCAACTATATCGCTTTAAGATGCTCCATTAGGTCACAATGTACAGTATAAGTTTGGAAAATGCCAAGCCTCCAAGTCAGCTATTGATAGCAAGATTTGAGAGGTGGGCTTGTACACTAGTTTTGTAACACGAGTCATTGAGTCATTATTTTCTTTAATAGGTTATTGCTAACTGTGCCCACCGCATTCATTATAGTTATAGGGAACATTTTCCTCCTCAGGTCTCAAATAGACTGTGTAATACAAACTATTCTTGGATATACGTTTAGCAAAAAAAATGTATCCAGAGAATTACAGCTGGTATGTAATGTTTTCCCATTTAACACTCCCTAATGAGGTCCTGCTGCTCAATGAGCAAGTGATTAGAGGTTGACGTTGTGGTTGTCGTTGCCTTCTTTTTGTACAGTAGCCCATTTATTGGCTCAAACATAAAGTATAATCAAGTATAATCCAATTTCTAAAGGAATGGAACACACACGTCCGCGTGCATGTATGCACACTCAAGCATGCATATATATATATATATATATATATATATATATATATATACACATACATACACACACGCACACACACAAAATGCTGCATCCGAAATAATACCCTTCATAGCACAATGTTAAAACAAACTTTTGTGTTCAGTCATAGAGAAACATTGATAATTAACTTGGGACTATGCCCTGTATGCAGATTAATTCATGTTTGTATAAAACCTGCAGCTCAATCCATTGTCTGCAGAAAGGTTAGCAAAAAGCCAAGGGATCTCTGAACACTTCACTTCGTTCCCTGAATAACAGAAGGAAGCGCAGAGCTTTTGACCCGTGGCATTAACGTTGCAGACTAATGAACGATAACCCTGAATCATTAAAGTTAAGTGGTCCTTATTTTAACCAGAGCAAGCCGTCTCTTAAGAAACAGAAAAATCCAAAGCGTCCATTGACTTGATGTTCTAAAAAGCAGACTTACTGGCATCAATACATTCATGAGATGCTTCAGTCCAAAACATCAGAACACATACTGAAGACCATGGGAATATTTCAGTAAGCCCCTTACTCCTTGGCAAAATCAAGGCCAATTATGCTTTTCAATGTTTTTCTGTTAACACTTATGAACAAATCTAATGCAGTTAGAACACCTATGCTGAATTTTAAAGAAAAATCTAGAGTATGCTCAAATCAAAGCCAAATATATCAATTGAAATAAGAAATGCCTGTCTCCCTACACACCTGAGCTCATTCATGGTGGCTTGCCATGGACCACCCATGTGGGTGCCACACATTAAGGTAGGGCAGGCGAGGTTGAGGCGATTGTCCCGTTTCATTGTAAAGCTCTTACGACCACGAGCTGAAAGGCCTCATGTAAACGCAACGCATCCATCAAAACAAGCACACTTTGTAGTAATACTTCACCTGCACCCAGCCTCTTTCTTCTCAACATTACTCACTTACCAGACAAAAGAGTTTACATTATAAATGATCAGTTTGCAATCTGCGCACCGTAGGAGAAAAAGGAATGTTCCACTTCCAAGTCAAGAGTGTCATTATTTAAGTGTCAGACATCACATCCTTCTTCAGAGATCGCATCGCGAATGAGTAACAGACTTGTGACTCTGTGTCATAAGAATCATAAGCGCCTATAGTGAGAGGGAATACCTGATCAGATGCAGTTGCAAAAATGGAATTGTTGTTCTCATCGATCAAATCATAACTTATCTAAAATTAGACCTGCCCAGTGAAATACGGTGAAATACCATGGCCCTACAGAATCGGTTAATTCTGGAGCATTCTCTAGAACTGAAGATCAGATGTTGCTTGGTGACAATTCAGTGCAAATAAATGCCACTTGAACCGTGAAGTGCACGGTATGAAATTTACTTACACACCCACTGGCTAAAGTGGCTTGTGGATTCTAAAAATCACCACCCATTTTCAACATTTTACCAGCCAACTTAACTTTTACAATATAAGACAACCTGGTTGGTTACTGGCCAAAGTGGCTGCGAGAGTGATAATCTTACCAGCCACAATCAAAATCTTTCCAGCATTTGTCTTGTGTTCATTTTGTGATTTCAATAATAGCCTCAAGCGGTCAGATATACGGTTACTGTTATACACCACCACCTGGAGTGACAAAAAGGATTATTAAATGACCTTTTTCAGGACTTTCCTCTTCTACATTCCTCTCCTCCTTCACACTTTCCTGCTTCATGATCGTCCGAAAACCAAGTCTCCATCGACATGTTGTTCATCAAACAAAAATAATCTCAGCTGTCCTGTTGTGTCTGGAACAATGCATAATAAGTAACAAAGTAATGTCTTTGAAACAGTCCGTATGTGTGTCTACAGGACCAAGGGAAATTAAGCTGTGCGTTCATGGCAGTTTTTACTGAGCAATGTGATACTGCCACCCAGTGGACACAGTAACAAAATGTTATTTTGAAACCAATTATATCTACGTATATATACATATATATATTTATTGTTATTGTAGCTATTTAGTAACTTTTTAAGACAAAACATAACAATTACAAATGTTAAGGTCATGTACACATCATCTGCAGTGTTATATATGTATATTTAAAAAAAAATCACAACTGCTCCATGTACAATTCAAAACAGTTTTTTGCATTTCAAATGTTTACAATTTAGGCACATTTGAATTGAAATTCAAAAAGATGCAGTGTATATAGGAAGCAAATGCATCAAGTATGCAGACTAACTGATCAAATGCAATGCCCAATGGTCTTAGGTGTTCAGAATAAATTTTGCACACTGATTTTTATATCTGAAGATGAAGCTGAGCAAAGCAGTAACGATCTTCAAATATGCAGTGTTTCATTAAAAAGTGTCAAAACATTTCATCTTACACAGCAGGATATTTAGCTCCAAAAATATAGCTTTCTGGAAATAAGTAACAAATTAAGCTCGAAATACTTGGAAGATATACAGTACATTACAATCCAATACAGTCAGTGGAAAGAAAAAAGTGGTACAATTTTTTTTTCTACCTATTTTTACAGGTTAGTTACAATGTTATCATAAAAATATGAACCGTTACCTGAAACCAGCTGTATATCATCATTGACATCAATTTTGGTGAATGCATAATCTTTGCATAAACTCTAAGCGGCAAGAATGGGATAGCAGATTATATGCTCACTTCAGTTATAAGATGTGCTAATATCTAAAGGCAAACCTTGCCTTTGGTCAACATGGGAATGGCTCGCCTAATTTACATGGGTAAAGTACAGTATCTGAAACACAAGCACCAAACTTCACAGTGCCTCAAGGCCAGTATTCAATACTCCTAACAGGTACAGCCATTTTAAAAGCAGAAAATGACACCTGGACATACTGGTGGCCTTGTGACAGTGGCACAACATGCTTAAGAACTGGACACGCTTATTGTTGGGATGCAGGAATACCAGAAAATCTAACAAACATCGCAAATGGAAAGTCAATGGTTTACCGGAAAGGGAGGTGACGTAACGGCAAATGTAACACAGCTTCCATTTATTTTTTTCCCCCCATCCTGTTGCTACTGGAGGGACAAGTAGCCTTAATGCATTCACTTCTGACATTCCAGTCCATTTTGGCCAAACACATTATAACTGTACACAAAGGTGCAGTGAGTGAAGCAGCCTGCAGAGATAACTAGCTGCTATAAAAAGCACAACCATATCATTAAACAAAAAGATTCCATTCATTAAAAAAAAACTATTATAAATATCTACAGTAGACTACTGTGCCTTTGCATGAAGAAGGTGACTGCCCGCAAGTTATTAATAAAGACCAACTGAACCAAGGAGACAGTGATAATTCTGCTTGTTTGCTTGTGTTTACGTATGCCTTTTACTTCCTGGGGTTGGTTGATTCCTGGAAGCAA
Organism: Synaphobranchus kaupii; assembly: GCA_029718625.1. Lineage (NCBI taxonomy): Eukaryota > Metazoa > Chordata > Actinopteri > Anguilliformes > Synaphobranchidae > Synaphobranchus > Synaphobranchus kaupii. The sequence continues at coordinate 24,722,280 of CM056392.1, read as the reverse complement.
TCTCTTAAGAAGAATGCTTGTGGGAAACGAACGCGTAGTATTTCGTAAGATGTGTGCACAAAGTACAAAGCAAAATCTAAAAGCTGACCTGAAAACAAAAGCATTCAAAGCTGAGGTAGCTGGTAACATACTCGGTCGGATTGAGGCTATTAAAATGGAGTCACTTTCACCTTAAAAATACAATCCCCAATTGCAAAAAAGTTGGGACAGTATGTAAAATGCGCATAAAAGCAGAAAGCAGTGATTTGTAAATTGTCTTTTACATATTTAATTGAAAACTGCACAAAGAAAAGATATTTAATGTTTTACCTTATCAACTTTATTTTTTGTAAATGTATGCTAATTCTGAATTTGATGCCTGCAACACGTTCCAGAAAAGTTGGGACAGGGGCAAAAAAAAGACTGGGAAGTTCAAAAAACATTCCACAGGTAAACAGGTGATGCTATCATGACTGGGTATAAAAGGATATCAAAAGACTCTTGATATCTTATTTCCAGGTACTCAAACAAGCGATACTATAGCGATACTATAACCTCTCAACATTTGAATGGATCTCTGTGGGAATTGGGGTGTGGGACTAGATTAAGCTGTAAATTACACGGGAATAGTATGTAACCCATGGTTGGCTAAATGGCTGTAAATCATCAAGGGACTGTGGTATCAAATGAGCCTCAAATCATCACTCTGCTGCAAGATATGCAGTAGATATGGATGGATCACTTGAAGGGTTGTTTCACCTGACTTATTTTTCCATAGAGTTCAATAGGAAAATTAGTCAGGAGAAACAACCCTTAAAGTGATCCATCCATGTCTACTATATCTGGCAGCAGAGTGATGGTTTAAGGCTTGTTTGATACCTCAGACCCTTGATGACTATTCCTGTGTAATTTACAGCTTAATCTAGTCTCACCCCCAATTCCCATAGAGAGCCATTCAAATGCAGAAAGGTTGTAGTATCGCTTGTAAGAGTACCTGAAAATAATATATCAAGAGTCTTTTAATATCCTTTTATACCCAGTCATCATAGCATCACCCTGTGGAATGTTTCAAACAGGTGTCTTTTGAACTTCCCAGTCTTTTTTTTGCTCCTGTCCCAACCTTTTTGGAATGTGTTGCAGGCATCAAAGTCGGAATTAGCGTATATTTACAAAGATTAATAAAGTTGATAAGGTAAAACACTAAACATCTTTTCTTTGTACTGTTTGCAATTAAATATATGTAAAAGATAATTTACAAATCACTGCTTTCTGCTTTTATGTGCATTTTACATACTGTCCCTACTTTTTTGGAATTGGGATTTGTACTAACCATTCAAATAATTTAAAAGTGTGTATGTTTTTCTCAAATAAAACAAATGAACCAAATAATTTAAATATAAGAAGCACATCACATATATATATATATATATACACACACACACTCACACACAAATAAACATATATACTGTACAGTACTGTGCAAAAATCTTAGGCACACCCTAGAATTTTTATACAAGCTTTTTCTTAGATGCTTATTTTTTGTAAGTGTCTCAGTAGAAGAGAGCAAATTTTTGATTTCCAAACATTAATTTTCCAAATATATAATTGGAACTATCTTCAGCGAAAAGAAGAACAAGTGGTATGGCCTCCACAGAGCCCTGATCTCAACATCATTGAGGCTGTCTGGGATTACCTGGACAGACAGAAGCAAGCGAGACAGCTAAAGTCTGCAGAAGAACTGTGGCAAGTTCGCCAAGATGCTTGGAACAACCTACAAGCTGATTTTCTTATAAAACTGCACGACAGTGTACCTTGAGTGAATTGATGCAGTTTTAAAAGCAAAGGGTGGTCACACCAAATATTGATTTGATTTAGTTTTTTAATTGTTCACTGCTATAGTCAATTGTTTGATATTTAGAAACCTTTCACTTCATTATTTTTGAAAGCATCGTTGCTTTACATAATTTGTTTAGATGAGACATGTGCACAGTACTGTGTGTGTGTGTGTATATATATATATATATATATATATATATATATACACACACATACTCACACAAATGCTTTTTATGATCATTTATATTTCCTACCTTATATTAAAAGACAATATAGTACAGAAAAATAATCATACAGCAATTGTTGTGGGACACCGAGTACAAAAGATTGTGTTTAAAGTATAGAATAATGCATAGAATTGAACATTTAGTAAACATCTACATCCACACCTCTTAAATGCTACTCGCCTCCCGATAAGAAAAAAGAGCACAGAAACCAGGACATGAATGGCTTCCCGTGATGCATCAGTGACTATACCAATAATGATGTAACTACGCTAGCAGTAACTTGTAGTTCTGTTTAAGTTCTATTACCCTTGACGATTACACACGGGAGCAAAGATTCCAATATACATTCAAAATAATAAAAAATACACAAGATAACTGCTCACTGGAAATTCCTCGTAAGGCTTATCAATAGAAAGCCGTTGAAGGAGGACATCAATTTAAATCATGAAAAAAAAGTTAAAAGACCAATTAATTTTCAGCCTATTTTAATACAACCTACGTCCTCAATGTTTTATCAGTCAAAGGGTTAAACACCAGAGGTTCAGAGACAATAAAACATTTTTTAATCTCATACATCATATATAGAACCTTTTCCTTTCCATATAGACAGCATGACTGTTACACAGTAGATGTTAACCGATTAACTGCACAATACTATTGAAAACAAACTAAGTCTAAAACTCCCAGCAACTCGGTCCCCAGTCTCTGATCCATACAGAGCATGGAATACTAATAATACTCCACACTGTTGTAATGCAATTAAACGTTCCATACAAGTTTCAAAAATGAAGTAAAATACAGCTTTCACAAACACTTGCTCCCAGTAAGGGCTTGCTCATTCTCAGTGGAGATGGGAAGACACAATGGGGGAATTAGGGGTCTCTTCTCATATTACCCCATCTCTGCAGGGCCCTTTGGGCTGCGGGGTCAGGGCAGGGATATGTCCGAGTCTCCGCCCCCTTGGTCACACGCTGCTGTCCTGCAGCAGGGGCTCGATGTCGTCGTCGCTGCCCGGGAGGGGGGTGTTGCTATGGCCGCCGCCCGGGCTGACGCTATGTTTGTGGGCGTGGCACGTCTTCACGGCCACACTGTGTTGGTCCGGGATGAATAAGGCCACGAGAAACGCGAGGAGCACGGCGCAGGCTCCAAACAGGAAGGGCGGGCCTGGGATTACTGGCTTCTGCAAGGGAGAGACCGGTAAACGCTCTGTGGCTCCCTTACATTTTTTGGGTGTGGCACGTCACCACACCTATTCTATTAAAAACCAGTAATGGACCGTATATGGATTTTCACAGACACTACATGAAACCTGCCGTGTCCACATCCTCAATAAGGCCTACACTTGTTCATCAGATTTCCTTCATTGTTAGATGCATTTAGACCTATTCTCATGTCAACACTAAGCAGTGAAAAAAGGCTCCAACTTCTCAGCTTTGACATCACCACAGGTTTTGTTTGATTATTGCAATTATATATTCAAGGACCACTGTTCTAATACAGAGATTTTTGCGTACCTCTTCACTTGGGTTGAGCAAAGGGGCCGTCTTATCCCCCTGGACAGGGTCGATCGCCTTCAGCTCCACATTGAAGAGGAAGAAGATGAACCCGTACAGTGCTGGGCCCAGTCCATTGCACAAACCCCGTATTCCTGTTATCATTCCCTGAACAACTCCTGGATGGGGGTCAAAAACATGCAAACACTTGTTTCCACAGCAATTAACTTGTTTATACTTTTTTAGTCCATAAAGATGTAGCTCATAGAAAAATGATAGCTACATTGTTGCACATATCTCAAAATGAGGGATAGAAAATAAGACAATAAAATTTAGGTTCCGTGTTTAATGGTAGCCACAAGATGGCAATGTCATCAAAGATGAGTTAATTCCATTATTTTTTAAAGGAGAGCACCTTTATCTACACAACCAGAACTCCTACGGTAACACAGCTTGAAAAATTTAATAATAAGAATAAATTCCGTTCATACAGCACCTCTCATTTGCGGGGGCAGTGCTTTCCAGAAAGAAACGCGACAAAAAACGAAAAAGTAAAAAGGGCTAAAAGTGAGGTAGTGAAAAAATGTTTAAAAGAAGGCTTGTTGGTAAAAAAACGGGTTTTAAGGCCTGTTTTAAATGCATAAATAGAGGGAGCAGTTCTAAGGTGGTCAGGGAGAGAGTTCCAGACGCAAGTGGCGAACAAGCAAAAGGCTGGATCCCCCATTGTCCGGAGGCGTGTCGGGGCGACATGGAGCAGTGGGGAATGGCTGGAGCGGAGGGGGCGTGAGGGTTTGTGGATGATGATGAGGTCACTGAGGTAGGTGGGGCCTCAGCCTTTTAGGGCTTTATAGGTCAGGAGGAGAACTTTGATGCACAATAGTCCTTAATGTAGGTCCACATAAGAAAGATTATGGTACATGCAGTAAATATTATAAAATGTCTGCCTAATGAGTGACAATGATCCCTTTCACAGCTTTAAGGTGTTGTGACCTCAGTAAGCAGAACATTCCTACTGGTCTTTGCTTTACTGACCGAGTGTTGACTGTGACAATCGCCACATTTATGCAATTCCATTAGCCAGAAACTGAGATTAGAACTCCACTTAGTTTGAACACACAAATGCATGGTTGAAGTGTGCATACTTATTTGGAATGGCAGAGTGATCTCACTGATAAAACATTCAATACACTCACAATGCAGCATCAACACTTCTGCAAGAAAGATAAACACATCACACAGGCTATCCACCCTGCCCCCTGCACATAGATATTCATCGATGGCAGACTGAAAAAGGTGAATTCTTTACGCTCGCCCATGAGTTCTTCCTGGAGTTGTTGATCACACATACCAGCGCAGGTCATTTCCCTCTCCTCAATTTAATTCCCTTGTTAGCAGTTAATGTGGTATAAACAGTTTCAACAAAGCTCAGCTATATGCAGTGAATGTGTTGTAACATAGCCTACTCCAAAAAGACTAGTCTGGACTATTGCCATTTTTATATGACAGTATTATTAGGAGAGTATTATTTCAAAGTCTGAAATTCCACATGCATTTGAATTATTCAGAATTAGGGATGGGACGATAATCGATATAACGATATATCTCTGTAAAAAACATTAACGGTTATTTAATCGTCATAAATTTATACCACAGTCATTACCGAAATAACCTCAGTCTCTGTTCCATTTCAAATCCAATTTTAAAAAAACTGCACTACTATCATACCCTTAAGCAAGGTACTATATTTGAACTGCTTCAGCAAATATGCCGTGGCACCAATGGAAAATCTATTTAAAAACTATGACCATCATGATGACAAAATCAACCTAAGGACAGGTATACTGGGGTATTATTTTTTACATTAGCTCCTCTGGATAAACTACTCCAGAACTTGCAGAAATGCCCGTAGCATATAGTCAGTAACTATTCTGACTAGAACAGCTGGGACCAGCAGTAAACACTCGATCAGGATATGATCTTCAATAACTGAGTTTCATTTTTCAACGACAGACAAAGAGACGCATTTCTTATTTGGGAAGAGAAATGACAGCAGGCCAAGACAGCCTCCGCCCAGCAACAAACTTCTCCTCGAAAACGCGTTCCTCGGGCGGCAGCGAAACTGAGATGTAAGCTTCTTTTCAAGTGACCGCATTGGGCTCCAAAGATCCAAGGCTTAGCTGTATTTTACACTTAACTGTGCACTGGGAAATCCGGGATTAAGGCTAACTGGGGCCTGCGGAAACATCAGCAATGTGACGACGCCGCCTCCTCGTCCCGGCTCTCGGGTGACGCGGCCGGGCCATGTCTTTTGGCGGAGGGAATGTGAGGGGCGGGGCATCCAATTCCAAGCCTTACCTTGTTGGTCGGGTTCTGCGCTGCGGGACACCAGGGCGCTCACCGCCGGGAAGGTGATGCTGGACATCGCTGCCACCGCGCCCGCCGCCCACATCATCCTGAAAGACATCGCCCACAGCCACGGCCATTACCCAACCCTCAGCTGCTCAGTCAATTTAGACCAGGTCAACCTCGTGGCTGCAGCATGGATCTGACACAAGGATCCCGGACGGAAGGTACAAACAGGCACACTAGCCTGCATGTGTACCCACATTGTGCAATGTAAAAGAAAAATATGACAGATTTAAGTGAGGCTAAGAAGTGTATTACGGCTACAAGACATATTCATGAGAATATCCAGCAATCAGGGTTTGTACGGTTAAGCTCATAGTCCATCCGTCTTGATATTCGGTTAATAATTTAGAGATGGGTTTCAAATCAACTGATGTACACTTAAAGCCTGACTTGGACACAAATGTAAAGACCACACCGGGGATAGCCATTGGCATTTTGACAAACAACTGTGACCTTTTACACTCGCAGAGCCTGTCAGGGCTCTCTAACTAGTCCCTCTGTGCGTACAGGAGCCAGAACAGCACTGTGCTGCCAGGCTTAATTGGGCAAATCTGAAGTATCGATTAAACCATTTTAGGCTCGCCAGTTTACTCCAGTTTTGCGATAATGTTAACACACTGAAAACCTTTTCAGCACACAAGGACTCCCAAAACACGTTTTATGTGTATTTCTGCTCATTCAAATCCCCCACCAACCTTAATGAACACCATCAAAGAATAAATGACCCTGAAATATACCAAAATCCTATGCTTCTATTATTCTTTTTTATTTTCTATTAATCAAAAAAGATGAATCAATCCAATTGGAATGATCAAAATGGCAAATCTACTAGCTCCTGACAGAATATTAATATTTTCTCAATCTAATAGTATTAAAAAGATAAAATAAGAAAATACGGGAAAAAAATTTCAGGTTTTTTTTTAGTTTTTTTGTTCCTGACTGTAAGAGCAGTTGTGTAATGAGGTTTTTTATATCACCTTTAAGCTGCCTCCAGCTACCTTTTGCACCTTTCGATTCCTTTCCAAAACAACTCTGTTGTGACATTTGAATTTTGAGGGGGGGGGGGGGGGGGGGGGTGTCACTAGACATGTGAACTAAGGCACCAAGACTGCTCCTCCCTTAGAGGAAAGGGAAGAAAAATTTACAGAAAACGAATTCATCGCTTCAAGGTATTATCTGTAGTGTGAATATGTTCATGCATAAGAACGCAATTACATATAATTACATGCACGTACAAATTCCCCCGACACAAAAATACATGGTCCACGGTCTTGTAACTATCCAATAACCTGCTGCAATGCGCTTCGCGCGCCCCATTTTGGATTTCAACTTCCGACTCGGCTGCTCTGCATGTCGATGCTGGAAAAAAGCCTGACATTTCATTTTCTCTTGAGGCCTCGGCCCTTCACGGCGTGTGCTCCGGAAAGGAGGCTCCAAGGTGACCACTTACCATGGCTCTGATCCAAAGCCATACCAGGCCAGCTGGAGCATCTGAAACCCGAGCCCGAGCAGCACCGTGTTCTTATTCCCAATCGACCTCATTAAAATGCCGAGGAACACCGTCTGCCAGGAGAGGAAAGGCAAAAATTGGCAAAGCCTAACATAACCAATACATGCAACTGAAAATTGCAGTGAACTGCAAAGGCCTGAGCTGCCTCGATTACAAAGTGAAGAGGACGATACTGAGTGCAGCGATATTATCACGGATAAATACCTGTGCTAGGATAGAAAGGATCCCCACGACGGCTATGTACGCAGCAATTGCCGTGGATGAGAAGTTAATGACCTGAAACAGAAAAACATCACAGCGCATTACTTGCTGGGACCTGCGCTCGGTGGAGTCTGTTCGTCGGGCTACGGCTCACACAGCTACGGGCTGAATGACAGCCTGTCAGCAGGGTAACTGAGATGCTGTCAGCACAAACCACACAAAGGGCTTCTGTAAATCACACCATAAAGGCAGTTTCAAATACCACCCCAGCAGGCTGCCTCGCAATCAAATATGCTGCGCACAAGTCCACACACTGCGATGCTATTCAACACACTTCGTGAAGAACTGCACAGGCAGTATGATTGAGTCACGCATTTGAATGATTACTGAACAAGGACACCATTTGGCTAAGATGGCCTTTGGCTGGATTGTGCCTAATTTGACTGAACCAGATACACCGAAAGTTGTGTGAGTCTCACACAATATGTTTGAGACATATTTTTACGTCTTTAAACTAAATTTGGTTGAACAACTGTGTGTTTAATGGTGTCAGTCAATGTAATAAGAACAGTTAAAACTAAAGTTGCAAAGTGCAATCTAACTTGGCCATTCGGGGCCGTTTTGAATCTTAAAGCCCTGAGATGTTTACATATTGCACTGTCTACCCAAATCAGAAAATACTAAGATACAAGCAACAGTGGATATTTCAGTTGCACCTGTTTTTTTAATCATACCGGTCTAGGATTGGCTAAGTTCTGCAGTGCTGGAAATGCCACAAGATTAATCACATTTATGAAGGATGACAGAGCGATTGGGACTACTGTACAGGAGCAGAAGGAACAGCAGTACAGCAACATGTAACAAAATAATTTCCTGCTGCTTCTTCACGTTAGAGACATTGCATTTTTTTTTTTAAACTGCATTTGACAATTTCAGTACTGGACATGATCAGTTTTGTAAATTGCTGAGCTGAAGAATTTTAAGCTTTGGCAAGCAGGGACCCGAAAAATAAATAAAATAAAATATAAACCCAGTTTACAGTTTTGCAGGTGAACTGCTGCACTCGCGTACTAAACCTTACAGTGTACTAGGAAAGAAGGAACCGCACACAATGAACTGCAACATTTCTATCACAGAAGGAACAGCGCTAAGTCTTTAACAGCGAGTGCGATGGGTTAGGCACAAACATCAAAAGTTAACTGTAATTGAATGGGAGAAAGGGGACTTCCGAGATCACTGATAAGGAAAGATTACCTGTCGTAGATAGAGGAAAAAGCTTGAGTATTGGCCAGCCTCTGGCAAATAGGAGAGGAACACTGTAATACAGATGAGTAGAACCGTGCTGTCCTTCCCCACTTTCCTCAAGGACTATGGGAGCAGAGAGTACAATTAAGCCATATTCTTACATATTCTATCCATATTCTTGAAGAGAATTAACAGCTCAATCTCCATGGACGGCTCCGACAATGTTGTTCAAAAATGCTAGCTTAATAGAAATGTCTGTTGGCTTTCATAGCATGTCCTTGTACCTGGCAGCCTGCGAGGCAGGTTTCCTTTCTTACTGCCTGCTGGGAACATGGCCCAGAATTCCATCCAGATCCAATAATTAGGTCATCATTTAAATTGTATAAATCACTGTGATGTGAGAATGTGCTTTGTGCAGTGCATGTGTCTGACCAGAGGGGGAAGCCTGTGACCCACACTGTGTGCGTGCGTGCGTGCGTGCGTGCGTGCGTGCGTGCGTGCGTGCGTGCGTGCGTGCGTGTAAAGATGACGTGTGAAGGTTTAGTTGAAGGCAGCTTTTCAAAAGCAAAGGCTTCAGCGGCTCAGAGGGTAAGACCACTTGCCATTAATGCAGGCTGAGCCTGGAGGTTGAGCCTGGACTACGTCATGAGGCAGGTTTGATTGGGACTCTGCTGTGGCATGACAGGCTTTGTTCTGCGGGGTAAGATGGGCTTAAGTTGGCCTGGTTTCCTCCGGTTACTGCTGCTTAGAGGTTATTGAGTGCATACAGGATACTGGTCTCTTCATCCACAAGATACAGGTCTCACTTCTGTTTGGTGACAGCTATCCTATAGTCCCATGTAGTACCACCACATTCCAGCATTTTTTACAAAAAGTGACTATCTACCCACTTGTTTATATACAGCATGTATGCCCTTCTATACTAACCAGTAGTCAATTGTGTTTTCTGCAATTGTGACTTCTGTATAAAATGTACTCACAGTAAAGGGGTCGGCTTGCTCCCATGAAATGGGCGCGCCCCACGATGTAAGCCTCATCTTCTCTGGGAGCGATTCGGGCACGGCCAGCAGGATGAAGCAGATGTCTAACAGGGCGATGATTGTGGCCACCAGCACCACCATGTTGTCTCCGTAGTTAGTGGAGAGGTAGGCGCCGATAGCCGGACTCGTTACCAAGCTTCCAGCGAACGTTGCAGAAACCTGAAACCAATGTACATGAGCTTCATCTACTGCCACAGACCAGCCAGCCAAGTACAGGATAGGCTGCATGTGTTAATGCTTACACACCCCAACATATGCTGAATATTACATTACTGAATGTCTTTGAAATCTTTGCACACAAGCTTGTTTGCATTTCCATGTACGTCCTTTCATTGTGAAGAACTGCAGGAGGTATTCTGAAGGGTAAAATTTGCAATTCATAAATACTAGAGCAAGCCGGGAGAAAGGTTTAGAAAATGAAGGCTCTTACCAACCCATATGCTGTGCTTCTCTCGTGTTCCTCAGTTACATCGGCTACATATGCAAATATTACTGAGAATGTGACAGAGAATATTCCAGATACAGATATCATAGCAAAATACCACCTAAGGAGATGAGGACAAAAACTGTTTCAGAATACATTCAGGAAACTAAAGTCATATTTGCAAAATGTGCCAGACATAATTTACTGAAGGGCCTTCACTAGCACACATCAATTTTTAAAAATCCAACTCATAAAATGTTCACTGAGCTGGAACATTATTACTCAAATGAATAAATAAACCAAGCTTCAGAGGGTGCATATCTCAAAGCTGTTTCATACCATATTTGCAGTAGCTCAAGCAGCTATTGCGAATTAGTAGCCTGTATTAAAATCAAGACACTACCAAGGCTTGATCAGTCCAGGTAAAAAACCTTAATAATTCCCTCACATCTAAAATTCAAAAACATCCTTTGTGACAGTGAGAATAATAGCCTGAAGAAAAACCATTCACGAATGCTACATGAAGGGCAAAAAAACATTAGAGTGAAGCTAGCCCCTCTTACCAGGGACTTATCCTCATTAGGGGAATGGGAGCGCAGGTGAAAAACACGGTCAATAGTAGGAAGGACTTCCTGCCCCACACATCCGACAGAGCTCCAATCAAAGGGGCACTCATGAAGGACAGCAGGCCCTGTCAGAGGAAGCAGATCATTGACAACCCCAATGATGATGCATTACTGCTATTTATAAACAAGAAGACTTACATAGGAGGCATAATAAAAGACAGTTAAAGCCCTGAATCCCTTATGGAAATGTAATATACTGCAGTATATTTTAAATATATTGTGACGATAATTTTGATATATTTACAATATACTGCAGTATATTCTTTTTCCATAAGGGAGGGTTCAAGCAATATGACTTTCCTTCCCACGTACAACTACTGGAAGTAAACCATACATTTCCATGTTACTTTACATTGATACTTTACATCGATGTTACTTTACATTGATACTTTACATCGATGTTACTTTACATTGATGCATATATCACGAGAGGTTGGAAATGAGGGCCGTATCTGTTGCTGGTTTTGATGCCAACTTCTTTACTTAATTGGCCGCGACATTTACCCCATCTGACATTTTAGCTACATTTCTTGATAAGCGCTGTCACGGATCCCTGCCTGTTCAGGTTCTGTTTTCGAGCGTTGCCTCTCGGGGCTGCGAGAGGGCGCGCCCGTCTTAGTTTTCCCGGGACTAATTATTTATTTCCTTCAGGTGCACTCTGCTCTACTTAAGCTCCATTCACTCATTGTTCTGGACTTTTGTGTCATTCTTGCCACTCTAAGCCAAGTAACACGGTATAGGAATTTCAGGCGACCACTTGTACTTTTGAGCTTCAAAAGAACATGCGGGACTTGCCTGTAGAGTATTAGAGTATTTAGTTCTTAGGGTTCTGTTCTCCTTACTCTTTAGTTCCTGCCTTGACTTTCATTTCCCTGTCTCGCTACTAGACAGTAACCTCGGCTTCGCCTCGTTTCCGTTTCCCTTTTATTTTAGCTCTGTGATAGTCATTGAGCTTGAGGCATTCTGTTCCTTTCTATTCTCTGCTCGAGTCTAAGAGCTTCACCCTGTTTTTCGGGTTGTTATTGGTTTGGCTTATGCCGGGATTCTTTTCCCTTATTTATTTTCTCTGCTCAAGGGACTGTCAAATCTACAGGTTTTCGCCCAATTATCTGGGTTGCTATATTTTGGCTGTACGCCGGGAGTTATATTCCTTTTCTGTTTATTTTCCGTTCACGGACTTCCTTCACCCTTTTTAGTGGTTGATTCTGACACTTTGTGGGACAACTTTCAGATCCCCTTCCTCCGAACCTGACCCCTCACAAGTGCATGAATGACAGCCGAAGACTTGTGTCCCTATATGAAACGTTTTACCGTTTTACTGTACTCCAATGTACGAGTGAACCTGGGTTGGTGTATACAACAAATTGGCTCATTTAGCCAGGGTAATTAGTGGAAACAAAAACCTGCATACACACCGGCCCTCCAGGACCGGAATTGCCCAACCCTGATATAGCATATGATACAAACAGTTGTTCATAGTTAAATTTTTCTAGTTGTCATAATCATTAACCTAACAGAAACCTATCTAAAAGAACAGCGCAGAAACCGGTCTATGAAAAAACAATTATTAATTAAACAATTTTTTGCTGATGCATATAAGATGTAGCCAGCAGAATCTCTTACCTTTACACCCTGAATGAGACCGTTCATTAAAAACGTATGTTGTGGAAACGTTTCATGTAGAACCTAAATGGGAAAAAACAAATGGATTCACAATATGATATTCCATAAAGCTACATGAGTACAGCAGTCTTCAGAATGTTTTGCTTTATCTTCACAAATAACTGAGTTCAAAAATCTTTCATTTCTGTCCTATACATTATTGGTTGATTAGAGAAATCACAGCGTTCTGCCTCAGCAATCCATAACATCAGTGCTTTTAATAATATCTTTGCACTAATCTTTTAGCACTGAGCTACATATTCACAGGTCTTTCCCACAAAACTCAAAGGCTTCCGGTAACCAATGCCAATCCACATATTGCAGCTTATGTAAAACATACCCATTTGAAAAATATGAGTTCTAAAAGATACACCCTGGCACAGTAGTATTCGATAAGAACTTCAACAGTTGCTTAGATGTAAATGGGATGTGTTTAGCAGTCACTGATGGGACTTACGGTCAACATTGGAGTTGTGAGCAAACCCCAGGCGAAGAATTCCAAAAAAATTACCACCACAGCATGGCTCACGCTGGCACTGCCAATACCCTGCTGCAAGGATAATGGAAAAGGAAAAGGAGGCTAAATTACTTCCCGAGTTACTGGACTGACCATGTTACTACTCTGACGTTTTTCAAATCCAGTGTTTAATGTGCATTGGCTTATGTACTGCCAAACGCTAACCAACATATTGCCATGACCACAGAATTCTTGGATAGAAAACCAAAATAGAATAATTTCACAGAGAATAGTGACATCTATTACTTAGCGTGGGTCCTATAATATACAGGCCTGAATGAAAATCTAAAATGAATCGTTGGAAAGACTCACGGTTTTTATCTTGAAGTTGTTTGTGCGAGGTGTTATCCATTACAAGCAATCGCAAGATGATATAATGAAAGTGCACATCATGACTTCAAACATTAATGCTTTAAAGAACATTTTCAGATTTAGTTAAATGGCAGCAAATATATTTCCATGCCACTGCATGATTGCTAGTTAAATGGAAAAGCGCAAACCACAAATGCTATCAGAGAAAACAGAAAATCTGAAGGGAAAACACCTCCCCTTGATAGTTTATTTTAGTGTATAAAGTCAATGGGCCTCATTCACAAAACCTTTCTTAAATTCTTCAATTTCCAAATATACGCACATTTTGATCGTTCCAAAGAACAAATTCAGGTAAGGGAAACAAAAAATGAATGCCGAAATATTGATGGAAACGTTCTTAAGCATAGTTTACAATCAAATCTGATGGTATGCATGTTTTGTGAATGAGGCCCAGTGAGACAACATAATACATTTTTGATGTTTTAGCTGTTCTCACACAGATTGATTCTGAGACCTAGTCAAACAGACAATAATGTGTAGGCCTATATGTCGAAAAAGAAATCACCCCTGAGTTAATTGGAATTTTAACAACATCCACAGGCTTTGTGTCACATGGCATGTTACAGCATACCAGGGCCTGTCACATCTTCAGGGAATGTCAGTATTTTATTTTATGGTTTCCGCCTCGTTTTCTTTTTTTTTCTTGCCCTGGCCTGTATACATATATCTAATCTGATGTGCATTATTAATTATAGTTTTTATTTTGTCATGCCATTTTCTAAGACGTCAACTTAATTACGACAGCTGGAAAGAGCTGGGATCATTGCCCTCTCTCTGATAGAAATAATGTGGTCCCTGGAGCACACACTATTCGGGGAAAAAAACCTCCAGCTTCTCACTGTTATTTTGATGTACAGTCTAATACATGGCCACACTGCAGGCTATCAAGTTAGCAGATCTAAAAATGGCAACAAAGGCCACGAGCATGCGGCTATACCCAAAGGGAAATATACAAAAAAATATTTATTCAGTAACAAATTTTAAATGCGGAAAACCCTCCCTATATTAATATGATGGATACTTCCAAAAATGTTAACTCTCAATGACATAACATTATGCCTTTCAGTTGATAAGAACAACAAAAGGCAATTTATAACGGAGGGGGTCTTAGGAGGCTGCCAGCGGTCTAAGAAACCTCACACAGAATAGAGAAGTGATGCCAAAAAGAAGGATGATGTTTTTCCATCACAAACACAGACTTACAGAAATTTCATGGAACTATTCATAAAGAACTACTCACAGAATCTTGAAATTAATTTAGAAGAATGTTCAGTGAATAGCAATGCCTGCTGAAATATTCACATTGCAGGGGTGCTAAATTATTTCTCAGGCATTTTGACATGCATGTATGGAACTAGATTTACAAAGATTTCCATTCCGGCCTTTCTAGCAAATTTGGTAGACCTGATGTCAAACAGCTTCCTTTCAACATCTTAAATGAAAAGTACTACTTTTGAATTACATTACGAAATTCAGCAGGTTTCTGAAAACATTTGTAGAAAATTAAAATAAATAATATCTGTACAGAATTTAAGAAAAGGCCACATTTTATCCACGTTAATTGTAGCAGACTAAACTTAGGCCAATTTGAAGTAGCCTACGTTTATTGCAATCGGTGTGTCCTTCCATTTTCACACTAAATGTCACCCTAGAAACCAACAATACTGCACACAAATAAAAAGGGTGACATCCATAAATGGCTAATGGGCAGAGGCCTTAAATATAATACCTGCCAAATTTTTAATTGTGAGTTGTCACTGTATTAGCATAAATCCCTACAGAGCATCTATAACCAACAGGGTTTCTTCTAGGTCAGTGGGTCAGCTACTGAGCTCAACATTTAGTCTGCTGGTGGAGACTACTATCATTCCCATGTTATGCGCTTGTTAAGGCTGTAAAAGTGACAAGAGCAAGGATGTATAGGTAATAGCAACAGTATGAAACAAGATGAATGGCTGATTTCAATGTTGACATTACATAGCTTTTCATTAAAAAACTATTTTGAAAACCCTGCAAATGATCTTGCAGCTCTCCCATTGCTGCAATCAGTTGTAAGCACAAAATAATATTTTCACTAACCCAGCCAATTTTGTAGATAAGGTGGACGCTAATGTTTCAAGTGATACGAGTTATCTTTCTCCTACATTTTGTGATGCTATTTTGCTGCCTGGAAACACATTTTTTTGTATGGTAGGGAAGAAATGGACAAGGTAGAAGGGGGAAAAGACACTGTTCTTAAATCCATAGTTTTCATTTCAATTTTCCACCAGTCGCCACAGATGTAGCCAAATCCACCAAAATTGAGAAAGTACAGATTACAGCTTTAAATTTTAGTGTTTATATCTTACATATTATATATAAATACTAGATTAACAATTCCTAAAGAAATTGTAGGTGTGGTTGCTTCACAAATATCAATGGCTGGAAATGGCATAGAAAGATGGTAATATGGTATAGTGTGAGGTGGAAAATAAAAGGTGGAAATGGTATGAACTGTTAATGCGGTATAAAGGGGTCTAGTGAAGGCGAAAGTGTTAGAATATGGTCATGTAGCCTATTTTGTGGTAAGTAGTCTAAAGAACCTGGAAGTGATACAAATAAGTAATGTATTGTGATAAAAGCACAAAAAGGTAATGTCAAATCATCTGGGATAGTATTGCTGGGTCATAACAGTGGTGTAGAGGAAGGCATTGTGAATGCCCAATTTACTGCGTCCTGTGTACTAGCATATTGCTTACTGTAGTCTACACTGCAGTGACATGCAGTATGTGAAATATCCTCCATATAAACCTGGACATAAGTAGCCTAGGCTATATCAGTTTCCTTTACACTCTTTGGCTATATCATCTGGGGATATTCAGAACACTCAATTTGGCCGCGCAGGTAAGGCTAGCCTAATTTAACAGCTTTTCAAAAAAGTATACTCAACTGGCATACTCAAATAGTAGTGTGTGCTGATTCGGACTATTCGGACACAGTCGTAGTTGTGTTTGTAGAAAAATATGGGTGCATACAATTTTTCCCTAGGTTTTAACCAAATTATCATCGACTGATTTCTCCACTTTATTAAACGAACTCTGATTCCGATTACAGATCTCACCGTTTTGTGAAGTCCAAACCACATGTCCTGTGCTGAATTCAGCGTTCTATTCAGCCTACCTAGCATGCAGCTATCTAAAGCAATAATTAAACATAGGCTATCGTTTGCTAATAGTAACTTAGTTTAACGTTGTTGACTCGCATAAACTTGAGATTATAACCCAATCATGTATAGCGGATAGTTTATTTGCTGTAGCTATGTCATAATCGATTGCAATCGATGCATTTTGCTAACGTAGTCTACTGGCACCTGTCACCTTGGCACTTTCATGCAGAGTGAAAGGTTTGTTTTTCCTGGTAGCTTAACCACAGTAGCCTAGCTGGCTTATGCCTTTGTCATGCTTTGTTAGGAAGTTGTCTGTGCTAACGTTATTAAGACATACATCAGAATTCATTGAATAATGTTGAATGGAGTGATTGGTAGGCTAGATGAGCATTTAGCTAAAACATAGGCAAAAATTTAAACAGTGCTAAAAATATGTTTTCTTAATTCAATTGTAGCCTATTTTGTAACTTAGACAACATAATGTTACGTGACAGCATTTTTATTTGGATCAGAGACGGGAAGCATAGGCGTCATTTGCTATGTTTCATTCGTTTCACCTGAAACGAGCCTCTCAACTGAAAGGGGCCTCGCCTCAATCATAAACTGAAAAAAGTATATATATAATTTAAAAAATAAAAATCAGTGAATAAAAGAACCGCCAACCCTGTAGTTTTCCCATTCAGTCACTGTAGGCGCTGTTCCTTACTCAAGCTATTTCAGTGCTTCTCCTTATTTTTCTACTCTATGGATCTGCAGATACCACAGAACTGTGGCAGTCTGGCAGGTAGGCCTACTCACTTGACTATTTCTGACCCACAGCAAAAAACTTGCTGATAGCTACGATGTCAGAATTATCACATACAGTACATTCATAATACAACGGAACAGGTATGTGCATAATTCAGATAAAATACGTAGCCCAATGTATTTATATACCTTAAACGTTACGTTACGTGTGTTTTTACATAACAGCAACGTAGGCTATTACAGCCGCGATAGCGCTGTGGAAACATCAACGTTGCTGGGCAGTGGCAAAATGGAATAAGAATCTCTTCAACATTCAACAGAAACCAGTTGTAGAATCGTTACGAAGTAGGATATTTGGTCCCTTAATCTGTTTATCTGAGATTTGTAGAAATTTTTTTTAACGTTATACCGAAAGTAGCTAGGCTACATTGGGTAGGCGTAGCCTACACAAAGGAAAATGCACCAAATGTTTATTTGTAACAGTTTCAACTTTTTAATAATAGCCTATAGGCTAGCCTATATCGGAACAAACGTTTATGTGGTGTGTAGAAACGGTACATTTTATGCACGTTATTGTGACTGTGGCAAGATGGTTGTAATCGGGTTTGGGCTATTTTATCGTGCAGTGCTACTTGAGAGGTTGATGTGTGCACAAGCGGCGACTCTGCAGCAATCCTACATTGGAATTTTGAGGGTTTAAAGTTGTTTACAATTTCAGAGAAATATGAATAGGCTACTATAATTGGGACATTGACGACTAGGCTAGTAACATAGATAGGGCTAATAGCCTGCGTGTTCGTGGCGAAAGAGCACATTGCGCTTGATCCAGCATTTGTTGTAGTTATAGTCCAATGGCAATGATTATTATTTTTGAAAGCTAAAGTGAGTATGATAATTTCAGTTGCAGACGGAAGTAGGCTACGTCGTTAGCTATGGAATTTCTCGTTTGCATTTTTCCAAGGTTGTTAACAGAACGTTAAGTGATTCAAAAATCAGTTCAATGCTCACACTGAGCATTCTCACCGTGAGCTAGCCTACTGCACGTGCCCATTGACCCCCATTCATTTTTTGCCAATAAAATGTCAAATATCTCAAAAAATGTATATGGTATAAAGGTAAAAAGTAATAGCAACCTGGAGGGGGTATAAAGGTATGAGGTATGAATGGTGTCGATGGTGTGAACGGTGTAGGAGGAGATAGGTTCTGAAAAAATCGGCGGAAGAATAATAGCGTTCAGTCGGAGCGATAACAATAGGTGTGGTTTTTCAACCACACCTAATTATAATATATTATATATAATTAGCAGAGGTATTTACTGCATAACATAGCAGCTTTCCCTCTGGGACATATCAACTTGGGTTTTTAACCTGCAAGAATCTAAGTTATTTACCTCCCGTTTAGCGCTTCTGCTTTATTGTGACTTTGTTATGTTTACACTGGTCATTTCAAGTGACCCAAATCCTTTTGTTTTACATATCAAACACAGTGTGGGCAGCAGGTCAATAGGGACTACTGGATGGATCATCCTATTACAGCACTGTTGTAGTGCATGGATGGGCCCCACAAGCTGGTGTCAAATCCAGACTGTGCCAGTGCCAACTGTGGCCAGCAGCCTCACAGGATGACGCACAATCTGCTGTAGCGTTGCCCAGGTACGGGAGGGGGTTCAGTCAACCGGGATGATAGCGCCTCTTTTTGCACAAGCGACCCCCGCTGGTTGATCAGGCACCTGCAAGTCCAGCTGTTAAGCTGCATATGAAGCGCCTTCCTCAGACTAATGCATGTGCAAGTCTGACTTGTTTAAGCGGCAGTTGACATCACTTGCTTCGGAGGAGAGGACATGCTCGTCTTTGCTTTCCCTATTCGATACTGGAGATTTCAGTAATGAACGCTCAGTGTTTCCCCCAGGATGTCTTTGTAAGATGGCGCGACCCCAGACCGGGCTTGGGGGTTGTGTGTGTGTGTGTGTGTGTGCGTGTGTGTGTGTGTGTGTGTATATGTGTGTGTATATGTGTGTGTGTGTGTGTGTGTGTGTGTGTGTGTGTGTGTGTGTGTGTGTGTGTGTGTGTGTGTGTGTGTGTGTGTGTGTGTGTGTGTGTGTGTGCGTGTGTGTGTGTGCGTGTGTATGTGTGCGTGTTGACACGATCGTGGACTGGGGGTGTGGTGGACAAAGGCAGTAGTGACACACTGCCACAGATGCAAGAGGGCCACTGAACGTCCTAAGAGCAGTTTGCACTATGACTCAGAAGCCTCACCTTATACAACAGCCAGCTGAAGATGCACTACCTAGGTCTATACTACTGGAGGTCTATGCAGAATCCATCTGTTATGAACTGAGGATTATGGGGGAACCATACTGGACCAGGCTGTCACTGCTAATTACTGTATTTCCTGCATCATATAGAGCTACAACAGCAAGATACTGATAACAACACAATGTTTCCCTGAAAAATGCTTTGTCACATTGCCACCCTGGACACACTTTTTAAACTGAGACCCATACCGATTTTAGACGGGGAGAATTCACAGATTACCGATATGGCAGCCAATATGGTGAATTTTTGAGCTGGAATGAAAATAGACCTTTTCTATGTGGATTGTGCACCGATTTAGCACCAATATGACTATGCAAATGAATAGCTAAATAAACATCAGTACTGTATGTTGAGTATCACTCAATTACTGACCATTTCAATGAAGAAAAAATAAAAATTAAATAAATAGCTAAATAAACATCAGTACTCCATGTTGAGCTCTCTGATGAGTGATCTCATGTCACATGAACTGTGATGTTGTGGGTAGCGAGAAACACTAGATGGAGTGCTCATGTGTCAATATTTTAAAATATATATATATCGGTTATACATATACAGCCACATGTCATCCTTGACTACCGATACGGATATGGTCCAGAAATGCAAATATCGGCCGTCCAATATATCGGTCGGGCTCGAATGGAAACAGATATTAATTCATCCCCAGCAAAGAAATACATACAGTGCCCTCCACTATTATTGGCACCCCTGGTAAAGATGAGTAAAAAGGGTTATAAAAAATTCACCGTTTGGTGAATTAGCTTAATCTCACACTGAAAAAATTAGAAAAATCCAACCTTTAATTGAAGTATATTTATTATGAGAAAAAAAAATCAACAAGCCTTAAACCATCACTCTGCTGCCAGAAATACAGTAAATATGGATGGATAACTTGAAGGGTTTCTTCTCCTGACTTATTTTTCCATAGAGTTCAATAGGAAAATTTGTCAGGGGAAACAACCCTTAAAGTGATCCATCCATATCTACTGCATATCTGGCAGCAGTGATGGTTTGAGGCTCGTTTGATACCTCAGACCCTTGATGACTTACAGCCATTTTACCATGTATTCCATACTGTTCCAGCATAATTTACAGCTAAATCTAGTCCCACCCCCCAATTCCCATAGAGATCCATTCAAATGCAGAGACGTTATAGTATTGATTGTAAGAGTACCATAAAATAAGATATCAAGAGTCTTTTGATGTTGTTGGGTCACAGACATCAGGAAGTCATGGCATGCAAAGGACGTGCCACCAAATATTAAAAATGATTACTTTATTCTATATATATATATATATATATATAAATGCAGGGGTGCCAATAATTGTGGCACATGTGGTTTTGTTAAAAATATTTATTTCTTGATGAGGGATTTTTTCTCATAATAAATTCACTTCAATTAGGCCTAAAGGTTTGATTTTTCTCATTTTTTCCAGTGTGACATTAAGCTAATTCACCAAACGGTGAATTTTTTATAACCATTTTTACTGATCTTTACCAGGGGTGCCAATAATAGTGGAGGGCACTGTACTTCCCCCCATATGAACAGCTAGTCCACATCAACCTCACAAGGCATAATGGTTCTGATGATACCTTTTGGAAGTTGCCGTCTGATCACATAAAGCCACCCCAACACTTTTACTTTCCATACCCAACCTGCCAGGATATTGTAGGCTACCTACCTCAAAACCACAAGAAAGATTTGTTTAACAGCCAAAGTATTGTATGCAAAAAATGTACTTTTATAAGATGCAAAATATGAGAAACCTGTAGGCTAAATGCCTGGTATTAACGATGTACATGCAGTAGTATTCATTGCAGCGTAATTAATTGAGACCCCCTGTAAACCGACTGTACTCCAGTTCTCATTCAGTGCAATATTTATAACGTTAATTACCTACTCATAGAATGCTGAAAAGTGAAAAATTATTTAAGAAACATTCAAGAATTTGAATAAAACAAAAACACTGATTTGTTTAATGGACATGAATCCAAGTAAACTGTTCAGGATTAAAGTAGCATTAATTGAACACATACGGCGCAAATCTAACATAGGTAGCTACGTTACTCGTCATCAGTTAATCAACCGTAATCTACGATAGATAACGAGTGCTAGTTAGCTCATTTAGATTAATAGATTACATTATGTAGCTAATTTCCCGTAAACTACAACGCCGTGGCTAGCGAATGTAAGAATCTAAGATAGAAAGCAAACTACATTAGCCACACAAAAAATACTAGAAATCTGTTGTTGTTCAAGATTTTCTCACTTAGCTAACGTTAGCTAAATTATTAAGTAAATCACATAGCTAGCTATATCTTGACATACAGCAAAACCTAGCCAGTGACGCACGAATCAGAAATGTGTATTTGCTAGCTAGCTAGTTACATCAGTGATGTCACTACAGCTAAAGGCAGGACAGTTAATGTTAGCCACTAGGCTAGCTATCGTTTTCTGGGTCAGCAGGTAGTTTCTAGCGGACTACTCATAGAAATATATATAGTTCTATGGGACTACTCCTGGCCACCATGTAGCCAACTAACGTTAATGTTGGTATTTGTACAGCGATTTTTCGCTCGCCATGCCTCTGGCTATGTTGTACGTTAGCTTGCTAGCAACCTGTCATTTCCAGATATCTCGCATGTAACGTTAACGTTATAGGAAAACCGTTCAGCGTTGACTTACAGTGCTCCCATCTTTCATTATTATTTTTTTGACCAACATAATGCGGTTGGTCTCTTTATTCTTTTTCTCCTGGGTCATCTCCTCACATCTTGTCGGAGTTATATAAAATCCATGCTGCGTAGATATCTTGGGTGCACCCGCTTCTTCCAGGTTGCCTTTTGGTTTTGTCTTTATTACACCTCGCTTATCTAGCTAGCTAGATATTTTAACTTGATTGAGTACGCCGACACTCTTGCTAGATACTCCTGTTAGTATGGATTCCCGTCTTATCACAGATGAACGTAGGAGCGCACTCTCGCCGGGTATGAAAAGAAGGTGGCACAAGCGCTGACTTAGAATCAGTTTCCGTTTTTCGTACAAGAATGGCTCTGCGCGTATCGGATATCTTTAACTGATCTTGAATCAGCGAGCTTAATTCCCAGACCGTCTTCCTGGGTCAAGTCTAGTAGAAGGGATCCGACTTTCGCTGTGCTCTCGTGACTCGCGAGAATTTCTGCATACAGTTTTCCTCGACGCCTATGCAAACGCCAGCGCACGACTGATGTACCAAAGCTTGAATGTGTTAAATGAAATGACAAAAATGGTAAACGTATGTGTTAAAAAGCCTACACGTATTTTTGTAACTTGTATTGCTTTTCCTTTCATTTATTTATATCAGAAGATAGTAATTACATGGTTGTTGCAACTGCATTTCTTAACTATACGCATAAGCAGAGCACCAGGTGGGACCCTGTCCTGAGAGGTGTCGACTCGAGTCACTGTGGCTACGTAGCCACTGCCAGTTTTTTGGAGTGACTACCGATTTCAGTAAGGAGTGTGAATGGCCTACCGATAGGAAAAATATGGTAGCCTACACATTACAAGAGCCCATACGGAAACCACATACATAGAAATACATTCAAAACAAATAGATTTCCACATATTTATAGCCTATGTAGTGGATTAAAATATATTAAAAATATATTTAAATATTCGATTTTGACCGTTTTTGAAATATTTTTTGCATATATCTGCATGTTTTAATATACTGATGCCATTGAAATGATCATATTCTTTTCCCCAGGTGGGATATATTTACATATATTTTTTCTCAGTATATATAAATACATATGTTTCCAGTACATATATGTAATATAGATTTTGAAACAAAACATTACAGGCATTTAGCAGATGTTCTTATCCAGAGCCACTTAGATGGGATGGTATCCATTTATACATTTGGATATACCAAAGCAATGCAGATGCAGTATCTTGCTCAAGGGTTCAACAGCAGAGTCCTACCTGGGAATTGAACCTCCAACCTTTAGGTTACAAGGCCAGTTCCTTAACAATTATACCATCATACAACACTGCCACTGCATATGTTTCCATATTTTTGGCATATATCATCATAAATGTCCTATCAAGGGAGGTTTGAATTCTATTTTGACATTTATTGCAACTAGGGGCATGAATATTTCCCTCTCAAAAGATTTTTATAAACAAAGTAATAAAAATGCAGTTAACATGTAACTTGCTAAGACGACTACATATATAGCTAAGATGACGTTGTGTATTATTATTCATCATATTGGTAGCTAGCTAGCAAGCTTCAACGTATTTGAATAAGCAAAGTTCCGTCGGATAGATGCCTCTATGGGATCAATACGAACAAGTGGCATAGCCTGCCATGGAACACTGCCGCCACCTGATTGGATAGACACGCTCTGGTCCTTGGTCAGCTCCCCATTTTCAAACCAGAAAAACATGGCGGCCTGTTCATAAAACTTAATGTAGTTGCTGAATATTTGATATGCAACGCCTAGTTTGACAGTTTTATCTGACTTCGTGAGCCAGATAACCTGTGCTGAAGGAGCCAAAACCAGGCTTCGCTGTTGAGAGCCTTGCTCTCTGGCATTAGTGCGGTTAGCTCCAGTATAGGTCTTCCAGGCCTGTTATTCATTGCAAGTCAATGGTACGAAATATGGTCAAAATATAACGTCAATACATTTTTCCCACGAGAACATGTAGTCGCATTAGGTGCTTTTTCTTTGCCTAATGTCTCCCCATGTGCCGATTTGTTAAGTTACTTTATGGTTTGGGCACTATATTTAATATTTGGTGGACCAATCCGGGACAGTTTGCGGCATTTCCTAGGTACTGTGAGTCACTAGTATCTCATGTGCTTAGTGGACGAACTGGACCTGGCCCGGACATAATGACCATACACCCTGCTCCCTACTGTGCAGTCCCTGGCTCCAATTTTTGTACAACATGGCATGCACTTCCGCAGCTTCAAAACGCTTTTCAGAAGCCCATGGAAAGTCGATGGATGACGTCACAGTCACTTTGTCCATATTTTTCTACAGTCTATGCCTGCGCTGGACGAATTCATTTGCATAGAGTCAAAGTGGAGTCTCCTTTATTCAAATGCAGAACCGGCAAATGCACCACACCACTCAATGGGCCGCATCCATCATGCACTGCACGGCTGCATCTCCTGCTCTACATAGAAAATTAATAGAATGTGTTGAGCTGAGGCATCGCACCGGAGTAACATCGCAGAAAAAAAGGCATACAAACAAAGATCTATGGAATCAGATTTGTGTCAAAAGTATGAAACAAAACATCCTATCAAGGATCAAACAAAACAGATAGTTTGCACCGGCATAGAAAAAAAATACTTGCAATATTTTTCCTTTTTATTCCAAAACCAAAAGTCTTAAGTTTTACTTTTGAAATCAATATTTTTTGTTGCAATATTAATTTGCTCTCAATCCCTTACAAACCGCAAAGTTGCAGCTAATATGTAACGCATTTGCCACAAACGAAATTGTTTTCCACAAAATGTTTCCAGAGGTTTGTCAGAGTTTGCCAGTAGTGGTTAACTAAAAACTTTGCCAGAAGTGAATAGCAACAATGCCAAAGGTTTGCTGCAAATTTTCTGGAAGGACAATATTTTTGTAAGGGATCCGAAATGTTTTGCTTGATACATTTGGCACAAATCTGTGTCAAAAGTAAGATCTTTTGTTTGCTAAAAGCACGCACAGTATGAGCCTAAATATGAACTACTTTTGTGTCCAGCAGCTGTTTTGTATCGAGAAGCTTTGCAGTTTCCTACCGTTGTATTAACACAGTGACAATGCACAAACCTTTCTGTTTTAGTTTGGACTATGTTACTTTTTCAATGTTTAAAAAGTCACATAATACAAAGCACATATGCCTACTTTGTTAAATGTCCTGTTTCTAAAATCAATGTGTCTACCTTTTTTAATTTCACATAAATGCCTGGTTACAACTAAAAGTCTTATTTCACATTTAAGCACTATTCCATGCAACCAATATTTCCTAAATGCATTTGGAAAACAGCTGTCATCATCCCCCTTCAATGAAATGTGGTCTTTACTAGTGAAATCTGTTTGATATGTCTTTCTTGCATTTAATTTCTGTAAATGGCTGAAAATATGTATTGTACTAAAATTGTTATTAAATAACACAATAAGTTTGTTTTCTATGTTGGTCAAAACAATGCATCTCATGCATTGGACCACTGTGGCAGTTAATCAAGCCTATTTCAGGTACACAAACTTATATTACATATGGCAAATATTCCATTGTGATGACCTGGGGCCACATGCATAAACAGTGCTGAGCAGAAAAATGCCCTCAGAAAGCCGCGTAAGCGAGTTTCCACGCAGAAATTCAGATGTATAATATAACACGTGTTGTGAGAATCTGCGTACCTCTGCACACAATGGACACCATACGTAAGCAATGTTTGGAGTCTGTGTGATATGGCGACACCGTGACAGAAAGGCAGAGGTAGAAATGCAAAAACATTTTTTAGCTAAGCAATTTCTGACTTTCACCCTGAGCATTCTTTTACTCAGAGTTTTATACATGTGGCCCCTGGTGTGCATATGTGAAGTGATACATTTGATACTGGTGGTGTAACATTACCCGATCTTTTCTGGGGTTACTCTGGCTTTCTGTGGGAACTGCCCACCTTGTGTTATTGGCTGTTTCAAGGTGTCTGTTTATCATTGTAGCTAGGCAACATGAGTAGCGTGGTGCAGGCTGTCTCCAGCTTGCAAGCTGCTGAGAGCTGATTGTATGAGCTTATATATTCTTCTATGAGACTTTGTAGAATTCATACACTAGGTAGTTCATTTGCTATATTTAAAATGTCCCTGTTCTGCTCAAGATGTAACAATTATTATTATTTTTATTATAACTTTAACCAATCAGTGTTGTAAGATAATGATGACACATGGCAGGCACAATGCTGAGACCCTTAATGATAAACTGATAAACATGTTTTTTTCTTTTTGGTCTTGCTCCATAGTTATGTGAAATGGCTTTAGCCAGTGGTCATTGGACTGACAAGGAAATCAAAGGAGAACCACCATGCCCCAGGTAAATTTGTAATTGTTTTCAGAATTGTATTTGTTGTTTTTTGGTTTTAATAACAATTCAGTTTGTTGCTTGAAGCATAGTACTAAAGGAAATAATTGCCTGAAGTGTAGTAATAATGTAGACTACATCCTATTAGACCAATTATGAAAAATCCTTTTCCTTTTTTTGCAAAGCTGTGGTTTACATAACTTTGGTAATCTTATAGGGGTCAATTTGACCCAATTCAGTGTTTTTGGCGTCTCTTAAAAACCAGGTAACCTTATTTGTTCATCCTGACCTTTCCTAATTTGTTGGGATTAAATAGTAAACATGCCATAAATATAATGCTATGTTTTCAAAGGTGTTGTGTGGAGTAATTTGTGGGGTAGCTGTTTAAAATGTAAGAAAATATACCTTTTTTATTTTTTATCAGATTTTTTGTGGCTCATTCTGGTGGCACTTTCCCGTACAGGTTTTAAACTTCACAAACGTTCACTTACCTCAGGCTCTAAAATGACATGTTTCATTACAAATATATATTATAAAAGGCTAGTCAATTGGGAGACACGCAAAAGGTGAAATAGAAAGTGTCAAAATCTTTCTATTACAATAGTTTTGTATAAGTTTAAACTTTTGGGGTCAATTTGGCCCCAAACATAGAAGGCTTCATAAAATGTCAAGATAATATGAGGGCTAAAGTTCAATTGCAATAGGATTTGTCGCTTAACTAATTTCATCAATGGGATTAAGTTAGGAAATATGAGGCTATTGACATTAACAAAGGAAAATACATACATTTATCATTAATTGCTTAAATCAAAAACAAATTTCGCTAATCACCCATTGTCTCTCTCAAAATATCTTTCCTAGATATGGTCATGCTATTGCTGGAGCAAGGAATGTAATATTCTTGTTTGGAGGTGTTTCAACAATGAACCCCCTGGTAAGCTAATATTGTTATTTTAGACAATATGACGTTATGATTCAAAAGGAAATTAGTCGTGGTCTGAAGATTTAAACCAATATATTTAAATCATAGCACATTGATCTAAAAATAAATGTATTTGTTGTGAACTCAATTTTTTAAATCCAGTTTTTGCTCATACGTTCATTGTGTTTTTGTTCACTGTTTTGAGAAATGTGGAACCTGGGTAAACTATGCAATGCTATATGTGAACAAGCTTAACATTGGACATCCATTTACTGATGTTAGCTATCAGGGGTTAACCGAAACAGATGAAAATGTATTTCAATTACATAACTAGCTAGTGAAACACTGGGGTAGTATTAGCTAACCATTTTGTCTGAAAGCTATTGTTAACATTAGCCATGTCCTTTGGAGAAAGGATGCATGTGCTTTTACTTGCCATATTTGCATAAAGTAGTACCTAATGACTTTTTAAAGCTAATTATGGAGCCTCACTGTCATGGTTTTGGTAGCCTCTTGTGGTTTCTGCGATCGTTCCTCGTTGGAGCGGCACGAGGGCGCTCTTGCTTTATTTTTCCGTCATCCATTCCGGGCTTTCGTTTTCTCCAGGCACTTATTCTTTTCACCTGTCTTAGGTTACCTGCCGGCTATAAAAGCTCTGAGCTTCCGTTTTTTCGTGTGACACGTAGCCGGTAAACGGTATAGGATTTAGGCATCAAATGGTGACCACTTTTCTCCATCGCTTTGGAGTAACGCGAGACTGACCTTTGTTGCGTTAGAGCAGGGGTGTCAAGATCCGGTCCTGGAGGGCCGCAGTGTCTGCTGGTTTTTGGTGCGTTTAAGCACAAGTGATTAATTTAAGTCACTAATTGGCTAAGAAGTCCACACACCTTGTTCTCAATGCATTAACTGGGTGCTGATTGAAAGGAAACCACAAATACCTGTAGACACTGCGGCCCTCCAGGACTGGAGTTTGACACCCCTGCGTTAGAGTTTCCTTCCTTTTAGGATCCCTTTTTGGCTTTTGCTTTCTCTGTCCCTCGGTTCTATCCGCCTTTGCTGTTCTGAGACAGCTCCTGCTATCCCGTTTTCTTTCCACCTCTGTACTACTCTCTCGTATTGAGGGTGAGAGGTAATTTCCTTTTCTTGCTTAGACTACGCTCGGAGCTACGAGCGTATTTTGGCCAGTTTCCCGGGCTGCCTTATTTTTCTATTTTGTCTTTTTCTACTCTCCGGTATCGAGTGTGAGAGGTATTTTCCTATTTTTACCTATACTCAAGCCTACGAGTTTTCACCCACTATTTTACGGGTTGTTATTTCTCCTCCGTTTCTGTTACCTCTGTTTTGTTACTCCTTGTAAAAGTGAGGGGTACTTGATTTCTTTTGTTTAGGCCTATTCCTTCCCTACGCTGATTATTTCCGTGTAAATGTACTGTTACGACCCGAAACCCACCCGCGTTACAATAACCGAGTGGTTACAAAGGGTCTAACCAAAAATATGTGCCTTGCACAAATAAGCCTGTAAAAAAAAAAAAAAAACAGACAAGCAAAACTGTTTTTATTTTAAATCTCAGTAGCAGCTGTAAAACCAGAGGAAGCTCATAAACCAACTCACCTGATCTATTACTCTTTAAAAGGAACTCTAGCTCACCCGGAAAGCAAAAGGTGCACGAGAGCAAAACAAAAGTTTTCCGCAGGCTTGCTATGCTTCTCTATCTGTTCCTTTCTATTAAAAGGCGACATTATAAAAATAGGCTTCCTCCCAAAATGTAGGCCTTTTCACACCGTACAAAATAAGTGGTAAAATGTGCGCTTCAGCATGACAGCAAGGCTGGCAACATGCATGCAGCAAACCAAAGAAAAGTATGAATGAACCTCTCAACGAGAGAAATGCCACAAGTATATATACTCCCCTGGTAATCAGGCACAGGTGTCTTCAATTGCCAATCACTACCCAGGTGAGCCGAATGAAACGAGTTGCAGACAATTAAAGGGCCACACTCGCAAAGCAGCATAGGAACGTAACATGTACCAAGAAAGAAAGCAGTTTTATTATATTGAAGCATGCCACAGCAAACAAAAACTACCACGCTCCTCCATGAATCCTGCTGCAGTATACAAGCCTCCCAACATGGTAATTATAGGACACATAAATACATGTATATCTCATTCTGAGTTTGCTGTAATAATTACAGACAGGAAGGCAGGAGACTCGTGTTATCACTCATGTTATCCTTCACTTCAAAGGTACATCTTTACTGAGTTTTAAAAACATTTTCTTAGTTATTAGTAGGTAGCAGTATAAGGCTTCTTGTACAGATTTGCTTTTTCTGTGAAGGATTCAGATGCACCCACAATTTTGTGATGGCTATAGTTCCACATATGTGATAAACATTTAAAAAATCATCACAGTTTTGTTGATCTGCTGTAGTAGCTTAGTGTTGTTTGAACATACTGTACTGTGTCTGAACAACATTGTGTATCTTATCCAAAAGTGAAGAGTATCTGCCCACATAATGCATTGCAAAGGTATGATTTAAGATTGTTTTCATTTTAGCGTGTTACAGGGTGTTTTCTCATGTTGATTTAATATTAGTTTAATAACTGGTAAGTAAAAATAGTGTCCTGAACTGGTTAGCATGGATACAACTGTGAACAGCATACACTGTGGCCTGGGAAATAGGTTTATCACATGTGCATTGTATATACTGTAAGTCTTCTTCTCCTTCTCCTTCTTCTTCTCCTCCTCCCCCTCCAGGCAGATAAGGCAGTGCATTTGAATGATTTATACATGCTAACCGGTAAGCAACATTTTACCTTTCACAGAAATGACTGGAATAACAGGAAATATGTTAATTCTAGCAGTTATTAACATGAACCAAAGCAATTCGGTGCTTTTGCAGTATTGAGACTTGGGCATTCGTTTAATTACATAAAACTTTAAACATTGTCATGCCAACTTTAAAGGTATCTAAATTTCTAACTTTGCAAACTAAGCTTGTGTTCCTTGTATTTTAAAAGTAAATGCACAATTACTAGGTACCATAGAAAGCACTGCATGTGAATACTTTTTTACAATTCTTGCACAGTAGCTAAAGTATACTATAGATCTGTATGTCTCTTTCTGAGATCATTGTAACAAGCATAAGAAGAAAGGGGATAAAAAAATCTCAGCTATTATTTTCTTAAAATGCTTTTAAAAATAAGGGGAATTGTAGTTTTCAGAATAGTCGTTTTACTACAGATTGCCGATAACAAAGAGCCACATTCACCTGATTTCTTAATTTTATCCTCAGAGCTAAATAAGCAATGCTTCTTTTCACCCTTAAACAATTAATTACTGTAGCATCCTGTACTTTCTTCATTCAGGCACAATTGTTTTTTCATATTTTTAGTTACACCTACTAGCATGGTATGGGAAGTGATGCCTCAAAATGGACAAATACCACCTGCTAGAGAAGGACACAGTCTTTGGTAAGTGAAGCAGAACTCACTTCTGCACTTTCTGAAAAAAATATTGTGACTCACATACAATCACAGTTGCTTTTTGGTTTGAATGAGTTTTTATCAGAATATTTCCAGATTAAAAAAGAAAACAAATACCAACTGATTTTCACCTGAATTTTGTGATGATTGAGATGAGATAATGGTTATTTAAGAGATTATGCATAACCAATACTGATCATTAGAAAAGGGTTTGTGTGTACATGGGGCACCTATTAAGTGCTTGTTCATAAAGTAATGTTTGCAAAAGTTCTTCTGTGAATTCTGTACTTTATGCTGAATAATGTTGAACAACATTTTTTGTTAATTTTGGCTTTTTTATGAATAATTTACTTGATGTACCTGATAGG
Organism: Synaphobranchus kaupii; assembly: GCA_029718625.1. Taxonomy (NCBI): domain Eukaryota; kingdom Metazoa; phylum Chordata; class Actinopteri; order Anguilliformes; family Synaphobranchidae; genus Synaphobranchus; species Synaphobranchus kaupii. The sequence goes on along the minus strand of CM056392.1, from coordinate 24,690,689 downwards.
AATACTTTCATTAGCTGGTAATCAGATGGCCAGTTCTAATTACAGTGAAATTAATTAGACTAACCAAAGTTAAAGGCATAGTAAACTTTGTTAGAAAATAATGTTGTATAGCTAATTGGCCCTGATATGAGTCGTAATATTCAAGCTCACCTTTGCTCCAGTGGTCAGCAACTGGCCAACAAAGAAAGACATTTTTTCTCTCTCCATTCACTCCCATTGCAAGGCGAAACAGAAGCACACTTTAGCACATAAACGAATGTGAACAACACGGATTATGCTGATATACAAAATCACAACATGCGGAACCAAACATTTGGTAAGATAAAAAGCTCCATTCATGATATTTTGCACTTTTTCCAAACAAAGCTTTGGAAGAAGATCCGGTCGTTAGCTTATTAACTTCCTTGTTTCGTTCTTGCACCCTAACTGTCCCACTCACTTCCAGAAGCATGCGTTAGTAAACAAACCGAGCAGCAAAGCAAGTAGCAAGTAGCAAAGCGAGTAGCAACAATTCCTAGTTCTCCAAAAATAGTTCTTCAAAATGAAATCAATCAAAAACGGGTTAAAAAATGTCAAACGTTCGGTTATGCATGTCGTGATTTTGCATATATATAAATCTGCATAATCTGCGTTGATTGCATTCATTTATGTGCTAAAAGTGTGCTTTTGAGACCTGTTTCGCCATGCAATGGGAGTAAATGGAGAGAGAAAAAATGTCATTCTTCGTTGGCCAGTTGCTGACCACTGGAGAAAGTCATGAAGGTGAGCTTGAATATTACTACTCATATCGGGGCCAGGTAGCTGTACAATATTATGTTCTAACAAAGTTCAGTATGCCTTTAAGGGACCAGCCAGGCAGGCAGATCTTGATTGTAAGTCATCTTTGCTTATTCAACCAATGCACTGTTTACAGTAGAAAGCTAATGATACAACTGACCCATGCCAGTACTTTACTGTAAAATCTACAGGATTTTTTTTACAGTGAAAGTTTACAATGCCTTTAACAGGCTAAAACGCTATATAATGTGTTCTTACTACATAAGAGTTACTGTTTACACTAACTATACAGATTCAGATATTACGGCATTTAAATGAGTGATACCATCATATAACCAAGCCAATATTAACCATTGTACTCCCACATTTCTGTTACAGTATGGTCAAAGGAAAACTTTACCTTTTCGGTGGCTCATCAGTTCCACAAGCCATAGAATGTCTCCCTGGAATCTATTGCTTTGACATTGGTAAGGCGATGCAAGGTTGTATGCAAATACCTGTCAAAGGAATAGAGTGGATTTTAAAGGCATTAAGGGTGGATCTATTAGAAAATAAAACCCAGCTAAATGCTACAACTCTATATACTCTATAATGAAACCCATATGTCAAATTATCTAAAATTATAGTAAAAGGGATGCTTAGTAAAATGTGGTATGTCAGGTTTTATGTTTTATTTATTTTTTCTTTTCATTATACATCAGTATTGAAGATTTTAAAAAATGTAACATACAGTACTATATGGATCATGCCTGTAAGGCTTAGCCTCTCTTACTAGGCATGTGTCTCACCTGTCAGGCTGGAAAAGACAGGCCTGACACTTGGGCGCTTGATCTGGGATAGGAGGAGCATGCTAGCAGTATGTTCTAAGAGGCCCAGTCATTTAACATAAAACATTGTCACTGCACTGTGGACTGGGAGCCCAGGTAGCTTAGCTCCTGGCTCCGGAAAGTACATTCTTCTACAAATTTCCCCCACTAACTACAGTCCTGTATATGACCAGACCGTCTTACATGGGACAACTTGAAGGCAGGCGGAGTTTCTATGAGAACCTTGAAGCACAGCTCGGCAGCTGTGGGTGACAATATCTATGTCTTTGGAGGGATTCTGGATGGCGTCGCCACAGATAATCTTCTGATGTTCAATACAGGTCAGGGAATCAAAAGTCTGTATTGTTAGAATAAACAATGGTGAATAAATGATGAAGATTTAGAAATATATAGCATGAATTTAAGCATTTAAAGGCCATTATACAGTATAATTTCACAGTCATGTATAGTGAGTTTGGCATTTTGACCAAAAGACACCAATGTTTTGATCAAATTGGACATAACCCAGTTATCGTTAGGTTTCATATTATGAAAGTAAAAGACTAGTTTCCAGTGATCAGATTTCAGAACATTCTCTAGTGATTAAATATCTCCTAGAACATATGATATTAGTGAAAGTCCTGATGTCCACTCTGTCCTCTTCTCAAGTGTCAATGACCTGGACTCCAATCAAGACCACAGGGTTTCTGCCACCTGCACGGTATTTTTCTTTGCCTCTAATGGCAGAACATTTATTTTCCGAAGTACTTCACATTTGATAAATGAGTTTTCTCTCTACTCAATACAAAAGATGTACCCAGGTTACTCAGTAATCCTTTTGAAATAATATTGATGAATCCCATTATACACTGCCTGGCCAAAAAAAAAGTCGCACACGCTAATATTTCGTTGGAGAGCCTTTAGCTTTGATTACGGCGCACATTCGTCGTGGCAATGCTTCGACAACCTTATGCAACGTCACAACATTTATTTCCGTCTAGAGTTGCATTCATTTTTGGCCGGGATCTTGTATTGAAGAAGGGAGAGTCGAACCACTCCGTAAAAGTATTTTCCAGCACATCCCAAAGACTTTCAATGGGGTTAAGGTCAGGACTCTGGTGGCCAATTCATGTGTGAAAATGATTCCTCATGCTCCCTGAACCACTCTTTCACAATTTGAGCCCGATGAATCTTGGCATTGTCGTCCTGGAATATGCCCATTGATGGGATAACCTGGTCACTCAGTACATTCAGGTACTCATGTTATTGCTGCATAACGTTGCTGAGCCTAGACCTGACCAACTGAAGCAACCCCAGATCATAACACTGCCTCCAGAGGCTTGTACAGTGGGCACTATGCATGACGGGTGCAAAGGCGACTTTTTTTTTGGCCAGGCAGTGTAGTGCAAAGTGTAGTGCAAAGGTACAGTATATGATGATGATGTTGATTATTATTATTATTATTATTATTATTATTAAAAAGCCACTATTACTGTTTTGGATAAAGTACAATCAACAAGTAGTACTATCTGGTCTGTAAACTAGCTCAATGTCCATTGAATTTCTGCAGAACAGTAATACATTTTCACTTCAGTCAGACTAATATTTTCTCAGTAAAAAAAAGTGCACTCAACAATTTCCATTTGGTCAATTTTGATTACCTTTATTTTGCATTGCTATGCGTAAAATATTATCGTTTCTCAATGTTCTTTTTCAATAATATGTCTCAGAAAATGTGCTAAATGCTTACATTGCAAAATTGTAAACTGTAGATAGACATAGGCCTGGGATCCATCAACATTCCTTAATGTTTTTAATGCAAATTTTTGTTTAGTGAGCTCAGCAATCTTAAAAATGAACTGGCTAAACTGTGATTCTGAAGAAAGACATTCAATTTTAAAGGAGTTATATGTAACAAATTTACTGTACTAAATCATAAAATGACCATGATATGTCATCAGAGATTAAGGAAACATGCTAAGTCGAAATATTGGCTTCTCCGACAACAATACTACAGCCAGTATGTTCTCTTTTGAAATTTCCATTCCGGGTCGGAACGTCTATTTGTTTTGGCCTGTGTGATTCCCTATTCTCCGAGTTGACTCCGCCCATTACGAACAACCAGATGTACTCCGGCACTCCGACAGCCGAATGCCTAAGCTAAGTTCAACATCGTTTTCATTTAGCTAGCTAGCTAAAGATATAAATATATATATGTATATAGTTACTAGCTAAACATACCACTAACGTTAGCTTATATCTGTGTGACCGTGAACATAGCCAGCCATGCAGCTAACATTGACAGAGTTATAAAAAATCCACATGAGCTGGTTTATAATTTGCAAACAATAAATAAATTGCAAATGTATACATTAGCTGATCAACTTACAGTGTAGGACTCGTCGTCGCTTGTCATTGTCAAAATAGAATAAGCTCGTCTCAAAATATAATGTTTCGCTCGTGTTCGTTCAGTGTCCTCAACCTGGCAACCCACGTGAGCTTCGAATCTGGGGAGAAGGGGGCGGGCAGAGACAACCCTCTCCAATATTGTGAATTTGGACTGCAGTACCCATTTTAAACGCTCTGTGTCAATGTTACATATAGCTCCTTTAAATAAAAGTTAAGCAAATACACTGCCCGGCCAAAAAAAAGTCGCCATTGCACCCGTCATGCATAGTGCCCACTGTACAAGCCTCTGGAGGCAGTGTTATGATCTGGGGTTGCTTCAGTTGGTCAGGTCTAGGCTCAGCAACATTATGCAGCAATAGAATTAAGTCAGCGAAGTACCTGAATGTACTGAATGACCAGGTTATCCCATCAATGGGCATATGCCAGGATGACAATGCCAAGATTCATCGGGCTCAAATTGTGAAAGAGTGGTTCAGGGAGCATGAGGAATCATTTTCACGCATGAATTAGCCACCAGATTCCTGACCTTAACCCCATTGAAAGTCTTTGGGATGTGCTGGAGAACACTTTACGGAGTGGTTCGACTCTCGTCAATCGTCAATACAAGATCTCAGCCAAAAACCTATGCTACTCTGGATGGAAATAAATGTTGTGACATTGCATAAGGTTGTCGAAACAATGCCACAACAAATGTGCGCCGTAATCAAAGCTAAAGGCGGTCCAACGAAATATTAGAGTGTGCGACTTTTTTTTTGGCCGGGCAGTGTATGATTTGTTGAATCCTGGCCATAGTTTTTTTTTCAAGAATGAATACTAACTTTTTTTGTTTTATATTAAAGTGTAAATCGCCAGAGTTTGAATTGGGTTGAATTATCTACACTAGTTTCCCCCACCATAAAATACAATAATTAAACAAAAGTGCATTATAATGAATAACACATGGGTAAAGTCAGACCCTTAGCTTTTAATCTTATGGGTTATATCATCCTTATCTTATAGGCACCTTGTAATACATTATGGCAATGATAAACTGTATCATGTGTGTACGTGTAGAGGGTATATGGTATAATAGCAGCAATATATCATGTTGATGTAGGTTTCTATGAGGGTTAGCTGCTGTGGTTGTATTTACAATCTAAACAATGTGTTGCCATGGTGCAGAAGCCCCAGCAAGTCTTGGTGTCATGGTCTTGTGAAAATTAATCTTAGGGCCATCTGTCTCTTATTGTGACTCTCACTGCACTTACCATTATACTGTATAACAAACCTGCTAGGCAACCATAAAGTTATATCCATTCTATTTTTCTTTTAATTGGAACAAGTGTGCATTCACACTATACTCAGAAGGGACTGGCCAAACCCATGTCTGTACTGATGGAAATAGGGACATCAATGCATTGCTGCTAGCTTTTACATTTGTAACATTACATAAATAAATCAACATTTTTAACGGTTTCTATTGAAGACAAACAGATTTTTTAAAAACTAGTTAAATACTTCAAATTTAGAGGCTTACAATATGATAAATTGACTGTGGACATCATTCAGCATTCTATGGCTGGACAGACACCTTTATTTTTTCAGTACTGTACATTACATCTGTCCAGGTTGTTGTAAATCGCTAAAAGATATATAAACTTTCTCCTCAGAGTTAACCACAATTTTGCAGTAGTCAATGAGCAGATCTACTTGGTTGGAGGTTGCTCAGTCGATGACTACTTCTACAAAGATGTTCACATTCTGAATACAGGTAATTTATGGAATGTTGTTTGGGTCATAAATATCTTACAAAATATATGTTGAAATATGTATTTAACAGGAATTTTACATATTAAGTTATTTATTTTTATAAGCTAAAACCTAGATGGCATACCATGTCTAGTACCATAGTATGCGTAATGGGAGTATTGTATTATGGTGTAATTGTAGTTCATTTGGATTGTAAGTTAACTAGTTTCCCAGTGCAGTGATGTGCTCAACAGACTGGAATCAAATCTTTATCATGCTGGTATAGGCTGTGGCTGGAAGCTCTGCACCTTAGTGTCTCACTAGGAAGGAGTCAGGGAGCAGTGTTCTCCCCATCTCAGCACAAAAAAACTTCAGATCAGCTGGTGCATTACACAGTGAAAAACAGCTGGCTCCTCAGGTTTTGGAGTATGCTTGTGTTGGTGTGCACTACATTACATTACAGGCAATTAGCAGACGCTCTTATCCAAAGCGAATTACACAACTTTTTACGTAGTATTCATTTATGCAGCTGGATACTGAAGCAATTCAGGTTAGGTACCGTGCTCAAGGGTGTCCTACCTGGGAATTGAACCTCCAACCTTTGGGTTCTCTGACAGTTCTCTAACCGTTACGGTACTCTGGCGCCCTCACTAAAAACGAATAACTGATATGTGCTCCAGATACCCTCATGTGGCAGAAATGTGACGTAAAAGGAGAGTTCCCTCCTGCCTGCGAAGGTCAAACTCTCACGGCCCACCATGACAAGGTAGAGAGTAGAGACACTGTAAAATGCATGCTCTCCTCCTGTGGGTCACAAAGAATCAATTTACACAAGATTCACTGCATATACCTTGCAAACACGACACGTAAAAAGCAACATGATTGATATGGTGCCTTTGAGAATGAACAGTTCATTCCATGATATTGGAAATTGATACCACACACCTCAGCATAAGTTTCCATTATTAATGAGATAAGATATACATATTTACTATCTAAAAACAAGAGAGGCAAAATTATATTACAATTAATTTATTTAATATTTGACCCCAGAAAACAGCTGTTGTAGTCTGATATGCTAAGTCTGTTCAGTGTGAATTCTGGTCTCAGGTTATAAAGGTCCTGCTCAAGAACACCACATGCAGTAGCAGTCAGTTTATTGTAATGGAGGTTTGAGTCTCCCCATGGGTTTTATATTTTCCTTATCTAAATAAAGAATTCCTCAATCTTCATCTCAGGTATGCTAATGTTATTTTAAGGATGGTATGCCTCATTTTCTTGCTCTGGAAATAATGTTCCACATTCCAGTATTCTGTAACTGATCATACTGCATTATTTTTGTAATGCATTGGCATTAAAAATTTTACATCATAGTGGAATGATTTTCTGGACTGCCTGACTATGGTGGACTGAGATAACATTGCATTAAAATTGTAATTGTGCAATCCAGTAAAGTGAAACTCTGCCTTGGAGACTAATATAAACTTCCTTTGCTGAAACATTTTGGGAGTTGAAAACAAAAGATAAAGAACATGAAATACAGTAGACTACATAAGTACTTATAAACACAGTTTATATTCTGAGCTTGTAGATGCTGGCTTTTAGATGGAAGGCAAACAGAATGCCATCGATGATCCAAAATTAGGTAAAAATTGCTTAGCAGTAATCCAATCTATTAGTACAACATCAGAATGCCTCTATTATATTAAATATGTTGCTATAATGAATTCTAAAACATACAGTATATGTAATTAAATTAAGTCATTACCAGCTTAACTTAAGCCAAGCATCAATTGATATGGGACTGAAAATATGGAAGCAATTTGGCCTAACTAAATATTCTTTATTAAAAAAACATGAACACACACACACACACGCACACACACACACACACACACACACATATATATATTTTAGATTGTTTATTATTAGACATAAATTTGGCATAAACTATTTGTTTTGGTCTACCTGATGTTCTCAGTTTGTCTTTGTGATTATATTTTTATATATTTGTAATATGCTGTGTTTAATTTTGATCTCACACTATGCAGGACATTTACTTATTTGGGGGAAAATGCCAGAGTGAAGATGGAATTGTAACTTCAACAAATGAAATATACAAGTTAAGCATTGGTAGGTCAAGTGAGACCACTGAGAATTAATTTCCAGGTTCCCTGAATTCAGATATATTTATGTGGAGGGCTCCACCTAATGACACGGCACGTCTTTAGTGTGCAGTTGGAGGCTATGCTATCCTGAAGTCTTCATTTCTCAACCAATTTGTCAAAGCATTTGTTCCTCACTCTATGTAGGTAGTTTGTTTTTTACTATATGAAATACAATTTTACATAGTGTGAAATGCAATGATACTGCACCTGCATAGTATAATTTTCATGCAGCTGTGGAATTTACACAGAGGGAGATTCAGTATGTCCTCACAAACGCTGATATGTTGAAATGTCAATAATAAACCATTGACTAATATGTGACAATATACTAAGATTCTAACTCTCTCTCTCTCTCTCTCAGCAAAAATGAAGTGGAAGGTTCCACTGTATGTGGGGATTCCTCCGGCCAATCGCCACGGCCACACAGCGTTCATCATCCACAGCCATGTGTGTGTCGGAGGTGGAGGGGGGATGGGGAAAAGATCATATTGGCCTTACAGTATTGCTATTCTCAATGATTAGAGCTAATAATCTGATGTAAGGTCTCAGTAGCAGTCAATAAAGAAAGGCAGTATGCTTGAGATGCGTAGACCTGACATCCTGTAAGAAAATAGCCTTGCCTGCAATATTTTAGAAAATATGCATCCGCTTGCATCGACGTGGATTCCAGGTTTCGATTCTTAGAGCTTCTGGTTCTTCTTCATGTCCTTTAGTGGACCCCTGACATAAGCCTTCCGGCATAGATTATTCAATGGATGCTTCTTTTATATCTATCAAGAGTATATAGTTATAGTGTTTTACTGTGCTGTTCATCCACCTTCATAATGTGTTTTATAATGCCTATTATATGTTTAAAGCACAAAAGAGTACTAAAATATATATGATGGTGGAGGTTGTCAGAGTATCGATTAAGTGGTACTAAAAATACCCCAGGAGGCATGTTAATCCTCAGTATTTGTACAGACCTACAGATTGTCATTTCTTATGTACGCTATTTTATGCCTGTAAATGTGAGGCAGATGTGTGGGTAGAATTTGCCAGTACCTCCACATGAAGCAATTAAGGGCTTATCTTTCATGAGGTGCAGTGCTTACATTTTACACACTCCATTTTACATTTTGCCATGAATTATTTTGCACCTTAAAAAACATCTCCCACCACGTTAACATAACTACGACTTCCTCTTCCCCAAAACCCAAAAAGAAATATTTAGATATATTTAGATGTAACAATTCCTTTAAATATGGAAATTTATATATATTTTTACTCTTTTTTTACTTGTATACTCTTTTTTGTTTTGTTTTTTAGCTTTATCTGTTTGGAGGCAAAAACGAAGTTACGGAATTCAATGACATAAAGATTATGAAATTAATCAACCCCTCCGAAAGACAGCCAGGTAAATACATATTTTTAATTAGGTTTGTGTCGTGACAGAAAACATCCACTAGGCTCTCTCACAAATTCTGATTTGTAATGTTATAGGGCTCTCCGCTGCTCGTTGTTGCTGTAAATAGGTTGTGCATGAACACTGTCAGTGCTGTGGACCAAAGGTTAAACTGCCACCAAGTTGATTTGGGACACTATTCTTGTCACAGTTACAGCTGTGTTATTACGGTTGCAATAACGTTATGTATGTGTGTGTGTGTGTGTGTGTGTTGGGAGATTTCCTTTTCACAGTTTATATCTATAGAATAATTCTATAGATTTAAACTGTGAAAAGGAACTTAATATACAATGTCCTCCACAATTATTGGGACCCCAGGTAAAGATGAGTAAAAAGGGTTATAAAAAATCTTACACTGAAAAAATGAGAAAAATCTTTAATGTTTTTCCACCAAAGTCCCTTTGGGGTACATGGCATCATGAACTCCATGAAATACCAGGACATTTTAAATCTGAATCTGGCTGCCTCTGCCAGGACTAAAACTGGGTTGTCGTTGGATCTTCCAGCAGGACAATGATCCAAAACATATGTCCAAATCAACACAAAAATGGTTAACTGAACACAAAATCAAGCTTCTGCCATGGCCATCTCAGTCCCCTGACCTAAACACCATTGAAAACCTGTGGGCTGAGCTGAAGCGGAGAGTGCACAAGAGAGGACCTAGAACTCTGGATGATCTGGAGAGATTCTGTAAAAAGGAATGGTCACAGATTCCTTGCTCTGTATTCTCCAACCTTATTAGATGTTACGGGAGAAGACTCAGTGCTGTTTTATTGGCAAAGGGAGGTTGTACAAAGTATTAAATGCAGGGGTGCCAATAATTGTGGCACACGTGGATTTGTTAAAAATAAAAAAAATTTGATGAGGGATTTTTTTTTCTCCAAATAAATTTACTTCAATTAAAGGTTGGATTTTTCTAATTTTTTCAGTGTGAGATTACGCTAATTCACCAAACGGCGATCTTTTTTTACAACCCTTTTTACTCATCTTTACCAGGGGTGCCAATAATTGTGGAGGGCACTGCATATGCATGTTTTACATGTCTTATTTTACCTTGTTTGCATGTTTTACGCTATAGGATACCTCTTTTACTGGATCTTTGAACTTCAAAAAAAGTATTTTAAAGAAGGGCCTGTTATTAATCCTCTAAACTGCACAGATGCTATAAGTGTAAGAATAAAAGAACCATAGACTTCGAGAGTGATGTAACCAGGGACAGACATTCAGTTAGGGCTGCGTTCAGAGATGGCTGCTTAATCACCTCTCCTGTGTGGCTTTTTTATGCGGGGTGATCCATGCCATATTCTAACTCATGCTCCGAGGGTGCTTATCTCAAAATGGTCTGTGTATTGTGCCTTCCCCCAAGGTTGCCAGGTTTCTACTGAAAACAATGTGTGTGGAGGAATGACCTTTCAACATGTCAGTGACAGTGCCTTTAATAACCACATTTGCCCTTGTAAAATCCTCGCTTTGTGCATCGTATTGTGCTCCTGGGTGGCTCCTGGGATGGCAATGAACATATTGACATGTTGCATCATAGCCTTGATGAATTGATCATAACTCCTAGATGTTGACCACTAGGATATACCCATCCCATCTCCTGTCACATGATGGAAGGATCTTGTGGCCAGGAAGGAGAGCTGAAGTGTTTACAGTTTTGCCTTGTCTGCTGTATTGTGGGAGTAGAAGTACTGCTTGGTACAAAAGATAATATATATATAACTGCTAGATAATATCACACCTGAGGACCGTTTTTCTCAATCTCTTCTGACCAAGGAAAAAGAATAAGAAATGATAGTTCTGATCAAGTAATGTACAAAATAATCTTAGATAACCATTTATGTTAGTCTGTTTTTCCTCCCCATTCTCAAAGTAATGAAAGAGATCCTGTCTGAATTTGGAATACAAGGTGTTAGCAATGGGTGAGTATCTTTATCTGTTTCACCTGTACACCCTGGCACCAAAGAAGAAGGTGTAGGCTGTAAAATCTAGATCTATCTTGTTTGTTTTTTTAAATAAATAAATAACAAAGTTGGTTGATTGGGTAGGTGATTTTTAGTGAAGGCAAATGTGGATGTAACTAGGACATTGCATATGTACTGTTCAGCAAGAGAATTAAGTCAAGGGGCTTTGGGAAATTGAGCCTATATGAGTTTTTAAAACTTGTATTAAGGGTGATAAATAAGAATTTAATTTAATACCTGCAGCATACACTTGTGTTAAATAGTTCCTTGTTTTGTAGGCTGAATGTTGTGTAATCATTTTTGTGCAGTCTCTTATGAATGTAAAATTTGCTTGCTTAAAGCAACAACTTCTACCAACTTCTAACTGAACTTTGGTGGAACTTTGGGTTGTGTAGTTACCTGGCCATGATATGAGTCCAAATGGTGGTGAAATATGTTCGTTAGTTGCTTGTGCTCCCCTGGGGTGATAATCCAGAATAGGGTATTTGTCGCTCTTCATTCACTTCTATAGGGCAGCTAAAGCGGTCTCAAAATGATACTTCTAGCATGTCTACGAACGTGAACGAAGCAGATTCTATCAATACAAACAATAACCAGTCCTCGTACGTATTTTTTTTTGTAATTAAAATAATTTATGAAAGTACTATTTTCTTCAATGTTGTTTGCAAGCTTCTAGAAAAGACTATTAAAATGTCGGCAGGTCGGTTTGTTTACCATAGATAGGAACGCTTCCTTCCGTGGAAATTTGGACCAATGAGTGATTTCTGACGCATTGGCGCATTAACGCTGTTTCTGGCGCAAGAATGACCTACCGGATCTACGTTCCAAATAAAGTATGAAAAACCCAGGAAAGGGCCATTTAATTTTCAAAAAAGGGACTGGTTATTGTTTGTATTGACAGAATCCGCTTAGTTCGCTTTCGTACGTGCTAGAATTGTCATTTTGAGACCGTTTTAGCTGCCCTATAGAACTGAAGGGAGAGCGACTAATTCTATTCTGGATTATCACCACAGGGGAGAACAGAGCGACTAACGAACATATTTCGCCACTATTTGGACTCTCATGGCCAGGTAACTGCACAACCCAAATTTCTACCAAAGTTCAGTTGTGCTTTAATATAGATGTGCATTAAGAAATTAAGGTTTTCTGTTTCATGATTTTTATTTTGTCTTTTTCAAAGATTTGCACCTACAAAGGTTCCCAATGTCAAGTATGAGCTGAGCGAATCTCCTTTTCCTGCAAGCATGGAAACGTTGTCTCATTTTCAAGTAAGTGCAAAGGTCAGAACAGGCATACTCTCATAGGAATGTGTATCAATCAACTGTTTTCTTTTATTTTCCTTTTGCCAACAGTAATACATTTCAAAACTTGGATAAATCTTTAACAAAACAAAAGCTGCCTTTTTCATAAAGGAAACACTAAGCCTTATGCCCTGCTTATTGCCATTTTTAATCAAATGACATTTTCTCTGGACACCCCCTGTTTGACTGGTTGAGTGTTGTGTTGTAGTACAAATGTCTTTTTAATTTCTAGACTACACACCACAGAGATTTCAGTACTGCACGTAACGAGGCCTTGAACATGATCCACAAAGCATTCTCCATGCTAGATGAGGAGTTTCAAAAGCTGGACTGGTACAGTATCAGTTTTTACACAGAAAATCTATTCTGGTCTCAGGTATCCAAACATATTACCTGCATATTTGAAAAGAAATCTTATGCGCTAAACAAAAGGTGAACACTCTAAATGATGTCTATATGCCTGAAGGTCGAAAATGTGCCTATGTAGGCCTACAGTATGTGCAAGATATACTGTAAGGGCCAGATTCAGAGTTGAGGTAATCACACGCAAATGGCGCATAATCCAGAAATCCTGCTTAGTTTAAGCTATTTGTGAATTCAGATATTTGACTTATCAGCTCTTTTAACCCTCATATTATGTTGACATTTTATGATGCCTTTTATGTTTGGGGTCAAACTGACGCATCCGTACACTCTCTACCCATTTAGTTTAATAAACTTTATTTCTTTATTTGCAACTGTGCATCAGTGCATTTTTATGTTGCGGTCATTCAGGGAGTGGCCGTAACACCAACTACGATGCACAAAGGCAGGATTTTACAAAGGCAAATGTGGTTATTAAAGGCACTGTCACTGACACATTGAAATTGCATACATCCACAAGCATTTCTTTTTTATAGAAAGCCAGCAATCCAGGGGGCAGGTACAAGAAACAGGTCATTAGAGCATCATGCCCTGTGCCATGCACATTTGGAGATAAGCACCTGCAGAACATAAGTTAAAATACAAAGTATAACCCCACCTAAAAGCCGCACAGGAGAGGCACTTAAGCGTATGACTTACGTTGGCCATCTCTGAATCCGGCCCTATGTGCCTGGTGAACTGAAGTAATGAGTTTATGTTTGCAGATAAGCTGCATGTGTCAGAGCTTATCAAAACTCAGTATATTGCTCATGTTACCAGAATTGTATGTTTGTTTAACTTGGTAGTTCATTCTTGCCAATGTAAATAATTTGATCAATACATTTCTGTGCTTTATTCTAAGCCTTTTAAGTTAAATGATTATGTTATGACATATTGTAGCCATTTTATTTTTGCTGACTCATGAACCTGAAAGATATATCACACAAGAAAAAACATGAGCAACTTATGTTAGTTGCCTTCCTTCGCATTGGATAAAAATTATTTTGTAAGCATGACATATAAAAATGTGTAAATGTTTAATCGATGTGGGGTGGCTTTCCCAAAGCATGTCGTAGCGAAAAGTATGTTGTGAAACGTGTAGTGAAGATACACTTGCCATTCACGACGCTGTCCCGAAAGTGCTCGTAACTCAAAGAGATGGTGAAATGTGTCACAAGTTCAAGACAACATTGGACTAGTCGTGAAATCTCAAATGTGTCTTGAGATGCGGTACTAGGTGCAAGTCCCACCTCTGCAGACAGAGGCCGCTAATCTACGCGAACAACAACAACTTAGTCTAGAGCAGGTGTAATAAATTAATCCCATCATAGGGTTTATAAGGATTTATTGTGACCTGCGCTGACATGTACATTGTACATTCACAATAGGCAAAATAATTTCAATAAATGTAGACAGCAATAAATGGATCCTATCAGTTTGCCAAAAGCATTATAAAAGATAATATTTGATTATTTTTCATTCGTGCCTTATGTAACGAATGAGATGCTGGCGGGGCTCGAACAACTGAACTTAGGGGGAGAGGCCACGGCGCTAACCACTACGCCAAAGGTGAATTCACTGTCAGCTGACGAGTTAGGTTGCCTGACGAGCCTATTATTTGCTTATTATATTTATTTTTCTTTCTCGCTCTTCTCTTTATCTCTGTCTTTTTTGTCAGTTAGATTTGATCAGATTTAAAACGAAAAGCAAAGAAACAAATATTCAAAGATGATCATAACTCTACAATGCTTTTTTGAAAGTGGCTGATAACGATGTGTGATGCTTTCTGTGGTGTGAATTGGCTTTTCTACATCGACCTGTCGGGTCTGTGTTACACAAAGTTTGTCGTGAAAGTGTGTCTTGAAATATTAATTCCACTATATACTTTGGGAGAGAGTCGTGAAAATTTCAAGGCATGTCTTCAAAAAGATCGTGAAGTGTGTCGCCAGTTCTGAAGACACATCGGAATCGGGAAAGCCACCCGTGATTGTTTGTTGAACTGTGTTGAACTGTTTGTTGAACCCTGTCTGAATCTAGTGAAAAGTCAAAGCTCGGTCAGGCTGCTGTTGCTCTGCAGCATGAGAGAGAGGCTTACAATGCTCACCATCAAAAACAGCAGCAGGTGAGTATTGTGTGGAACTATTATCACAATGCTACTGTACTATAATATAATGAGGCCTCTCCTTCCTTCTGTGGAGTTGTTTTTTCAGTAAGAAATTGTATTTCTTTCAGCTCTTATTGTCCGGCGTGCTTGTGCCAGAATGAGCTTTTGAAGGCTTTACAACCTTGTTGGTTTTGTGCCATTTGCATCCTTTGCAACGATGCAGAGGAAGCTGCTACAGTTGTGGGTTCTCCTTTGTGCAGGAGCTTGAGGAAATGCTGGAGAGACACAAGGCCCAGAACGAGGCCTGGCTACGAGCCCGGGCAGAAGAGAACGACAGGGAGAGGAAGGAACTGTGCAGACTGCGGGTGTGCATCAATATGCGTGCGGCCAACAGCGCAGCTGTTAGGCAGACTGAGCATGCTGTTGTGGCTGGATTTGAATGTGAAACTGTCACCTGCAAGTTTCTGCAAATGTGGGCTATTTTAAGATTTTCAAAAATTCAATTTTCAGGAAAGAAAACCGCTATCACCTGGTTTAAACCGCTCTATAGAATGTTTTTCTTTTCTCCCCCAGAGGGATAAACCTGTTATGAGCATTAGCCTAGCTTAACGTCTTATTTGTTTACAATAATAAATGAAATAAATAAATACAATTTCATTTGAAAACTAGATGCTAGATTTCCAAAGCCGAAACACAGCATAGAACCATTTGTAGATTGTTTTGTTTTTTTCAACATTTTTGCCCTAATTTAGAATTTTCAGTTGCAACTTTCTGGTCTGTGCCTTTGCTGCAACATCCTCTGTCAAATTAAGAAGGGCCCTCATTTGCAGCCGTGCACTCTCTAGTCCAACAGCTGAGCTGCTCCAGCTTTCGTGCCGGGGGACCTCTGGGGACCTCATCGCCAACAGAGCTGGCACAGGCACATTACAGGTGCCCGATCAACCAGAGGAGACAGCAGTCAGCAATGAGGGGTTACTCTGCCAACTAGGCCTCTCTCCCCCTGTGAAAAACAATGCGTTTCCCTGCAGGATTCCTGGCCATGATCAATGGACTTTTTATATGGAATATGATCCATTAAATGAAAAAAGGTCAAGGCGGATCATACACATAATATAAGTGCTGTATATTACATACATACTGTACATACGTACACACATACATACTGTGGTGCCTGGAAATCTGGGCTGAGGAGGATTGTTTGGCGGACTTTTTCAGGATGGTTGGCTGCATGTCTGGAGGCCTATTTTTTTGCCTTTGTTTGTGGAACTTTTGGTTGCCAGACTTGGCTTTTTCTTGTTTTAAAAGGATAGTGTTTTTGGTTTGTTGGTCAATAAAAAGCACGCAAGCCAACACTTCTTTTGATTTCGTCCTGTCTATCCACCACGTGATCAGTGGCCACCCCTAGCCCTGCATCACAATACATACCACAAAGAAATAGTTTTATAACTGATATAATGTTGTTTTTTTCACAGGAGGATGTGCTGCTTGAGCAGGAGAAACTAAAAGAAGAGCAGAAGAACATTCAGAAACGGAGTGAACAGCTTTGCTCTATCATGCAGCAGTTCAAAGGCATGTAAAGGCACTGTCTTAGCTGTCACTCTTAACACCCAGATTTGCTTAATTGGTTTGCTTGACCACAATCTATGGGGTTGAGAACACACAGCATAAAACAGATGTGTGTTGTTGTCCATGTGTGTATTTAAATAGTTTGATTTTTTCAAATAGCTTAACCATCTGTGTCCATTAAAAAAGGATCACAGGATTCTTGAAGCAACACAATCACCCAAGTTGACCCGGACAAACAAATGAAAAAAAGATTTAAGATTTGTTTTTGGCAAATTAACTTTATTTGTATGAATAGAGAAAGCTCCATCCACAGGTACAGTGTATTGATTTGTATGCAGTAATCAGTGAATTTAATACAAAATAAATAATGTGACGTGCATATTATAATGTGCAAGTCAAACAACGTAAGCCAACAATGCTATGTTATCTATAGCACTGAGAAAAATTGCTTGCAGTAAAGCCCAATTGTCCTCATTGTAAACAGGAAATATTGTAATAAACAAGATTAAAAATGAAGGTGTAAAATAAAATTCCTTTCTGTGAATTTCATCTGTTTCAAGTCAATGGACTGAAATTTTTTTAAATTTTTTATATTTAGGCAGCTACACGTTCAAAACACCGAAGAGTGGGGTCACATTTTTTAATCATTTATAAAATTGGTAATTTGAAATTATGCCCAACAAATAAACAACAAACACGTTTTCAAAAAAACAACTAAAACGACTACAACATCCGGGCTACTCGCTTGCTCACCACCACTGCTGAAGTGAAACCCTTAGTTTCTCTTAAACTCTTAGTTTCACTTTCATAATAAGTTACAAGTGCAGACAAAGTAATAGCCATTTCGCTAGCAGAGCGGCAGGTAGCTACTTCTTTGGCCGGTAGCTACTTCCATAATAAGTTACAAGAACAGACCGAGTGATAGCCATTTTCGCTAGCAGAGCGGCCGGTAGCTACTTCGTTAGCTAGCAAAAGCGGGAGCCGGCAATGTACGACCAGGGATTCTGGGTAGTGTAGTTATGTTTCTCAAACTCCGTTAATTATATGATTCAAATTTGATATAAACGCAGTGATGAGTATATAATGGACTTTGTATCACATATATGTTAAAGTTTGGTCCATACAATGCCATATATCATCATAACGGGTGACTGAAAGATCCCGAAGTGGGGCAGGTAATGGCTTCCGGCAGTCTTCCGGGACCAGCCAGGGATAGGAGGGGGCGGGACTAGTAACAACACATGTTCAGAGACCTTCCTATATAAGACAAACTCTGGCATGGGCCGTGTCCGAATCAGCACTCTTCCACACTATCGAGTAGCCTTGGTGAGTAGATAGGACGAGAAAGTCGTTGAGTAGGCGAAAATTTTTCAAATTGCAGTATTCTCCCGGATGACACACTTACTTCTGGGGTTTTGCTGAGTACATTCCGGAGCACACTTTTCAAGTAGTATACGAACATGTTGGTCGCATAAATATGACGTGAAGCTTCATTTAAAAAAAAAAAATGCAAGTATCAGTATCTGCAGATCGGAGAAGGGGGCGTGTCGAAAGAAAGGAGGGTGTTGAAAGCAAAGGGGGCATGTTGAAAGCATGTTTCTATTGGTCGATAATTCCATAAGTTACACACATGCGCATTCTCCACAATTCCGTCACACACGTTAAGCACACATCGCCCATCTTTATGTCTTTTAGGCTACTTTATTTTCCACAGCGAATGTCTCAGAACAGCAGCAATCACAGAGAACCACTGCATTTATACCAAACTAATGCTACCTTCAGTTACCAATAGCAATGTTTTACATTATTTGGGCTAAATTATTGTTACAGTTTCCGTAAAGCCTAGACATAGCGCTAATTTGATGATTACATACCAATCAACCTAGTTATCATTTGAGTAATTGTACAGTGTATTTTCTTTCGCGATTGCTTTTGATTTTATAACCCATTTATATCCCGACATAGTTAAGGTCCCATATAGACCATGACCAATATAACCTGACTTTTTAATAATCTCATTCATATTACTAGTATAGTGCATTACTCCAGCAGCCTATAAAAGTTAACAGATTGCAAACATTTTGGTAAATTCAGCATTACATTGCAAACATGGATGCTTTCTTACAAGGTAACTTTCATGATGTTTACGGACTTGACTTTTATGTTACATTTATTATGATTTTCTTGGTTTGATGACAGTGATAAAATCAAACAGGTTTGAAACCTAAGTATTAATAAGATAATAGGATGCTCAAAATAAAGTATGCATTGAAGGCTGCACGTCACAGCCTCACACCTGTGTCTACTAGATGTAATCTACTAGTTGTATGAATTACAACTAAAAAAAAAGTATAGACCTACATGGGATGGGCCATCTATTCATGGTAGGATGTAAAAATAAACAATTAATTCATTTATTATTATGAAAACCCAGGTCCTCATGACTTAATCATTTTAATTTTGTACTTCATTCATTTCAAGATTTAATAACCTTTGTTTCATTCATGATCTATCTAGCATTCTGACCATATTCATTTGTATTGATTTCATTTGTGTATGTGCTTTTCCATGTATGTTTGATCCATCTTTCCATCAATCAGCAGGCAAGTGATCCTAGTTATAGCCTAACCTATTTTTATTGATTTATGTGTGTATTTATTTAAGAAAATTAAACTTACAAATAGACAAGTTAGACAATTTAAAGGCAATGCTACCAAATACTAACAGAGTGTATGTAAACTTCTGACCAACTGGGAATGTGATGAAAGAAATAAAAGCTGAAATAAATAATTCTGACATTTCACATTCTTAAAATAAAGTTGTGATCCTAACTGACCTAAGACAGGGAATGTGTACTAGGATTAAATGTCAGGAATTGTGAAAAACTGAGTGTAAATGGATTTGGCTAAGGTGTATGTAAACTTTCGACTGTACATTACCCACGTTCTGATAACA
Source organism: Synaphobranchus kaupii (assembly GCA_029718625.1). Lineage (NCBI taxonomy): Eukaryota > Metazoa > Chordata > Actinopteri > Anguilliformes > Synaphobranchidae > Synaphobranchus > Synaphobranchus kaupii. The sequence continues at coordinate 24,671,065 of CM056392.1, read as the reverse complement.
AATGTGTGTGAACTGTGAAAACTTGATAAAACTGATTTAATGGAAGGAATATTCATGTAAACTGGCACTCAGCTCTGACGTACAGCCGATAGAATCAGTTAAACATGAACATAAGACCACTTCCCATTGTTTCTTAAGAAATTCTATATATTCATTTATTTCTATTTTTCTTTCTTCAATATATGCAGCCTCATTCCCTGGCTACTCTCCTCATGGCGCTCAGCTGAAAAGTCAGATAGTTGTTAGGCCATGTTTGAATACAATGGTTTATGTAGAGTCCAACAATTGGGACAGGACAAATCCCAATTCCAAAAACGTTGGGACAGTATGTAAAATGCACATAAAAGCAGAAAGCAGTGATTTGTAAATTCTCTTTTACATAGGCTACATTTAATTGAAAATAGTACAAAGAAAATATATTTAATGTTTTACCTTATCAACTTTATTGATTTTTGTAAATATAGCCTATGATAATTAGAATTTGATGCCTGCAAAACGTTCCAGAAACCGTTCTGCTCCGTTTGAGATCTCTCCCGGCCAGTCCTATTTATTATTCCTGTTTGTTTTTGTAACCTGTTTTGCTCCGTTCTTTCATCCAGCCCGTCCAGCCTGCCTCCTGCCTGCCCCTACCAGCCCTGACTCCTCTCCTGCCCCGCTTTAGTTCGCCAACCCCCGTATCCTGCCTTCCTCCCTTTATTTGCCCTTTGCCTGCATTCGCTTGCCTTGCCCTAATAAATATTCTCCCTTGTCGGCTAACCCCGACTTTAACTAGGTTAAAGTCGGGGTTAGCCCCCTTTGGAACTTGCTAGTGTGAAACTTCTGTTAACCTAGGGTTAACAGCCCAGTTAACCTAGGGTTAAAATGGTTCTAGAATGCATATAATGTATAATCCAGGGTTAAGTGCAGTGTGAAAAGCCCTTTAGTTTGATTAATGCAATGATTCTATTGAATGGGCCTGGGTAAAAGCTGTTATTGAACGGCGGAATGAAGCTCGGAATGGCCAATAGTGCTCTGTGCCAAAAAGGACCTCAGTTCAAATGCTTGCAGCACTCGCTGTGGAATGCGCATCAATACAATCTTAACAGTTTCTGAATGGGCGTCATATGTTCTTTCATTTGAGCACGGAATTTCCATGAAATATAAATTTGAAATATATGAGAAATTGATCAAAACTAATAGCATTACCAGACATGTTTCAGAGTCCCTCATCACATTTTGGAATAAGACATCAAGATAAGGTTTTCAACTTTTTAAAGTGCAGATTTTCTTCTTTAAAATTAGTATATTCAATCCTTGATGACTCAATTATAAGTTGATCAAAATTATATTTTAATGGAAAAAGCCTGTTGGAGAGGATATGAATATATTTGAATATAAAGCCCTAAAAATCGCATTCTGCATTCTCACATCAATCATAATGTATGCCAAATGAAAGCTCTGGATCTGCCCTTCAAGTACGTATACATGATGTTATGAGTTCACACGGAAATTGTGCATTATTTGGACTGCAATCAAGTCTGGCCATTACATCTACCATAAGTCCATTATCATTCAGAGCCCCTTATAACCCTAACAGAATAACACATCAAGAAGAGGTTTTCACCTTTAGAAAGCGCAGAGCTCTCTGTTTAATATGAGTATCTCCAGTTCTTGATGACTCAATGATAAGTCAATAAAAAATCATGTTTTAATGATATCAGTCTGTTGGAATGAAATGGTGTCCATTTCCTCGCCAAGCCCCAAATATCACATTCTGCATTCAGACATCAAGGCATGATGTATACCAAATTAAAGCTCTGGATCTGCCCTTTGAGTACGTATACATGATGTTATGAGTTCACGCGGAAATTGTGCATTATTTGGACTGCAATCAAGTCTGGCCATTACATCTACCATAAGTCAATTATCATTCAGAGCCTCATATAACCTTAACAGAATAAGACATCAATAAGATATCATTAAAACATGATTTTGATTGACTTATCATTGACTCATCAAGAACTGGAGATACTCATATTAAACGGAGAGCTCTGCACTTTCTAAAGGTGAAAACCTCTTCTTGATGTCTTATTCTGTTAGGGTTATAAGGGGCTCTGAATGATAATTGACTTATGGTAAATGTAATGGCCAGACTTGATTGCAGTCCAAATAATGCACAATTTCCTTGTGAACTCATAACATCGTGTATACGTACTTGAAGGGCAGATCCAGAGCTTTCATTTGGTATACATTATGATTGATGTGAGAATGCAGAATGTGATTTTTAGGTCTTTATATTCAAATATATTCATATCCTCTCCAACAGGCTTTTTCCATTAAAATATAATTTTGATCAACTTATAATTGAGTCATCAAGGATTGAATATACTAATTTTAAAGAAGAAAATCTGCACTTTAAAAAGTTGAAAACCTTATCTTGATGTCTTATTCCAAAAGGGTGATGAGGGGCTCTGAAACATGTCTGGTAATGCTATTAGTTTTGATCAATTTCTCATATATTTCAAATTTATATTTCATGGAAATTCCGTGCTCAAATGAAAGAACATATGACGCCCATTCAGAAACTGTTAAGATTGTATCGATGCGCATTCCACAGCGAATGCTGCAAGCATTTGAACTGAGGTCCTTTTTGGCACAGAGCACTATTGGCCATTCCGAGCTTCATTCCGCCGTTCAATTCCGGCTTTTACCCAGGCCACTATTGAATGTCTTCATTTGACGTTTGTTTGTGTGTTTTTGGGTCTGTCCCATTGTCTATGTCTTTTTTTTGTTGTTGCTGGTGGCTACAACTGAAGTTCACTAACGGGGAAAGAAAAGATATTCTATTCTATTCTATTCTATTTAACAATGTGCGCGAACATTAACATTCCAACAGCCTGTATTTCGTAGCAGCAGCGCCCCTGGCGCATTCAAGACGTCCCTATCCCTGTCGCAGTCAAATGCAGGCGCACAACGGTCGGTTCCCGTCTGTGGTGTTGGGGGGTATGGCTCACTATTAAGCAGGAAGGTAGAATTCGCTTCATCTTATTGAAGTGGCTAGATCATTATTTGGCAGAAAAAGAAGGGGAGGAGAAGGCTGAGAAGCTCATAGAATTTGGGTTGCCTGCGCCGTGGCTGCAAACGGAGGCTGCCTGAGAGAAGGGAGAGCGGGAGATGAAATTAGCAACATTGGGTGTAAAAACTTAATAATACAGCGGGTAAGCGATTCAAAACACTGTGGACATGACATACGTTCTGCGATAGGTAGACGCAGAGATATGAATTTAGATGTGAGTACGGATGGTCTACAAAGGAGGCAAATGAGTTTGTTTTGTTCAATTTGTTTTCATTTGAAAATGTGTTTCTTGTCAGACAGAGTACAGTCCTTCCTTTGTTCCATTGCGCTGTTTTGCTGTTCTCTCTCTGCGAGGTTTGTAAATAATAGTGGAGCAACATGGCTGACATTGACACTGCTGACTATGTAGCTAGCTAGACAGCTTGTACTGTATTGGTCTCTGTTACAGGCGGGAGTAGCATTTTAGCCAGTGTGCTAGCGCTACCATTCTTGCATTGGACCAAATCCCGACAATATTTTTCTGCACCATTTTGTAGCAGAATGAAAACATGTTTATCTATCTTATAAGGTAGTTAACGTTATCTACTTAACAATTTAGGTTAACTTTCGGGCCCGTCTATTTGACGAGACGATAACTAGCTAGCTAACCGTCAGATAAGTTAGCTAGCTAGCTCAAAAATATAACAGCCGGCTAGATAGTAACGTTAACAGTTTTTTTTCTCTCCCCGATAACAGTCATAGCTAGGTAGCCAGCACCCCTGTAATATATTAATGCAGCAAAATATAGGTACGTAGATGAAAGTTTTGCAGGACAAAGTGCTCTAACTTACCTAACTAGCTAGCTAACGTTAGCTACAAAGGTTTTCTCTGTTCAGCAAATTTTCACTTTGTGGGTTTTTTCCTAACCATCATTTTAACGTTAGGTGGGACGCTACTAGACAGATTTTTAAATCTTGAAAACGACTCGCGGTACATTGTTGAATGTCCTCGCCAAATTTCATTACAGGGGAGAGGTTTCATTCGTTGGATTGGTTCAGTGTGACACATTGCACAAGTGAAGTGAAATTACTACATTAGCAGCATCTGAATCTTGGAGAAACACTGATTTAAGATTCTGGCCATAACGTGAGACAGGGAATAGAGGGGGCGGGGATGCTGCTAGTATTTATTTATTTATTTACTGTCTTTTAAACCTTTGAGAAGCACCTCTGCAGTGTTCATTGTCAAATTACAGTGCAGTATATAGGAGACATTACCAGCCTTTGTAGTTGTGTACAGTAGTTACGCGGTGTGTATGCTGCAGCGTCGACGCTTTCACAGTTCATTATTCCAAGCTAATTGGTGCCCAATACTAACGTTCGCTGGTTAGCAACTCAACTAATGGAAACGCTTTTCTTGAGTTTTTAACGGGATAGCGTGCTAATTTAATCTCTGCAGGCAGCGAAATATTTTCCAACACGTCCACCCGTTTTAAGAATGTGCAGCAATCGTAGCAAGACCGAGATTATTTACCCTTTCTCAATAATAAAAATGTTTAGCCGCATGTAAGATCATTTGATGTAACGTTATTGCATTAAGCATCCCTCTTCATGATGTCATGGCATGAAACACTCACCCCCTCACAACCCTCCTTAATCACTGTTCTTACAGACAGCACTGGGAAATTTCCATATTAATGATAGCATCAAGGTTAGAAGTCACAAGACCACGTTTGCTCACAAGGAGGCAAATGGTTTTTATAACAGATTGCGTTAAGTGTCTTGTCACTTATGTCCCCTACTTATGTGTAATTCACTTGGGAAATCATTTTAAAAAGTCTGTTTGTCTTCATACTAAGTTATGTAAAAGGTCTTGCATTTCATACAGAAATATGCATTTGTGATATTGGGAAAAACCCCACAGGGCCAACGATCTAGCCCTCTCATCTAAATTAAACTATTCTACTTCAGCAACAAATGTTGCGTTCACATAGAGAACCTGCCGGGGATGTGACTTAAATTGGGATTACTCTTCCTAATTCTGTGACATATGCAAACATTTAAATAATTTGTTGAAGAAGGAACTTCATAGTGTGCACATGGGCCACCTAGCCTAACACATACTTCAGAGATTTAATCTACTGTATTTAATCTACAGTTTCATTATAAAACTGTTTTCAGGCCCCAGGTCCACTATTTATTTTGTTTGTTGAGAATTTATTTATTTATTTCTCCACCCTTAATTTATATCATTGTACCAGCTAATTTTCTCGTTTTGCCTTTGTGGTTACTTAAATGGCAGTGTTGTAACCAAGGGTAATTCATCTGTACAGTAATCAGCCATCATTAAATAAAATTATTGAAGTGGGCATTTATGTAGATTCACTTTGATGGGTTGTTATGTGGATTACTTGTGCAGAAAGTATAGTTTAATAAAAGTATACTTTCTGCACCTGATGGGTTCACATCTTCTTCTGTGACCAATTTTGGGCGGGGGGAAATGGGCTGATAAAGCTATTCAAAGTTCAGAAAATTGTGGTTTTAAACTAACTGTTGCTTTAAGGAGATGTGAGCAGTCTGAATGGCAGTTGTCTGATGCTCTGAAACTTTGGCACATACTCTGATTTAGGGATGCACCAATACCGATACTGGTATTGGATATCTGGTCCGATACTGTGGTCATATACTTGTACTCATAAAAATGCTCCGATTCCCAGACCATATTGACAATGTCACATGAATAAAAATAATAATAATAATAGAAAAAATATTAGGCGGTTTGGATTGTTGGTTTATTTATGCTCCCCATCTTCCAACTTTTAACATATATTTACAGATCATTATTCGATGTAATTGGACATGATTTGATGTAAATATCCGAAATATGCGATAATGGTTTATGCAAATATCCAATCTCTTTACAATGCAATGAATGGGTTTGGGATTTGGCAATTCTATGCAAATACCAAAATTATGCGATAATCCGTTATGCCATTAAAGGGTAAGCACCGCCTAATGAAATTGTTGTTAGTACGGCGTCGAATTTGAATTGATCGCAGCTGAAAGTCCTGCCTGAAAATTACTTCTTTGACGTGTGACGGGTTCTGAAATCAACCAGCCATCTATACAAAGATGGCTGGATGCATCCCATCCAAAATTTTGTGGCGTACAATATTGTACAGGACACCGGACCGACAGCTGTCCTCCAATCCAGCAAGAGGCTGAGCCGGATTGGAGGGACAGCTGGATCAAAAACCAAACCGTCCAGCTCAATGACAGACGTCTGATCACCCTGTCCACATCTGACTCCACATCAACATCGTTAGTGGCTCGATTATTCCAGTCCAACCTGAGTTTCTTGGACAAGGAGGGTCCTGCACTCTCATCCCTTTCCAACTCCGCATTCTGTCTCACAAAATAGCTTACTGTGCTTTTTTTTTTTCATCTTGAAAAAACCACTGCTCTCAATCGTGTGACAGCAGCGCTAACTAGTTGAACAATGCGCGCAAACTGAGTGGACATATATTTAGGGACTTTTTTGGAGGGAGTTATTTTTTTTTAAAAATTTTATGTTATTTTTTTTAATCAGCCTGAATTGTGATTGCATGTACATTTCCCATATTGTATGTGCGTTGTCTGGGATTAAGTGACATGCTCACACTGTAGAGCCCTGAGTGTCGGTGCCTAATGAAGAGATGCGCTTTAAAGGAACACTTATTCATTTGCACCGTATTTATTTAGCCTTTATTTATCCAGGAGAGAGCCCCGTTGAGATTATCTCTTTTTCAAGGGGGATCTGGCGAACGGTATTGAAATAACACCGCTGGCATTTTTGCGTGCTGCGGTATACAGTATTACCAGATATCAGCCCGTCCTTAGTACAAATGCACAAACACAGGGGAAATTAAGAGCAGCGGAGGTGCCGAGCTAACATGTTCAGAAGTGTGGCCTCGGGAGATGACGATTAGTATGGAAATAAGAGAATGCTTCCGGTAGTTCCAGGTAATTTTCTGCCTTATTGGTGACCTAGAGGCGCATTGGCACAGGATCTGCCCACATAAGCACAAAGAGATTTTAGAGTTTGAACACTGCGCTTTCTGGGGATGAGACGAGGCGGTAATGGGTTGCGGATAAAAGACGAGCCTAATGGCTAGCAAAGCAAGAGTGTGTGAGGGCTTTCAAGACAAAGTGACTTCAGTGTCTGAGTAGTGTGAGACAAGCGGAAGAAAGACATGCGGAATAACAGAACTATGGTCTATATAGGGGAAGGCGAGCAAAGAGAGCACCGCAGGAAGTCAAGGTGGGAATTGACCAAGGTCTAGACAATGAGATTTGTAGTTGACAGCATCTTCTTTCAGTTGAAGAGGGGGAAGCAAGCCAAATAAGAAATGTGTTAAGAAGAGAATGGTTCAGAATAAACCCCAGGATTTTAGCTGCAGGCAAAGAGCAGCCTGGAAGAGAGGTCAGTAGGAGGAGATGAAAGAGAGAACTGGGCAAATTTATTTATTTATGTATTTATTTATTTATATTTTCTGTGCTAAAAGTTACATTTGAGATGATGATGGGCAAGCTTCCAGAAGATGGATCCAACAGGATGAAAGGGGTGAGGGAGGGGGGGGGGGTGATTATGGCATCTGCCTTTAATTGCTAGGCCATTTAAAATGAACCTAGAGAGAAAACCCAACAAGACCAGAAACAGACCAGTGTTACGGTGTTCTCCCTGAAAATAATCCAGGATTTTATCAGCACTTTTGTTCTTTCATGTTATAGCCAGATAATGTCAAAAAGAGGGGGGAAAAATGCACACCGTGATTTATATAGAAAAAGGTGCAGGTGATCGTAATTATAAATTAGAAAAATGAAGTGAACACCGCATACTCAGCTCCATATATTATTTATTTATCTTACCATCGTTTCATCTTTCGTCTTCATCAGGGCAGAGAATGAACATAGGCTACTGATTAATCTCAAGAAGTGTGATTCTAAAATAAATTTGTAGCAGTTAAAAAAAGCATTATGTTTGGTTAGTTATCTACAGTATATACATCATTTACTTTATACATGGACTTTTCAACTTTTTCTTCGTACAGAGATGGCCAACTTAATTCACACGCTTAAGTGCCTCTCCTGTGCAGCTCTTACGCGGGGTGATCTACGCCGTATTCTAACGTTTGCTCAGCGGTTGCTTATCTCAAAATGTGGGTGGCACAGGGCATGATATTCTAATGACCTGTTTCTTGTATCTGTTCCCTGGATTCCCAGATTTCTACTGAAACAGATGTTTGTGGCTCTTTCAATCCTAATCATCCCCCAGTTTAATTGGCTAAAATAATTTTCTCCCTGTCCACCTCAGCTGATGTGCGATGAGCATTCTGGCGCGAAAATAATGGCTGCCGTTGCATCACCCAGATGGGTGCTACACATTGGTGGTGGTGGTAGAGGCGAGCCTCCCTCTCATCATTGTAAAGCGCTTTGAGTCACCGGTTGGTGAGAAAGGCATAATATAAATGCAAGCCATTATTATTATTATTATTATTATTATTGTGGGGAGTATGCATTTTCAACGTGTCTGTGACGGTGCCCTTAATAACAACATTTGCCTTTGTAAAATCCTGCTTTGTGCATCGTAGTTTCTATTGGGTGGTGGGGAAGGCAATAAATGTATTGATAAGTCGCAATATAGCCTTGATTAATTGATCATAACTCTTAGATATTGGTGACTGGGATATACCCATCACACACGCTCAGAAAAGAATTGTTGGAATGGTAAACAAATAAATTGTTGGATTTACTTACTACAATTTTTTTAAATAATCTTTTTGCGATTTAGGCTACTTAATAAAATTAATTACGGTGGTTGCACACAACATTATTAAGTATATGTGACGTCTTCAACTTAACTTGTTAGTTCCTTAGGGTTGCAAAATTCTGGGAACATTCAAAGGTGGAAACTTTCCATGGGATTTAATGGGAATGAATGGGAATTGACAGGAATAAACTGGAAATGTTGGCGTTATTTGTACTAGCTGTATCTACCTCGTCATATGCAGACATAAATATAAACATGTTTTGTCATACACAGACATCCATGCAAACATTTGTGAGTAGAACTTTAATGGATTCTTTCATTGAACAAAAAACATGAATGTTGAATAACATAAATTATTAAGTGAAAACTCTGAATCTGCGTATCTTGTAGACACGCCTCGTTTTCAGAAAGCCCCGCATGCATATATAGCGATATCTCCTATCTTGTGATAACTTGCCACTTCCCCTCAATGATTCATGGGAAATCTTTGAGCTGCATTAATTATATTTATGGTTAAAACGGGTTCTTTAGAAACAAATCTGAAATTCCGAAATTCACCTGGAGTTATTCTGCTCTGAATTCCCCGGACTATGGGAGCATGATTCAGAATTTGGCCACAGAGGAGAAGCAAACTATTAAGGCATATTTAATTCTCAATTGTATAGTTTTGACTGGTCTTTGTCATCCATGGTATCACAAAATAGAGTCACTATATATTTGATGAACTGTTCTCATATAATTTAGTGAATTTGAGGTTGTTCTGTAATGTGCATTTCATGATGCTAATTTCCCTCTGTTTCCCCTGTTCCTGTTGGCCATTTTTGTTTGTTGCATATTAATCTCTCAGCTTTGCATTCTTTTCAAGCTGTAGGGCTTGTTGGTTGTACATAAATTGAACATGGTTTCTGTAACAGTAGACTGCATTACTCATTTGCTGTGCTGTGGATCTATTGAAACTTGGATGTAGCAAATTGTGCATAAGGAACCTGAGTGTTATCAGAAGCAAAGTCAAATCCCACTGTTGTTATAACCTGAATTGCCTCAGTAACTGTCCAGTTGTTTAAAGGTGCACGACACAGGATTTGTACCAAGAATATATTATAAAATAGCCATGCTCAATCGAATCTATAGTGCAATGGAATTCTGACGAGGAAAAAAAAAATGGCGGAAATCTTGCTCCTCTGCCTGAATGTATTATTCTAAGATGTGTTTGGGACGTTTCTGGATGTGGTGCTCTATTCTGTATGGGGAGGGGTGGGTGTGGCTACAGAGCCTGTGGGGTGGGATCTGTACAAACGGTCGGCGAAAAAGTCTTCCGGAGCTTTAATTTGGTTTTTACGAGGCCATGGGAAGGCAATGGGTGACGTCACAGTGGCTTTGTCCATATTTTTATACAGTCTATGGGTGGGATCAAGTTTCAGCTGGGCATTTGTAACCAGCTGGCTACTGTAATGGCAGAGGTGAAGAAGCACAATTAGCCTACAGCGAAGCCAAACAACAAGCCACGTTCAAGAAGCAGAGTCAACCTAGGATTTGCTTTTCCTAGATGGCGACAGCTGAAGTTTTTCAATGGTTTGAAAAGCGATGCGGAGTTGACGTGTTTTCTGTTGGACCTGGAAGTACCATTACCTCTAGCTATCCAGCTAGCTACATGAGGTAACTAGATGGCCAAAGTTGGGTACCTTTTGTATCAAATTAATATAACAATGTAATATGTTGTATTTGAGAAAATAAATAATTATTTGTGTACAAATGGGAGGCACGGTGGTGCAGTGGATAGCACTGTCGCCTCACAGCAAGAAGGTCCTGGGTTCAAATCCCAAACGGGACCTTTCTGTGTGGAGTTTGCATGTTCTCCCCGTGTCCGTGTGGGTTTCCTCCGGGTACTCCGGTTTCCTCCCACAATCCAAAAAACATGCAGGTTTAGGCTAATTGGGGGGGACATTAACAGGGCGTTGCTGCAAAAGAGCATGTGTGCTCAGTCAACCTACCCTGTATAAATATATATATATATATCTTCATGAAAAGGTAATTTACTTTACAAGGGTATTAGCTAGCTATGATAGACAAGATATGGTCTGCTAATGTTACTTATTCCACACAGGATTCCGTCCCAGTTCTAAATGAATATTCAGAGTAACGTTAACTAAATACTGAACAAGGAAAAACACCACAAGATGGCTGCAACTGCAATAGGTCGTAGCTACCATTACAGTAACAATGTTCCTACGAGGTGCACTTATAATATAAAGATCATTATATCAACTGTTGACTCTGAAGAAGACGCTAAGTCGAAACATCAGTCGTATTTAATAAACGTACTTCATTCTATTATGAGTGCTCCAGCATTCTCTTTGATGAGCCCGGGTACATTTTTCTTCATACGCACTGTCCTATACAGAGAGCACCTTCTCTCTTTTATATGCTTTGACTGAAGTGTGCGGGATAGCCTTTATTTAATTGTTATAAGACTGCCTAATTACTGTTACCATCCATATAGAACAATACAACAAAATTGTATTTTCATTTTACCTTAGCTGGACATTTTGCTTGCTACGCTCAAGTGTGTTTTTGCCCTCAACGGAGGTGAGTGGGCGGGGTTTAAGATGTTGGTGGAGACTTCCTTGATTGTAAACACAGGACCACAGCAAGGCTAAAAATCCTGCATAGTGCACCTTTAAGCGTATATATATTACCCCAAACGTAAGCTGTGTAAGCCATCGTGAGAATGGGAGACTGCCAAGCAAATAAATAACGTAATCTGAATCAGTTTTTTTGGACAAGATTCTGCTCCCTCTCTTCACAGTGAAGACCAGGCCCTCCGCTTCTATTGTTCACAGGCTGAATAGTGGTGTTATGTGTCTGCTCTGTTATGTAACCACCTTTACTTAGCTGACTAAATAATGTAAGGCTCATAGCCGGGCCTGTGACCCAGTTCCTCACAGTTCCCAGGGCTGCTTATGCCTGAAAGGGCTCTCTCGGGGGCGGACCAATTCATTCCTTTTTGTGCTGGAGAGAGCCGTTGACATGCACTGGCAGTTGTAGCGGAGAAGCTTGCCATGCATAACCCACACTTGCATGTCTGACACTCAAGCCTTCAAGAAAGTTAATGGACATACTGTGAACTGTGTGAGGGCATAGGCCTAACTCAAGTAACTAGTAGTCTGTGGTGTTTTGTGCTATTTTTTCTGAAATGTTGCCTTGAACATCGCATTAACAGAATGGACCTTTTGTCACCTCTTGCACAATATACTCTATAAAATAAATATTTAACACCGATTATGCGTAGGTTTCACTGTATCAACGCTCTGCACAATAATCATGAACTGACTTTAAAATGGCAGGGTGCAGTTTGATACTGGGATGGGAATACTGCTGGCTTGAGACTCCTGAGATGTTAAATGAAGCTTTTTTTCTGATCTAAATATTTGTAACACGTTGGTGTATCAGGATGTCTAGAGCGCCGTGTGGTATTTCCACATTTGTTTCACAATTTTCCACATTGTTAAAGTATCCAAATGGATCTGATGAAATTTTTTCAATTATGTATTGCTTGCATTACAGGTTACAGGGAATGAAGAAATAACAAATGCAATTCCCAAATCACACTTCCGACATGATTCTCAGGAAGGCTTTTTGTAGTTAAATGGAGCTTTCATACAAGAATGGAGAAAAATTGCTTTTTCTCATTGTACTCCTGAGCATTCAGGAAACGGTTGAAAAGATTCAGTCTTCAGAAATGTTCACTTTGTTTTGAAACGAGCAGTGACACTTAAAATGTACCAACGTTTTCATTATTCCATTTACCTGCATGTCACAAAGAAATCACAGCCACCAGACCGTCCTTGATTGGTACCACTGCTCTGGTGCTAGACTGGATTGTTTGCCATAAGAAGGACTCCATTAAGATAATAAAAGTATGCATAAATGTGAATTCTACAAAGCATATACAATGATTGTCAATATAGAATTACATTTCTTGAAAAGGATAACACTAATCATATTTCTATTGCATTAACCCCTACAGCTGTGAACTGTTTTTCTTTGTTCCCAACATTTAGATTAGCAGTATGTGAAAATGTCAGCTTCATTGTTGTGAAATAGACTAATACAACTTTAGTTGGTTTAAACCCATCACCTCCGCCTCAATTGACTAGGTTATATTGTGTGTTGCAACATGAAAAACCCTTGTCCATTACCAATTTTATTGACCTGGAGATTTCTTTATCAAAAAGAGTAAAATCCAAATGACATCCATAATATTTGTATGGGTTGGTTAACACTGCAGCCAGAATTCTTTGTTTTGCACATTTGAATGTTTAAAATGTAGGCTTACCTCTAGGCATCATCCTGTTATAGGGAACTGCCTGTATTTTTTTTTTTTTTTTTATACACATCAGTTTTTATTACTGTATTAGTGTAAGAGATATCACTGTCACCTTTCCCTGTCCATAGTTTACACTACAGCACTTCCTACAAAAAATCTTCTTAATCGCACCCTTACAATCATTTTAGTTAGAGGATTTTCAATTTTCTGTTGAGTTTGTAATTAGTGAAGCCCTGGCTATCAGTATAAATACTGTATAGTATAGAAAATTACATTTTTGACTGTGCGCGTGCGTGCGTGCGTGCGTGCGTGTGTGTGTGTGTGTGAGAGAGAGAGAGAGACGAGAAATGGGTCTATGATTTCCCACAAAACCATGCACAGGGAACCCCTCAGAAAAGGTTTTGTTTTTGATTCCTCATAAGATATTGCTCTACAAGATTGCACTCTAGTTCTCTATATGTCATATTTGGTCTCGTGAGCAGAGTTAATAACTCGGCTACATTTGCATTTTTTCTAGGACTGTGAGTACCACCTACACGGAGTGGTGTGAGCGTCCCTGCATGGTGGTGCGAGGAGACCAGTCTTTCTCCTGCTGTCGACTGCTCACTCGATTGGGTAACATAGATTTTGTTCACCCTAGTCCGGCAGCTTGGCTGCTCACCTAAATACAGATGAATGAAGACCCCATTCGGGAAGACAGCGGGCCAGAGATCCAGAGCTGATGCAGGTGAGGTTTTAGTTGAGTTTTTGTGTGTGTGTGTGTGTGTGTGTGTGTGTGTGTGTGTGTGTGTGTGTGTGTGTGTGTGTGTGTGTGTGTGTGTGTGTGTGTGTGTGTGTGTGTGTGTGTGTGTGTGTGTGTGTGTGTGTGTGTGTGTGGTTGTGTGTGTGTTTGTGTTTCTGTCTGTCTGTCTGTCTGTCTTTACATATACATACGTGGATATATTGATGCAATTGATGCTAAAGCATAGCAGTTAGAGCCGGACCAGATCTTGCCATAAAGCTTCCGTCAAGCGGAAGCTTCCCTCAGCACACTAGTCTGCATTTAGTAAAATGATCTTGGTTTGTATGTTAGATGCAACTGCAAATGTTCACCTGTTTTCACAATTTTGCCTATATTTCACAGTGTTTACATACTCCATACAAGTCCTGTTTTAAAATAAAAATGTGAAGGCTACAACTGGCTATCAATCAATGCAGGTACATTGTCACAGCGAAATTCATGGGAAAAATTGACCCTCACTACCTTGGAGAAAGAAACTGCCTCTGTGACTGCTGCCAGTTTTTCACATGGGATGAACATTGACTGAAATACTTTGAGTAACAGCGGGAAGGAAAATGAACACATTTGTGGGTTCTGTTTAAGTAAACTGAGGTCAGTTTTCAGTTGCTATAACACAGTAATGTAAAATTCTGCTCTCTCTATTTTTATTGGCACATTTCTTGTTTTAAGTACAATACATGGTTGACTGATCCTACCGTGACACTAAAGGAATTTTTTGAAAATCTATAATTAAACCAAAAAAATAGCACTCAAAAATAAATTCCAATAATCTGAGAATTTTAAATTCCTCTAACACAATAATAAAATATCTGCCAACACCGATATCTTTCAGCTTCCTGACAAGGGATTTTGACTGGCTTACAGTGAAATACCTTTGCAGTTGATATATGCCGAACATTTTTGTTGATTCCAAGTTATGTAAACAATGCAGTAATGCTATGATACGATATTCTAAAGGTATAATAGTATTGGAAAGAAGGATCTGTAAAAATAGAGAATTCAATACTGTGTAATATCCACATCGGGTTTTGTGGTACTTGACACATCCACTTACTTTGAACGGCACTGCTTCGATTTTATCCAGGGATCCCTCTGTTTCTGAAAAATAACCTTTTCTTATCAGTGCTGTTTTTCATGCAAAAAGACACAAATGGAGGCTTGTCAAGGGCAGATTTTCAGCCTGTGTTTCGAAGGACCTTTAATCACAAGCAATTATACACTGACTTCTGTGGGAAAATAAGTGGTAGTGGAAAATGAGGAACTGGAGCTTCACTCATTTTGTGCTCTCTCTTTAGTCTTCTTAATTGAAAATGTACAGCACATGAGAGTTATGAGTTTAGCTTGTTTCTAAAGCATGCTTTTGCTCAGAAATTCTATTCAGGTTTTTTTTTTCCAGGTCAACCTTACAGCGAATTATGCAACAAAACGAATCAATCAAGAACTTGGTTTAAATGAAAGCCAGAAGAAAGTCATTATATAGGTCAAGGAAATGTATTTAAAATGAAATAATGATTTTTGATAAGGACTTACCACGGATATACATTTGTCTAAATTATTTATTTGAAATTCACCTTACAAGAAGGGCAGCATTGCCACTATGTACGTACATTGTTCTTTTTACTCTAGAGATTGCTCTCTATGGCAGTTTAACTCCAAATTTGTACAATTGTTTAGATGAATATTTAAAGGCATAGTAAACTTTGTTAGAACATAATGTTGTATAGCTACCTGGCCCTGATATGAGTGGTAATATTCAATTCACCTTCATGACTTGCTCCAGTTGTCAGCAACTGGCCAACGAAGAATGATGTTTTTTTTCTCTCTCCATTCACTCCCATTGCATGGCGAAACCGGTCTCAAAAGCACACTTTTAGCACACTTTTTTTTTTTAACCAATTTTTGATTGATTTGATTTTGAAGAACTATTTTCTGGGAACTAGCGAGCTGTTGCTTGCTTCTTTGCTGCTCGGTTTGTTTACGAACGCAAGCTTCAGGAAGTGAGCGGGACCATCACGGGCGCAAGAACGAAACAAGGACGCTAACCGGATCTTCCTCTCAGCCTTTGTTTGGAAAAAGTGTAAAATATCATGAATGGAGCTTTTTATCTTTTCAAACATTTGGTTACGGATGTTCTGATTTTGTATATTGGCATAATCCGCGTTGTTTGCATACTCTTTATGTGCGAAAAGAGTATGTGCTTTTGAGACCTGTTTTGCCATGCAATGGGAGTGAATGGAGAGCGAAAAGACGTCATTCTTCGCTGGCCAGGTGCTGAACACTGGAGCAAGTCATGAAGGTGAGCTTGAATATTACGATGCATTACGGGCCAGGTAGCTATACAACATTATGTTCTAACAAAGTTTACGATGCCTTTAATAGAGGAATAGAATATTTACTTAACATTTAACTTTCCCGGCTGCATTAATCAATGTAGAATCTCAGAAATTATGAAAGCTACATCAGTTATTTATTTAGCAATGCTTCTTTTTTCAATTTTAGGGCACGCAGGTGTTTCTGCAGGTATGATGAAGAAAACAAAAAATTCCCACAAGTAAGTTTAGATGCTTTTTTCTGTTTCCCTTTGTGTGACTCTTGAAGTTGCTAATTTGTATACATTTAATTGTACAAAATATCATCAATAATTTTCAAGATATCATGAAGTGTTATGAACAATGGTAATGATTGGGTAACTACGGGATATTTGTGTCATAAATAGGTTTTCATGGTTTCCAGATTAGGGAGACATTTTTTTTAGTTTATGTTAAACAGTTCAGTTTTGACAGTGTTACAGCAATGGGTATCTGCCAGAGCAAGAGAAGTTGGACAAGTTACAGTTTAATGAGGGTTAGAAGCAACTAAGTTAGCTACCTCAGGCTAACGCTGTCTTCCATGGTCAGCTTATGAAACATGTTGTCAGTAGCAATTAATTTGTGTATTTAAAGGTTTTAACCAGAGAATATTTGCTGCCAAAAGTTGCACTTTGTGGTGACGTGATGAATATTTCCAAATATGACCAAGTAATTCTCAATCTTTGTTATTTTTTCAACCATGCATATTTGAAACAGACAGACAGACAGAAAGATCTATTTTCACATTTTTAACATTGATGACCAAAATATTCTGGAAAATCAAACATCACCACCTCTAAGCAGAAATGGAGCATTTAACATCAGATGCCGCTTTCAGTAGTTGTACGACTTTGTTAATTGACCGGGGGACAATATTGCCAAAGTAGTAGGGCTGGGAAAACTGAAATTTGGGCTAAGTGCTCTGGGAATATCAATTATTAATTGAAAACATTTGTTACAATGAGCTGGGGTTGATTACATACCCTTTGTATAGCCCACTATACTTTCTGTAATCACCTACAGAAGTGGAGAGAGCGTGTCTTTGGGGACTGTACAGATATGTAGGGCAAAGAATGACAGATATGCCCTGAAGTCAGCATGCCTTTAAAGGGTAATTCCACCCAAAGCAACATTAACCTTATTTAACAGATCGAGGCGCATCTAATTAAGTCTCTCTTTGTGGCTGGCCAAAAAAAAATTCTGTACTGAGATATTTGAATATAAAGTTGAAGATTTGGTAGGTCATTTTGACGTATGACCACTTCCTCGTTTTTGAGAGACTACAGTGGCGTCAAGTGGGCGTTTAAATTACATAGGCATGTAGGCGGAGCCAGCGAGGGAAGAAATGCTCCGTCTGTCACTTGTTCTGAGTAGGGACACATCGTAGATCAAGCTAGCTGTCATTGCTATTTTATTATAATGTCAGAAAATTACATTGATAGGCTACGTTATTTCCTAAAGATGTTTTGGCAAACTAAACCAAACAGCACTCGAGTGCTGTCGGTTACAGAGTGGAGTTGCCTCCGGTATTGCCTGACATCTGCTCTGCCTTATTGAATCACCTGGTAAGAAACCATGTCAACTAACGTTACATTATGATGCATGACCATGAAAAGTAGCGAGCTGACCATAACTGAATGGTTGCGCTTTGAGCATTCGATTACAGAAGCAATTTTAACAATGTCATTTCTAAGCTATTGTCGTTAGCTGTTGTTAGCCACAGGTTTCTTGGCATGAAACAAATTGTTTTTTAAATATGTTTGCCATGCAGTAGGCTATAGTAGCTAATTCGTTTATGGCAGGAGATTGGATATCGGAGATGGTAAACACGTTGTTTCAAATTTATTACCGACATCAATGCATTTGAGTTGCACAACAGGGAAAGTTTTTCTTTGCTAGCAAATGTAGCTAAAACAGCTAACAACTACAACAATGTTTTAACTTTTAATTGTAAATGTTTATCATTCTGTATCGCCATGTTGGCCGATACAAAAGCAAATTTTCCTAAATTAATGGCCGTTTTTCTGGAGACTGAGCTAATGGTGGTGGTATTTTTTTCAGTAGAACTGTTCCATTAGTGGCTAACTTGCCAGCGAGTTACGTGGCCTCTCTAGTCTCGCAGTAAAATGCCCAGCCCCTCGGCCTCCGCTTCGGTAACGTCATTCAGTGGGCGTGGCAACCTGTTGTCTGAACTGTAAGCGCCTTGGCCGTTGTAGTTTATAGTAAACTATAGGTACCTGGTACATGTGCAGTAGTTTGGGGCTATATCTCTGCTCTCACTACAGGTAGAAAGTTGGCTGAGAGCTCATTTTAATCAGGTGGAGATCTACATTTCTACAAATCAAACATCATTATTGGGTGGAATTACCCTTTAATGGGATTGCTAGGGCGTTTCCTTATGCTAATCAATATGAACAGGCACGTACATCCAATTTATGCTCAATTGCCATCGATCATCTGGTACACCTGTGATACGCACAAAATCAAAGGTCTGCACATGTTTCTTGAATCCCACTTTTTTTTCTTTCTTTTTTTAAAAATTTATTTTGAATACATTTTCTTTTACTTTTCCTAAGAACAAACGTAAGACGAATTTGAGAAAGGTTTTGTGAATGAGACCCATCCAAAAGATTCCAAATGTTGAACTCTGTTTTATTTATGGCATCTCTGTTTTATTGTTTAGAATGCTCTCTCATATTTAATTTAAAATTTTGTTTTAATTAGCCAATGGGGGTTTATACAAGTCATTAATTCCAATTGGTTGAGACAAAAAAAATCTTTGACCCATCTTTGTCTTGTTAATTTATTTTTAAATAAAAAAATTTAAGTTTTGAAATGCTAAAATTTTCTTTTGGGTGCATTTATCCAGCATTATATAGAATTTAGATTTGATATAAGTGCATATGGGGAAAGCAAAATAATTTAATATGAAGGCCGATTTACAGTGCATTACCTCATCAGTAATATCATTTGGTAGTGAACTGTCATTACAGCATATTTAGGGCTTGTGCATCAATGTTGCTTGTAGCAAGGCGAAGTGTGTACCTAAATTACTGCACATTAGAAATGTGAGGATGTTACTGCACATTTGTAATGATACGCCATGCCAAGTATAATGTTGTAAGGTCTGATTAATTAAATAAGGTTTTTATCACTTATGAATTCATGTGAAGCAGAAATTGAGTGAAATACCAGCTTAGGATGCATAGTCTCCTGTTCTTCTTTAATGCATTGCTGTATAGAACAACCAAATTATATATAAAGCAAGTCATTATGTAAAATAGCTACAGAGCCAGTTGCTTGTTGTGTCTGGCTAACTTTCCTAATGTGTGCGCAGTTAAAAAAAACAAGTATGACCAGCAGGGTAAAAAGTTGTAATCTGCTTACGGGCAAGTGTATTAGAGGAAGGCGTGTGCTTTGGGTGCCATGCTTTTTGTGCAGACGTGGGTGTCACAGCGCTGACTGAAGAAGGCATATTCCAAATGGAGGAGAAAAAAGGAAATCTTAGGTAGCTAGATGGGAAAATGTAAAAGTTTATCAAAAAATAATAATAATAATCACAGCTGCTGTGTAAACGGCCTTAGACTCAAACACAACCTTGGGTTATGAATATGCATCTCGTTATCACTCATATGAACCAATTAAAAAGACCGAACGGTAAAGTACCATCTGGGACCTACAACCAGTGCGTAGCAAAATTAACACCGGCCTCTTTTGTGACTATGACTTGCCTGTTGAGTGGAAAGGCGATTGCCATGGTTACTGTGAAAATTCCATTCACTTAATGAATTTGTTGAGTCATTAACATTTAATGATTCATTCACATCAGTTCATGAATTGAAACCGTTCTGGCACAATCCTTTGCACTTGTCCCAATACCTTACCAATTCAATTATTTTCTGAGATGTTGGGTAGAATTTAAATGAGAATCAAGCCAAATTCACTATCAACATGTTGAAGTCTTGTGTCAACATGTTCTTTTTCCACCCCTTTTTTAAAAATTATTTTTTAAATTTGTTTCTAATTCCCCCCCCCCCCCCCCCCCCCAATTTCCTCACAATTTGGTAGCCAGTTGTACCCCTATAGCTATTCAATTCCCCGTGTAGCAACCGCTTGAGAATTTGCTGCTACACAACCCCTGTCAGCCAATGGTAGGAAGAAGGGCGCCACGTCCTCTTCAGGGCGCGACTCCTCAAGCTCCTGACTGTGATTCCGAGTCGCCCGTGGCCGCTTTGTGTGTGACTATTCTCCCTCCGTGGAACTGGCAGGACCAGGTGCAAACCCCTGATCCTTAGCGTGCAACTGCATGGGCCACCACGGCGCCTTTCCACCCCCCTTTTCTATCAACTTATCTTTTATGAGGTATCTTTTTATTAGTCTATTAGCACAGCAAACATTAATGCTGTTATACACCTGGTCTTCCTGTAATGACTCTTATTATTCTGCACGATTAAACATAAGGTTATTGAGTACCCTCACCTTATGTACTTAATAGTACAGTATTGATAAGAAACCAAATTAATTATAGTAGCTTCCTCTAAACAACTGACTTTAAAAATAGACTGTTACCTACAATATTTACATTGCTTATGTAGCTTTTTCCTCATTGAAGGAGCTTGATCCTTGCATTGTAATTTAAGTCCAGCACTGGGTGACGGGTAAGTGAATCTCCTCGGGTGAAATGCAAGCTCAGCAACACACAGAAAGGAATGAGATCTGTCCAGACCGAATGATACCTTGGAATATACAGTACACTGTGCAGAATTCTGTTACACTACAGTTGCCCCTCAGGGTATCGGGCTTTGTTGCACTGCAGCAGGAAATGAGCAGTGCTTGTGCTGTGAGTTTGGGAATCCACAATGCAAAATAACTTGTTTGTGTGTCTGGGGGAGACTTCTGCAAGGACAAATGCACTGATTATGGAAATTCCAACTGCTGTTTCGCCATACGGTTTTTACATCACTGATCATTTATTTTCTGACAAGAGGCCCTTGCCTTATCTTACCTGCGTACAATAGCCTAAGTTTGACATTTCATCCATTTACACAGCCGGGGCTATTTCCTGGGGCTGTTTGGGCTAAATGCCTGGCTCAAGGACCAACAACAGTTCCTTGCCAGCGATCCCGAACTGCAAACTTCTGATTTTAATTCAAGCTGCCAGCACCACATAGCTATTTGTCGAGGCTTTGTTTGGCGCAGCCCTCTGATTGGTCCTTCGCACCCTTACAGGAAGCACAAGGCTAATGTGGGGCCCAGCAAGCCTGTATCGCAGCCCAGGCGGAACATTGTGGGCTGCAGGATACAGCATAACTGGAAGGAGGGCGGTGGCCCCGCCACGCAGTGGAAAGGCACGGTCCTCGACCAGGTCCCCGTAAACCCCTCGCTCTACCTGATCAAGTACGACGGCTTCGACTGCGTCTACGGGCTGGAGCTCCACAAAGACGACCGGGTGCAAGGCCTTGAGGTCTTACCAGACCGAATCGGTGAGTCTTCATTTTTCCACAAAGGTCATAGGAGAGTGATTCTGGATGGCAAAACCAGGCAGAGCTTGAGTAAGGAGAGATGATCTGTATGTGATGAGTGATTCGAGTGCAGGTGCAGTGTTTCTCCTTTCTGACTGAACTTGAACTGTACAGGCCTGCAGTCAACCCATCAGAAACCTGAATATCAAGGAAAGAAAGTAATAGCAAGCCTTCACGATAGGTTCCTTAAAAGAAGTAAACCCTGCCAGTGTAATACACACCGTGTGTATGTTCAAGTACATGAGTGTCATCCCTAAAAGGAGAATTCTTGGGCGGTTGGCCACATCCACACATAGTAGCCAGGAAGGAATTTCCAAAAAGACACCATTAACGAGGCATTCCCAGGTCATACACTCAGAGAGCACCTGCCATAATCACAAATTCAGGGTGAAGCAACCATCAGGAATATGGCTTGCCTTTTCATTTGATGGAAACCAGGTGAAGGGAAAGATTTCTGTCTGGGTGATGCTAAACAGTGCTGATCTGTAACTGGTTATTATGGACAGAATTAGATTTATATTATTTTTGTAGCAGGAATGGGCTTCTGTATGGATGCTTTGTTTCCATCCATTTTCCCATTTTTCTACATTTCCATCTCTTAAAGCTGGAGTATGCAACATTTTCCTTTTTAATTATCGGGGAACGGTCATGCTTAGTTCGTAGCAATCATAGAAATAACTGTTGTGAGAGAAATCCAGCACCATACACTGTTTATACCTTCATTCTGCATTCTAAAACCAGCAAAACAAAGTGGCTCATGACGTAAAGCAATCAAAGAGAGAGGCTGGTTCACGTTGCGAACCAGTCAACAATGAGATTGACCTTGCGCATTCACATAAGTCCAGCTAGATGCAACGGTTGCATCGCCGGTGCCATTTCATGCAAAGAAAGAAAAATGAATAAAGCTCGCTAAAAAACTAGAATAAACATAGGTACTCATTTTAGAAGGTGGCGAGGTGTTCGGGAGCGGATTGGGAACGTTACAGGAATTGATCTGTCTATTGTCCTAGAAGTAGCAAGTTTTATGATGGTTTGATCGCCAAATCTAACAGTGGGACAAACATATCTTGTAGTATATCTGGAGTCTTTATAAAATTGGCTAGCAATATAATTCAGCTAGCCATCGCTGTCAATTGTAGTGTTTGAGTAAAACTGGCTTGCTGAAAGTTGGCTCCTTTATTTATTTTCTCCTTTTTTCCTGTTCTCCTTTCTGCTGTCAGAAAGTTCCTATTGTAAAACATCTAACTTAGCTGAGTACCGGGTAACTAAGCCTGGGATAGAGTATAACGTTAGCCTTGTTCAACAATTTAAAAAATAAAATATTTTGCAAAGTTCTTACACAGTTCTGCGCTTAGAACTTAACAAAACCATCACTTCATTAGCGTGTTTAGTGACTTAACGTATGTCATCGCTTCGCGCAATGAATGATGGGATATCCAAGTCCGCGTACTTGTTTGGCGAGTTTGCATCCGATGCACCCCGACATTTGGGGCAGATCAAGTACATTTCCGGGATCTTTGAGCGTCCTCGCTCCTTTGCGTTCTTGGCTTTGGAACAGAACTTGGCCCGTTATATGACGTCACCCTATTCACAAGAACGTGTTTCTGCAAGTTTTGTTGGGACACTTGACACTACATGCTTCACAAGTCCACAAGTCCGTACTTGTGCGGACTTGGTATTCAGAAACACCCATGGATTACCTGCCTACTCGTTTTCGATGGTGAAATAGGAACGGCAGTCAAGGAATAGGCATATCAGTCCGATGAGGAAATGTGAAAAGGCAAAACATTACTTTCTCATTTAATGAGTATGTTTTATTTTGATGTATTTTACCCTCTACAAAACATGTTAATACTACATGATGTATCTGGCAATATCTTTTCAAATCGTAGCACGTTAGGTTTCCTGAGTGGGGGCTGTCAGACCCTCCTTTTGCCTAGAGGAGCCCACATGTAACATGTTAGCAGGATGCCTGGTTTCTTCTTCAATACTGCACACTATTGCAGTTTGTTCCTAAACAAGCACAGTGCAGTAGCGGTGTCTCACAGATGAGTCTCGTTCCTTACTTCTTAAGAGTGAAACGTATCACAGTATTGAAGGCAGTACTGATCCTCTGGCAAACCCCTTCACTTGGAGAACCCACATTATTTGTTTACCATTGGGCTACAGTTTTTACATTTTGTCCTTCATGTTTCTGCCTGTTTTTGATTACTGGATTGAAGAAGAAGATTGATGGTGGAAGAGAGGTTATGACTAAAGGTTTATCACTTTGCGGTTTTGTTTTTAGATTTGCAGACTGGCCCTTAGATTTTCTTCCTTTGACATCCTTTGTTTTGGCAATAGTAACAACACCAGGGCTGCATACAGTATGTGGCTAATTTTAACATTGTTTAGAAAAGTCCAGGTTATTTAATCAGCCCTTTATAACGTGAGGCCTTTGTGGCCGAATTGTCCAGGGGTGTTTTTGCTCTGTGGTCAGACTCATTCCACCCATATTCTTGTCTAGTCTGAGACGGCAATATCAGCAAGCATGATGGCAGAAAGGAATACCAGAAAAGAATAAGGGAATGTTGCCTCACTGGGGGCAGATTGGCCTTTTTGTGAGCATGACATTGTTATTGTTACATTTTGGTCAAATACTGCTGCAACAATGATAAAACTGCTCACATTATAGCAAATAAAAAAATTTTTAAAATAATTTTTGGTTCTGTACTCTAGCACTTTGAGTTTGAAAGGATACAATGACAACGAGGCTGAAGTGCAGACTGTCAGCTTTAATTTGAGGGTATTTTCATCCATATCAGATAAACCATTATCGAACCTTTTGTACATAGACCCCCCCCCCCCCCCATTTTCAGGTGTCAATATTGGACAGTTTAACATAATGTAGACTAAAGTCATCATTTTTAATATTTGGTTGCATATCCTTTGCATGCTATGACTTCCTGATGTCTGTGACCCAACAACATCAAAAGACTCTTGAGAGCTTATTTTCTGGTACTCTTGCAAGCGATACTATAACTTCTCTACATTTGAATGGATCTCTATGGGAATTTGGGGGTGGGACTAGATTTAGCTGTAAATTATGCTGGAACAGTATGGAATACACGGTTGGCAAAATTACTAAGTCATCAAGGGTCTGAGGTAAGGTATCAAACGAGCCTCAAACCATCACTCTGCTGCCAGATATGCAGTAGATATGGATGGATCACTTTAAGTGTTGTTTCTCCTGACAAATTTACCTATTGAACTCTATGGAAAAATAAGTCAGAAGAAACCCTTCAAGTTATCCATTACATCAGCACCCATAATTTTCCTGTCTTAATCAAAATACACTTCCCTATGTGACGGTCACTTTCACGAGAGTATACACGTATGTGGATGGCAACAATTGAACGTTTTATAACGAAAACGCATTCTACTGTGCCGCAGCCTCTTCTAGGATCAGCGACGCCCACCTGGCAGACACCATGATAGGCAAGGCCGTGGAGCACATGTTTGAGACTGAGGACGGATCCAAGGACGAATGGAGGGGGATGGTCCTGGCACGGGCTCCCATTATGAACACGTGGTTTTATATCACCTACGAAAAGGATCCTGTTTTATACATGTATCAGCTCCTAGACGATTACAAAGAGGGCGACCTTCGAATAATGCCTGATTCAAGTGAGTGCTCCCATGTGATGACTTGCCCAGCTGTGTGTGCGCCACTGTCCTAATGTGCTATCAGTGTTTTATCAGGTCTGTGCATTCGTTTATTCCGGACTTGACCTCCTGAATCGTTCGCTTGTTTTAAGTTGATTTCAGTTGCTTTATTCAGTTGACAAAACGGAGCACAACCAGATATTTTTGGGAATTTTTTTTTTGGTGTCCTGGCAAACAAATACGTTTAGGAGTTCATCAGGTGTGTCTGTCAATGAGAGGGCAGGTGGGTTTAGGTTGGCTGGATTTCCCTAGTTACTGCTGTATTGCGCACTAATGCCTTGTGTAGACTACACGACTTTCAAAATCCTAGCAACTGAGAAAATCTCACATTTAACGTCTCTCATAAAAATCCCTGGTATTTCCATCCTAGGAACTCTCACACTACGTGCATAGTGGCAGGCTATAGTCACAGGGGGGCACTACGGGACTTTGGATCGCGATGAACTAGATATCGATGTGCTGTGCTGACACAGGAAGAAGCTAGCTAGTAGGCAAGGTGCTCTCATAATCACACACAAGGGAAATGGTAGCTCATGTTAGCAAGTAGCAAGCTAACATTCTGCTTTCGTATTGGAAATGGAATGTAATTGGCTTGTCTCAGTGTTTGGTTAAACAGGTGGCATAGGCTAGTGTAGTTATCCCACTCCGTCAATATTGGTATTTTGGAATTACTACAAAAAAAAAGTAAAAAAAAAAAAGGACAAATGTATTTGCATAGCTTCAATGTTGATGTTCTTAAATTAATAGAAGCACATGATAGCCTATTCGCATAGTACTCAATATCTTTTAGCCAGCTATGCAAGTAATAAAATAATTTTTACGTGCATCGCAAAATTATCACATTTTATCAACATTATTCAAAATTGTGGATGCATAGACTATTCTTTGTTCTCTGCATTCACACTCGGAGAATAGCCGTGAGATCCGCAATGCGCACGAGTTCTAGCCTTTATTGTATGTTGTGCTGAAAACTAACGCATAATAGAGTGGTGTATATGTTTTGTTGCGCGTAGGCCTACTTGGTGATTAAAACTGAACGTGGTGTTACAGGCTCTTTGAGAGAAGGTGAACACATGTTTATTGGCAGTAATCTTCAGTTATGTTTATTCAGAAAATGCATACACACCATGAGAAAGTTCAATAAGTGTGCCGCGAGAGCACCCTAATAGCTACTGCCCCCCAATTAAGGCCTGACCTGGGCCTGTCATGAATAGTGATAAAAGGAATTGGGACACCATGACTTTAGGACCAAGCTGGAACATGGTAAAACTTCAGGTCTGAGCTGTACAATGGAGTATAAACTAAAACGCTGAAAGTGTCATCACCTTTGCCAGGAAAACAGATTCCCTAGTAGTAACAGAAAACCTGTCTCTTCAGATGACTCGCCGCCCGCAGAACGTGAACCGGGAGAGGTGGTAGACAGCCTGGTGGGCAAACAGGTGGAATATGCCAAAGAAGATGGTTCCAAAAGAACTGGCATGGTCATCCATCAGGTCGAAGCCAAACCATCCGTGTATTTCATCAAGTTTGACGACGACTTCCATATCTACGTCTACGATTTGGTAAAAACGTCCTAGGTGTGTTGAGAGGGGGGGGGGGACTTATACAGCCAAATCTTCTGAACATTGTTGCTCTAGACAACTTGAGACAAGATGGATATTTGCTTTGCAGGCTCTCAACTGAAGCCTGTGGTTTCCTGGAGCCCTAGGACACCACTAACACACGGTGCATGTTCATTATTTCCAGAAGAAGGGAGAGCTCTGCACAACTTAATAGTACACACATTTTGCAAGACAAATGACCCAGAGGATGCAGTTCTAAAGATTGTGACCCCCAAGAAAAGTGAAACTTTTAAGGATTCATCACATCTTCCTCCGGAAAATAAAATAGATTTTTTAAGTATTTTAAGATGGAGGCTTTTGCACACTGCAAAGTAGTCCCATGCATCATTTTTGGCATGAAAAGCCTCTTTTGATTTGAAAAACATCTATGAGAAACTTTTATTTGTTGTCTTTATTTTTGTAGAGGGAGGAGCACATTTGTTGTCATGAAAAAGAAATTATTCTTTGTTTACTTCTACTATGCTGAAGCGACTGACAGAATTCATTGTAGATGCTTCTTTAAGGCAGTTTGATCTATAGCACTAATGTTCAGTTGGGATCATAAAATCTAAAGTTTTTGTTTTTTTCATTTGGTGATATTAATATTATTTAAATGTGATTTAATGATATGATATACAAGATGGAACTTCAGCACTGTCTAAAAATATATATTTTGTTTTTTATATGATTGAATCCTGTGGCATTTGTTCAATAAGTATCGCAAAATCCATCTACCACTTTAGCTGCTTATTATTATTCACAGTTTTATCCCACACATTGACTGATCTTTTGGTAAAAACTTCTTTTATATTAACTTCATAAGGCTTCTGTTTAATATTTGTATAACCTCCTAAGATGTTTACCCTTTAAATTTCTGTTGGTTCTCCATGTTCTCAGCTGAGGTCAGCAAAGAAATTTTTTTGCAAATTGTCACCATATGCATTTGATTACTAAACTGCATAACTGAAAGAGTATATTCTTTCATTTAAGCAGCATTGGAAAGTGCAGACAGTCTTCAGACGTTTAAACAACAAAAAGTGTTTTTTCACCCTTGTTCTTTGTTCCTGTGTGACCAGAATATGCAGTGGGGCACACTAGGCATATTTTTTTAAGAAAAAAAGCCTCTGTACAATTCCTTGCCTTTTTGTTTCAGTTCAGCCTCAATTTTGTTTTCTTTAAATGTGAGCCTAAGAGCATGTGCCTCATTAGACTATTGATGGTATTCAATGTTGGATGACAGCAATACATTTTCTGTGCATTCCCCTTGCAACTAAATTTTCTTCAGCCAAAATGGGTGATTGGAGGCTTCTTTGGAATGTTACAGTTGCTTTCGGTGTATCATAAAACCGATACAAATGTGTATCTGTGATTGTAACTGACAGTGTTCCTGTGAATTCAGCTTTCACATGCCTCATTTTTTATTTTGTTTTCCTTTTCCTTAGTGACACGACATAACAATAGTGTTTCTGTGCAAATCTGCATTCTGAGCCTCATAAGATGGTGGACACTACCCAACAGTTTCACAGTAGTCCGTATCAGTGGCTAAAGTGTCAAGTTTGAAAGTGTTATATATTATACGACCAAACATTTTGTTTTCTATCTGGAGCAGAAGGGGGTCCTTCCAGTTTCCAACTGAGCCAACCCCCGTTTGCGGCAGTATGTATTAAAAAGGATGATCCTGTTAAAATACTACTGCTAGCCCCTCCAGTTCTTCAAAGGAGGACTATTACACAATGCAGTGCACAACGTGACTCCCTGTCATTGGGTTTCTGGATACTCTGTATTATTGATAGTTTGCAGCTGGTCACATTTAAGTTCCATCGACTTCTGTTGTGTGCATACTCCTTCCTGTCAGGCGGATGTCACAATTGTTCCAAGCACATGCAATTATCAAGTTTCGTTGGTAGTACTTGTGTATTTATTCCGTAGACCGAAATCTTGGTCCTACCCATCTTTTTTGAGGTTCGTGATTCAGAGCTATACTAATGCACTCATCTCACCCTTGTAACTAAATGCAAGTGCCCCATTACACAGGGTTTTCCGTCGTCTTCTCAACCTTGGAGGCTTGCGGTCACGCAGACGCCTCAAGAAAAGACGTGTGTAAGAGTTATTGGCCTTTCACATTTACCTGCTGTGGTGTTGTACTGTGTTTGATGTCAGTTCCATGTTGGACGTTTTATACAGCGGCAGACCGTTCATTTTGCATGCGTAGTAAAGGTAGAACAGTTAATGTGAGTTAGTGTGAGTTGCATGTGAATCTGTCTTATTTTATTTTGGTGATTTATAATTTTTTTTTCCTAAAATGAAAAAAAAAAAAAAACATTGCTTCTTGTGTATGCTAATTGTCCAGTTTTTTTAATTTTTTTTTGTTTGCCTTTCTTAAAAAAATAAAAAATAACTTTTTTATTTTATTTTTATATTATGCTCAATAGGATCAAACACACTGGTTTTGCAAGTGGAGTGCCAACTAAAGGCCATGTTACCAGTGTTACACAGCATTTGAGGGATCATATCTTTTACGAAGAATACTGCTGTTCTTTGAAAATATTTTCTACATATGTATCTTTTGAGTGCCACAGCTGACAGTATATACACCTATGGAAATGGCCTTATGTGATTGGGGGAAATGTATCTGTGTATTGGAGGTATGTGTTTGTGTGTGCGTGCATGTGTGTGTGTGTGTGTATTTGTTTGTGTGTGTGCGTGCGGTTGCGTGTTGTAGTTACTAGTACCATATCAGAATAGATAATGTACATTTAAGTAGGAAAAAAAAGATATTCTTTTTTTATTCCTCAAAGTTACATACTGAATTAAGTGAAGAGAATTTAAAAATGGAAAATATGGTCCCTTTAAGATGCTGTTGCTCTTTTTTTATTTTGTATAATACCGTGCAATTTGATGGTTACAGATTCATGTATAGTTAAAACGTCTTCACGTTCTTTTTTGCGTCTAGGTAAATTGCTTCAATTGGACTGCTTGTTCATTGTTTTGGAACAATGTAGATAGTTCATGTTATTTGCATTTAGAAGTATAAACACACTTTAAACCTGTTACTTAATTCTGTAAGTAATTTTTATAATTATTATGTAATTCTATCCTTATAACATTTAAAAAATAAAAAAATTAATGTGAAATTATTTATTGTTGCACTTGTGAGATTGTCTCCTTTTATTTAATCTGCTCATATAGTCATTTTTACTCAGACATCATTATCAATATCAAGTTTTGTCAAACTATGGCAATTGGAAATCTCTGTTAATACTATGCTTTGATTGCCATGATTTACTGTGCTACGAAGACCAGTTGCTTTTTTTTTCGGTTTTCACTGAAACTCTAACAAAGAACACCTCTTTCAACAGCTAGCGATCGTAGAATTAGGGTTGAAATGAAAACCTACAGGACAGTAGATTTCCAGGAACAGGGTTGAGGCCCACTGCCCTATATCCAGCACCATTCATATTGTTACCACCTGAAGGCACACAAGCAAAAACTGTACAGCTATGGTACAAATGCTGTTGCTCTACTTACAGAGGCTTATTTCCATAATTGTTGTATCTGGCTAATGGATACAGAAGAAATACACTGAAAATAATCTTGCAAGATGTTTTGGCACTTAAAAAGTGTGGTTATGGGGCTGCTGGGTAGCTGACTCAGTAAAAGCCATGCTTGTGGTGCGTGAGTGCACACCGTGGTCTCGAGATATTACGGGAGGGATTCAGTCGGCAGGGACAGCGGTGTTCATTGTTCGAGCGACTCCTGTTGGCCGGCGTCCGGGCGCTCTTGGCTTGCTGCGCAACTGGCTGAGAAGGCGTGTTTCAGAGGAGAACCGCCAGTTGTCTTCACTCTCCAGAGCCGGCAGCAGGGGTTGTGTGTGAGCACGCTTGTACATAAACTCCTCAAAAAAAGTTTGGAAATTTGTGTTTGGTCGATCATATCTCTGTTGTCACTGTATTATTAGCATTGTATCTTATATCACTGGAAAGCCTGTTCATTTCCCTTTACAATGATGTCCCATCTGTAAGGATCATGCAGTTGTGGGATGAGCAGCACAGCTGAATATGTGGGTGGGGTCCCAAGTGAGATGTGCCAAATTTCCCTGCCAATGTCAAACAGTGTATTCTCCTGTTGGTATTGACTCTATTGTTTTGAGTTGTTTGGGGGATTGAACTCTTATCAGTAACAAGGAACAAACAAGACATATTGGTAATTTTACGCTTTATTCATTGAACAAACAGTCAGGAGCCTCAGTAGCGGGTGGAAGAACCGTACACAGCCACAAGAGCCGGTCACCAGCCTGGTCATGCGTTGCTGTGGGATGGCATTCCATTCCTCAACCAGGATTCGTCGCAGGTCAGCCAACGTGGTTGCGTTGGTCACTCTAGCACGTACAGCTTGCCCGAGCTGATCCCACAAGTGTTCACCCGCTACTGAGGCTCCTGACATCATTGTAAAGGGAAATGAACAGGCCAATGATATAAAATCATTATTAATATAATTTCCAATGATATAAGATACAATGCTAATAATAGTGACAACAGAGATATGATCGACCAAACACAAATTTCCAAACCTTTTTTGAGGAGTGAATTTTGTGAATTGAGTGGGATTGCAAATGGCCATTTTTTTCTAATTTATTTATTTTTAAACTGTTGTGCTTATATAGGTATGAATGGCCACTTTATGTAAAAATGGTGTGAAATAAACTGTTGTATGTAAAAATGGTGTGAAACAATGTTGCAAATGTATCACCCTTGCTATTAAGTTTGCACGTTGCGCTTCCCTCCGAGCCATCCTAAAACTAAGTATTTTATATTTAGAATCTGCTCAATCTCACCCAAACTCATGAAGTGCTTTCCATTTGACAAAGAAGTCAGGCTGAAATACAGTGTTTGTTATGGCAGGTTTGCATAATTATTGTTATGGTTTCTGTCCGTGTGTGTTATTATCATCGTGCATTAACATTACTATTGTGTACAGTAAACCCATCTGTCTAAGTCACCTCACTTAAATATTGAATTGCAACCTGGAAGTCAGCCACACAACAAACTAACCAAAGATTTGCTTCTGAAACAAGGCAAGTATAAAGTGGTAGAGAAGCACAAAGACTGTTCAGGAGAAGGTTACAAGAACATTTCACAATTGCAGTCTCCCTTGGAGTACGGTAAAGCCCATCATTAAAAATTAGATTTTTTTTTCAGACAGGTAAATCTAGCTAGTATGGAAAATTCCTGCAGAAAAAAACATGAATGTAACTGCAGTCATTTAGCTGAGGGCTCCATTGCACGGCGAATAGAACCAGTCAATTGCGCAGCGCTTGACGCACTCGGCGTGGCAACTGAATTTTGTTATTTTCGTGACCAGAGGCAAGGAGCGCACAGCTGACTAGACTAGGCTGTATAGAAAAATGTGTGCCTTTTTGTGGTAGCCTGGGATATTACAAAAGTCCACCATATACTGAAATAGCCCATGCAGAAACTAATATTTGTACAAACCCTAATTCCAAAAAAGTTGGTGCAGTATGTAAAATACACATAAAAGTAGGAAGCCAAAGTGTTTTGTAAATTCTCTTTTACATACGTATATTCTAGATTGAGCTGTAAATTACGCTGGAACAGTATGGATCACATGGCTGGCTAAATGGCTGTAAGTCATCAAGGGTCTGAGGTATCAAACAAGCCTCAAATCATCACTCCTGCTGCCAGATATGCAGTAGATGTGGATGGATCACTTTAAGGGTTTCTTCTCCTGATTTATTTTTCTATTGAACTCTGGAAAAATAAGTCAGGAGAAACAACCCTTGCAGTGATCCATCCACATCTACTCCATATCTGGCAACAGAGTGATGGTTTGTGGCTCGTTCAATAGCACAGACCCATGATGAGTTACGGCTATTTAGCCAGCCATGTGTTCCATACATAAATTACCAGTGTAATTTACAGCTGAATCGAGTCTCACCCCCCAATTCCCATAGAGATCCATTCAAATGCAGAGAGGTTGTAGTATCGCTTGTAACAGAACCTGAAAATAAGATATCGAGAGTCTTTTGATGTTGATGGGTCACAGACTTCAGGAAGTAACAGCATGGAAAGGATATGCGACCAAATATTAAATATGACATTTTAAAAATATGTTAAAGCAAAGGGTCTGAATACTTATGGCAATGTGATATTTCAGTTTTTTATTATTTATTTTTAATATAATCCTAAAGATATCTAAATGCTTTATTTAATTTGCACATTATAGAGAATTACTTCTACAGGAGTACAAAAAAATCCCATGTAAATATGTTTTCATTTGACTTTGCAACACAGCAAAATGAGAAATAATCAATGGGGTATGAAAACCTTCTGAAGCCACTGTAATTCAGCAACATTGGCAAAAAAGCTATTGGTGAGAATACTTTTGGTAAACATTGGGAATTTTTTAAATATGAGCTAAGAAAGTTAATAATGAAAACCGGAGCTATTCTAACAAAAGAAAGAAAAAGGGAAGAACATGAATTGATTTCAGAGATTGTTTCATTATCAAGCATTCCTTGCAGTAATATTTCAGAAGAAACCCGAGTAAGACTTGCTGAGTTAAAACTCAAATTAGATCAATTATACATTTATAAAGCAAATGGGGCTTATATATTCGCTCTAGAAGAAAGTGGTTAGAAGAAGGAGAACAAAATTCCAATTATTTCTTCAAACTAGAAAAACAACATGATAAGGTTAATGGAATAACTAAGCTTAAAATAAATGACATAGTGACTAAGGATCTACGAGGAGAATATTTTACAGTAATCTTTATGAATCTAAATCTTCAGTCTCTGATCTTGTAGGCTTCTTTGAAAATGTGAAGAACATAAAACCTATAAGCAATTGTAATAGGGATAGTTGTGATTCTCCCATCTCTGAAAAAGATGTTGAAGTGGCTATTAAAAGTCTTGAGTTTTACAAAAAAATTCTAAGAAATTGTCCCCATTCCTACATAGGTTTACAAAGGGAGTGTTAATAATCAAAACCCCCCCCCACACACACACACACACTATGACTCTGGGCTTAATTAATTAACTTATCCCTAAGTGAGAAAGCCACTTTGATTCTTCATAACCATTCAGTTGAGCATAATTTTATTTTTAAAGCCTTGGAGTTATTTGGGTTTGCGAAGGTTTTTATTAAATCTATTCGGACCTTATATACTAATGGAAATGCCTCTGTCAAGCTGCCGCATGGTACATCCTAAAGATTTGATGTAAACAGTGGTATTCATCAGGGATGTCCCATCTCCCCATACCTCTTTCTGCTAGCCATTCAACTTCTTTCAGACCATATCAAACATAACAAAATTATGGGTATATCCATTGCTAATAGAACTGTTACCGTAAGCCAGTTAGCCGATGATATCACTTTGTTTCTAAAAAATAAAGCCCAGATCAATGATGCTATTGAGGTGATCAAGGCATTTTTCAAGGCCTCTGGTCTTCATCTAAATATTGCCAAATGTGAATTGTTACCAATTAAAAGCTGCTCAGATTACATGACTTATGGTAGCCTGGTAAAAGTAAAAGTGAAATTTCTTGGCATTGTGATAGATAGGGACCAGAAAGCTAGAATGGAAAACAACTTCAATCCCTTGATTATATCAATCCAGCAGAAATTTAATATGTGGCTGCAAAGACACCTTTCTCTCTCTGGAAGATCTTTAGCAGCTAAAGTGGAAGGACTGTCAAGAGTAATTTATACTTTGTTAGCATTAGATGTCCCTAGTGATCTCTCAAATCTCATTACATAACAAAGAATGTAATGATGAATAAGCTCTGTTCAGATGGCCTTGCCATATTGGACTTCTCCATAAATGCTACATTCAAAGTAAAGTGGATCAAACAATATTTTAAAAAACCTACATCTATATGGAATGGTATTCCTACCCATATCTTTAATTGGAGGTTTAAACCTTATACTCAGGTATAATTATGATGTCACAAAAATCCCTAAGCTATCAAATTACCACAAGCAAATGTTATTATGCTGGTCTTTAATATAGAAACACAACTTCTCTCCACACAAGTATTTTATATGGAACAACAAAGATATAAGATTTAAAAACAAAACACTTTAATAAGAGTTGGTTTGAGAGAGGTATTTTGCTGTTCAGTCAGCTGTTTAATAATGAGGGTCAATTGTTCATTACAAAGAATTTCTTTCTAAATATGTGTTTCCTGTTACCCCACAGTACTATGCTATTGTAGTTGATGCAATTCCAAATGGTATCAGTGTTGTTATCATCTGCACCAAAAGGAAATGTTTGTATCATTCCCTCATTGGGCCATGAAAATCTTTATATTGATAAAAGTGACAAAGCTACTAATCAATGCATTAGGAATATAATACAAAGGGACATTGCTTCGTCTCCCCCTGCAGTCTTTTTTTTGGAACACCATGTTTGAGGATATTAAATGGGAATGGACTTGGCTGTTACCAAAAAATATCTTTTAACCAATAACGTTAAAAACGTTTTAAACTTATACACAGATGTTATCCAGTTAAGGTGAACTTAGTCAAATTCTACATATTCTTCATAAGAAATGCATATTATTTAAACTGGAGATGAAACACATTTTATTTGGTTTCTCAAATTATGAAATTTTGGATAACAATGCATTATATATTGACAATATATTGTTAAATATCACATCCACACCAGCAGGTTTTCTGATCAGAAACCCAATTTCTTAATTTTTTAAATTTGAATAATTATTTAATTATTAAACCCAATTTCTTAATTTTTTTAACTTGAATAAAATTAAGTATTTAACCCTGAATAATTATTTAAATACATTGAAAAAATGTAATCATCTGAAAGCTGTAAAAACCCACTAGCCTGTGCTATTTTCTGTCTTACTTGAATGTTAAATACCTGAGCCTATTGTTGTTGACTACTGCCAAGAGAAAATGCAGCTTCATCATATTTTAAATAAAAGGAATTGGATTGGTCGAGTGCATTGCCAATCAAAGACTGTATTGTAGCCGAGCCCAACCATAGCCTGTATAAAAATAGAGCCCAACCATATAGACCTTGATTGCTAACCATCAACTTGGGACATGGATAGGGAATACAACTAATTACGTGTTGATTTGCTCGCTATGTGCTGAGCTAGTCACGCAACATTTGGTCGATTTGGTGTAGCTTACGCAGCTAGATCCAGCTAAGGGGGCGTAGGCTACGGTAGGGTAAAATCAAAGGCGGCTAGCTTTCTTACTTCCAATAACTTTATTTTGTTTGCAACTACATAGCCAGGCAGCCGAACAGGATTCAGGCGCCATTTTTCATCCACTTAATATAAATTGTTCGCTCGAAAATGGTTGAAGTGTTTTCTGGACGAACTCTTTTGAATAAAGACGGCGTAGTCGTTGACCCAGAGGAGGCTCTCAGAAACAAAGTAGTGGGTTTGTATTTCTCTGCGGGTTGGTGCCCTCCCTGCCGCGATTTCACTCCCATCCTATGTGATTTTTACACGGATCTGGTAGTGGAGAACGACCCCCCTGCCCAATTCGAAATAGTCTTCATTTCGTCCGACAAGTCCATTGAAGACATGATCGAGTATTATCAGGACATGCACGGAGACTGGTTGGCCTTACCCTGGCACGATCAATATAAACAGTGAGTAACGTTACATCTAATTCTCTATCTTTATATAAATCGATATCATTTGTAGTTGGTGTTCTGCATTGTTAAATTACAACTAAATGCTAGTTAGAATGCATACTTGCCGTTGTCATTATTGCTGATTTGTGAGGGATTTTAAGGAACCCGCTACGACAAAATATAACACTGCAACGACAGGCTAGTTTCGGATAATCTGGGAGTGAAAGTAGAGGTATAGTAGGATAATCTGAGAGAAACAGTGCACCCTCTTTATCCCAGTTTACGTTTATCGAACGACTTCTGTACACGCATTGAGATTGCTTTTCAAGATGTATCCTAATACGCCCCAACTCACGTGAACGGAAGTGTTTGATGTTATTACGACATTGCTTTTATTTTTTAATTCAAGAATGAAACGCACCGTTGCACATACCGTACAAACAGAACACATTGTAGTGCTCTGATATCGAGAGTAAATGTCTTCATATGGGTCAGTAGACGGTGTAGTATCAGAGACGCTTAATAAGAGGTTTAAGGGTCACCCCTAAGGGAGATTATGTCTAAATCAGTATAGCAGTCTTGGTATAGCACTCCATTTTAATGTAAAGGATTGAGAGTGATTGCAACTGATTTACGGGTCAGTCAGTTGTAGTTGCATGCAGTTTCAGCAGACTGTAGAAGTTATTAAATCAAATGGCAATATGTATGTGAAGCTAAAAGTGACCGTAAAAGATTCTGTGTATGAGATAAGTCTGTCTATGCATCAGTGTCAATCTGTACGCAAAGCCGGTCTGTATGGGTGAGAATGAAAGCTGTGACTGAAGTAGACTAGTCTCAAATCTGGAATCAAGTTTGCTGACAGCATGGAAAAATCATTTTGCTTGTGTGACAGAAGTCATTCTGGCCAGAAGAGACAAAAACTTAAGAGTTGTGTGATCCAGATTCATAAGTGAAGCATGATTTGGCAAATATACCGTCCCATTCTGGAAAACTACGATCACAGTAGTAATTGTTGTCAAAGATTCTTCCACCAATTGCTGCTTTTGGTGGCTGAAAAGTCATGTTTTGGGTAAAACCTTTGCAGGTTTTTCTTTCATTCAGCCTAACTCATTAAAATAAAAAAACTACTGAATTTGAACATTTTCAAAAACATTCTTTTATCATTATTTGTTTCAGGACTGAAAAAGAAATAATGGATTCATTACCATATGAATGGAATGTAGGCTAAATTTATTCTTAAGAATGACTTATCTGACAAATCATTTACCTTTTTTATTTTTTTATTTAATTTATTTTATTTAATTTAGATGTTCTTGTAGCTTTCAACTAACCAGATGGCTTGTGTGGTTTATACACTGCAGTGATGCTTTGTGTGTGTTTTTTCCCCACAGCGACTTGAGAAAGAAGTACAATATCACAGCTGTACCAAGGCTAGTGATTGTGAAGGAAAACGGAGAGGTTATCACTGACAAAGGAAGAAAGCAAATCCGAGACAAAGGGCTTCCATGCTTCAGGAACTGGTTAGAGGTGGCAGAAATCTTCCAAAACTTTAGAGCCTAGTAAGAGTAGGATTTGTGTAGTGCTGCAGGGTTTTCTATGCACAATATTTTGCTGTTGAAGTGTGTTGAATATATAATGTAGGTGTATTTTTAAACATTTTACAATTTTTATAATTTGTTTTTTTCAATATGTACTGAAAAAATGACTTTAAATAGGGGGCTTATTTTTAAATGCTAAGACCAATAAAACTATGACACCAAAGATTTGTAACCTAAGACAAATGATCTTTTAACACTTACCTTGTTTGGAAGCATGAACGTCTCATACTTGGATGTAAAGGAGTAAACCACATGGAGGATTGGGTGGAAATAGGATTCCTTTGTAGAAACAGGCTGAAAATACACAGGTTTTGTGTCTGGCTGATTCTCACATTCTTCGTCATTCCGTGATGTAGAAACATGAGGGTTTTTTTTGCACACATCTTTGGTTCTACCCGTTGCAGAAACACATTTTGTCTCGGCCTCTCGTAACTCTAAATGGCTTCAGATCAACTGTTTGTAATGAGAACAAACAAAACCCACTACGATGATGCATTTCTGCAGATCATGTCAATAATGCACAACCTTTCGCAGAACAAAGAAACAGAGGTTAAAAGAACCTCAAATATCTTCCAGTCTTGGTGTAGCTTAGGGAAATGCAAGCTTGTGAAGCCGATATGATCAGACGGACACCTGGCCCAGCATTGGGTGAGTGTTTGAAAATGTGCAAATGTAATTATTTATTTTAATAGATTGAAACATTTTCATACTGTCTGCGTGTACATGGAAAGTTGAAAAGAATACTAAGGAATTCAGCTCTGTATGTAGGTGTCAATGCCTGAAGTTGGTTCCTTTTACACTTTGTCATTGCTCATTGACATAGTTTCATTTATTCCTGACCTTGTAATGCATCTAATCTGTCTTGTCTGTGACTTCCCCATGGCTCTCCCTAAGAAATATTAACTACGTGTATTTATTGTTTATTAAATGTTTTATACTGTGTTTTTAGATGCATTGGGCCTCATGCAAGAACATTCTCTTGTATTCGTTCTTGAGAGATGTTTGTGTGACTTCACGTTGGATTCATCAAGCGTTGTTAACCTCCAGAAAACTTCTTACAGGCCGTTGTAAATTCACCTGTTCTTAAATGAACACACATTCATGTGAATTCCCTATTCGCATAATTAACGCCCCCAAAATGCCACATAGGGCCATCTGTCCTGCCCCCTGTACCCGGAAGATGCATTCAAAAAACTATTGCCTAAAAAGGACAGAGAGGAAAAAAGACAAGTCTTCATGAGTACATAGTTCAAGACGCATCTCACATACACTGTCTTGCTGCACCAATAAGGAGTCATGTGCTTTCCTGGCCTCAGCCAGTAAATCGCATGGGGGAGGGGTTATAGGAAAAAAGATGTTATAGGCTAATTAGTAATTTGCGGGCTGGGGTGAAAGGAGATGTATTTCAGGTTGAAAATATCAGAGTTTTGCACTCTTCTAGACCAGGCGAGGCCGAGTTGTATGTAGCATCTAGGCTATTAACTTGGACATTTATGGCGTTGTAGGCTATAGTTTTCAATTGAGGAAGATAAATGCAGGGTGATTGCTATACATTTGTATAGGCTACAATAATATCAATAACAATAAAAACACAAAACAGGATCATTTTAACATGGTCCTGTGATTATGGTGAGTAATTTATAAATTCAAACTTGTATTTTCTTTTAAATAATCAAGATTAAAACAACCCAGTTGCTGGGAATATAATTTAGGCCTATTTGCTTTGGAATAACAGCCTGTTATGCGTAACTCATACAACAGGTCGCGTCCACTCTTACATTTTTTTTTCTTACCTACGAGTAAATAAGAGAAAATGGTGAATGCCATAAAAGAATGAATTTGTGCGTACGAGCGTTTCTTGAATGAGGCCCATTGACTTTATCCAGGAAACCTACATTTGGAGAAAGGAAAATAATTGACAAATGAAACATGTAAATCCAAAATGAACAAAGAAGCTCTACTGAGATAGATGCAATGTAGGGAGATGGAAATGTAATTCATTCATATTATTTATTTTCAGTACAGTTTCAGACTAGAACTCTATGCAGATCGGCCTCTTGAGCATTAGTGTGAGAAAATGAAAATCTACAAATAAACTGAAAAATCTGAATTTGCATGGCTGAAATGTGTGGTTTCTTCAAAATATTGAGGTTTTTGTGTCATGACTCGAGATTGAAGATTTTAATTGGTCCGCTTGATGCACTGCTCTGTTAGTCTGAGAAAATGATCTTCATATCATTTTGCAGCAAATTATTTAATCCATCACTTGTGAGGTGTACCAGTTAAATGTGCCAATTAAAACGGGATTGTAGAATGAAGTCTAGCAGCAGCTCACCGAAAAGATGGGTCTCACAAAAATAAAACCAGAAATAAATTTAAAGCTCATTTTCGACAATAACGGGATGACGGCAGATCTGAAACCAGGGGAATTGATACAGAAGGCAGTCAGCAGACTGCACTATGTGTACTTTTGTTTTGGAACAACATTCATTTCAGTCCTCCAGTGTATAGTTGATGCATGACAAGGAGTCCCATATGAATCGATGCACTTTCTGTGAGTGTGATTGCAGAATTACATAGATACTTTATATCAAGAGTGGAGAAAGTTGCCTAAAAGGCTATTCTGCCTCGAGCTACTACGTCATGCAAGTACTATTTAATACGTTTTCTGACTTGCTGAATTGTTTCATCCTGTCGAATGAAGAAGCTAGATTATCAGAACTAGAGGTTATTGTGTTAGAGGTGTAATATTAAATTCATGCATTTATAAAGACAAGGGGTAGCTCCTCTTTTGGACCGTGCATGCTCTTTTAGATGTTTTTAGTTGGTCATTCGGCTCCTTTGCAACACTGAAATTACATTAAATCAACAATTTTTTGTGTGTCATGGCCGGGTAGGAAAGAAAATGGCTAATGGTCACATCATTGCAATGACACCGTTCAGCACCAGCATCACATGTAGACAACATGCATCATCTCCCAACACTAGCAAGGCTCTGTTGGTAAATTAAGGGTTCTCTGCTGACAAATCATTATTTCATACTTCTCTGTAAACACATCAAAGACTCAAGAGAGGAGACTGCTTGGGAGGGATCCTCATGGCTTAATTATTCCAATTGAGACTTGGCTGAGAGAGCGCAAACCATGAGAAGGATCTCCTCAGAGGCCGACACCCCAGTTGCGTTTCTTGGCCAGCGAGCTTGCCGAATGGTGAGGTAATCAGTGGACTAGCCTTGTACATTAAGTGTGTGCTTCTAATTACTTTTCCTGTGGGGCACTGGAGCTAAATTGGATTGTCTTCCTGTTTTTATTTATTATTATTAGGACTAGTCAGTGTTGCTGACATAAATTGAAATGGTGCGGCCTTATTGCCCACCCGCCCAGAAGCAGCGTAACATTTATTTTGTATTGTCTTTTAGAAAACATCACAGCTATTTGCCCGCAGCATGGTTGAGTTAAACATGCAACTAATTGTCAGCTAAACATGAAAGCACAATCATACAATAAATATGTTAATACCACAAAATATGTTAAAGGCAGGAAGTGTTATGTATGACTTACTGTTTCTAAGAAGTAAAAAAACTAAACAAAAAAGCAATACTTTACCTGCCGGTTTTATCTAATACTTTATCAAAATCCTTAGCACTGAGATGATTGTACAGTGATTACATGACACCAGAAACTCCCTATTACCATAAATGTCAAATTTCTTTTTTAAAAATTAATTTTCTTTATTTTTAAAAGGTATACAGTGAGTGCCATAATTCATTGGACAGTGACACATTTTTTGTTATTTTGGTTCTGTACTCTAGCACTTTGAGTTTGAAAGGATACAATGACAATGACGTTGAAGTGTAGACTGTCAGCTTTAATTTGTGGGTATTTTCATCCATATCGGATGAAACGTTTAGAAATTATAGAACCTTTTGTATATAGTCCCCCCCCATTTTTGGGCATCAAAAAATATTGGACAGTTTAACATAATGTAGAATAAAGTAATAATTTTTAATATTTGGTCACATATCCTTGCATGCCATGATTTCCTGATGTCAGTGACCCGACAATATCAAAAGACCCTTGATATCTTATTTTCTGGTACTCTTACAAGCAATACTATACTTTATCTGCATTTGAATGGATCTCTATGGGAATTGGGGGGTGGGACTAGATTTAGCTGTAAATTATGCTGGAACAGTATGGAATACATGGTTGGCGAAGAGTCTCAGGTATCAAATGACCCTCAAACCATCACTCTGCTGCCAGATATGCAGATATGCATTGCTGCGCCAAATGTGCCAATGTATACATTTTCCCAGCTACCATGTTCTCAAGCAAATGTCTTGGGAGCTATAAGGGCTTCAGGCATAAATTCTACTAAAATGGCCTTCTGAAAACGGGATCCCAGTTTTTTGTATTGTGTAATAATTAAATAAATTGCATCATTCACTTTTTAGTATTCCTCTACCAAAATATGATATCCATTTATGATTGGATAGACGCACTGATTCTTAATTGCTATTTG